>CAUOFW020000001.1:4931-15230 GCA_963454935.2 Ilex paraguariensis
AAGATATAGCCCATCAGCATTATATGGTAAAAGACGGCATAGTTACTGCTAGCATGAAGATGCTCCATATCTACAGATACAAACCCACCAACATAAGGAAAAGCTATTAAAACTTGAATGCAATTCACACTTGGTTTGCAAGATTACAGTAATATACTTAACTTAGGAACAAATCCATAGCTACATTCTTCAAATTTCTCAGTCAATCTCCTGTTATCTTGAATATGAACAGGGAAAAGCTTTTAAATGTATCACTTGCTCTAACAACATTTTTCACAAAGTTTATCAAATTAGTTTTGCATAATGAGTAACTGGAGTTTAAGTGTTCAACACAATTATCAAAGTTTGGTACCTTACACAAGTATGTTTTGATCTCAAAGCAACTGAGGTTGAACTTGGTTACCTTCGCAGTAAGGAAAACACGCGAACACGAAATAAAAACAGATCGTGTTTGGGTTCAATCCACATAACCCGAAAATGACCCATTAACTACATGAACACGACTCGATAATTTTATATAAAAAATGACCCGTTCAACCCAGTTATGGACAGTATAAAAAGAAAATAACTCCAAGCCCAAACCCTAGTCCTTACTCGTTACTCCCTTCCCGTTGCCTACTACAGCCAAACACCCAAACCTCATACCTCAAGCAGTCACACCGCGCGGTCATGCGGTCATGCCTCCGGCCTCACCCACCATGCCATAACTAACCCACGGATCTGTAGCAGACTACCTTCCCTGCCGCTGCTTCACATCACTTCCCATCGCCTTCTCAGCCATAGCAGACCACCTTCCCTGTAGCAGATCTCTCTCCTTTCCACTCAGGTACATTATAATGGGTTCATCTCTCTCCTTTCCTCTCTGTTAATCAGTTTAGATCTGTACGTTGTAATTTTTTTTTGATGCTTTGTGGTGTAGATCTCCTGTCCTCTCTGTTAATCTCAGTTTAGATCTCGGTTTTTTTCATTTCTGGTTGTGTATTGAAAATTTGTGAGTTGTGTANTTTTTTTTTGATGCTTTGTGGTGTAGATCTCCTGTCCTCTCTGTTAATCTCAGTTTAGATCTCGGTTTTTTTCATTTCTGGTTGTGTATTGAAAATTTGTGAGTTGTGTATAGCTTAGCTAAGTTGAGTTGAATATTGAAAATTTTACTGACTGTAGCTTGTGCCAGCTTTGCCGTATGGGTTGTGTTACTGACTGCCAGCTTTGACTAACTATAGTTTGTATTAAAAATGTTACTGACTGCCAGGTTGTAATAAAAAAATTTAGTTTGTATTAAAATATGAGAGAGAAGAGATGTAGGTGAACTACACTTGAATTTCAAAAGTTCAGGGTTTAGAGAGCAATTTGTCATCTGCTTACCAAAACTAAAGTTGTTTTGCTTTTAGTCATTTCATGACTTCCTCTGTTTGAAGATTCTTAATCAGAAGATTTTTGTGTTTGAGGTTGATGAAGAATCATGTGGATTTGGACAGTTTTTTGTGGTTGAGAAGAACACTTGAACACCATTGTGTCACCGCCGCCGCGGCGTCTAATATGTGTCCAAATTGGTCACTCACCTTTTAAAAAACTGCCCACGCTCCTTGGCAAATTGCT
Source organism: Ilex paraguariensis (assembly GCA_963454935.2). Taxonomy (NCBI): domain Eukaryota; kingdom Viridiplantae; phylum Streptophyta; class Magnoliopsida; order Aquifoliales; family Aquifoliaceae; genus Ilex; species Ilex paraguariensis. Next base: position 6,528 of record CAUOFW020000001.1, read on the forward strand.
TTTTCCTCCATGACTATGGTAAGCTTAGAAATAGCTTATAAGACAGCATCATTAATTCCAGAAGGTAAGGTGATGCAGTGAATGATGAGATAATGTCACTTTTGGTACAGGCTGTGTAGTGGAATCGAAAAAACGTTCTTCTCAAGAGTAACTCAAACGTTACAAACAATTATGCGAAAGATACAGCTAGGGGCCTTTAATCTTTCTCCATTCATGCAAAGCATGTCAACATGTCGAGAACATAGGGATTTCCCAATGGACAACAGGAACAAGAAGATAAAAATATATGAAGAGGTTCCTCAACTCTAAAAATATAAGAAGGGCATTATAATAACACACAGCCTCTTTAATAGGCTTTCTGTTCTTCATAAATCTACAGCTTCATCTTTTCAAACGACTCATTATTCTTCCATGCACCTCCATTCCAATTCATATTCATTCCCTATGAAGAGGTTGAGGGGAGAGCCCTCTTTCTGAGGCATGTGTTTCACCATGTTGTCTATGGAGAAAGGAAGTATATTGACAGATTACAAAGCGGGAGATCTAAATTCTACTTTGCTAAGTTGGCGTGCTTATTAGAACTCAACTCAGTAGGCTCATCTATCATCTACAGGAAATGGTATTTTCTAATCAAAGATATTTCTAGAAAAGCCTACACTGCCATAGACTGGAATCCTTTATTGCTACACACTTAACACAGAAAGAATATCATATTTTTTTCTTTAAAAGATATAACAAGACATCCATCCACCAAGTATAAGGGGAAATCCCAGAGGTAAGGACAGGAGACTGAAAAAACAGACCTGAATGACTGCTTAAACCAGAAAAGCAACTGCAGAAGAAAAGCATGATCCTGTTCACTTTTTGATGGTTTGAAGTTTCCCTCCTAAAAATAGATAGGCAGGATATAAGAACAGCAAATCGCTGAGCCATTTTACAGAAATTCAAGAGGTAAAACTATTTACATGCAGCAACAACAAACTACTTGAAGCCCTACAAAATGAACTCTACAGATTTTTTTCTTCTTCAATCAATCTTAATATGACACATCAATACATTTTTATTTTTTTTTAGCAAAAAAATCTTAAAAGCAGACACATCAATACATACACGCACATGGTAACTAATTTGCGAAAGTGGTGAGAAAAATAGATAAAATTGATGTTTAGAAATATGTGCATAACCTATGGAGGCGTTCGGCTCAATACATACATGCAGATGGTAACTAATTTGCGAAAGTGGTGACAAAAATAGATAAATTGATGTTTAAAAATATGGGCAGAGGCGTTCAGCAAGAACTGAAGTAGCAAAGTCTAGAATTTGCCCAAAAGACTGATACNGAAAGTGGTGACAAAAATAGATAAATTGATGTTTAAAAATATGGGCAGAGGCGTTCGGCAAGAACTGAAGTAGCAAAGTCTAGAATTTGCCCAAAAGACTGATTCACCACACAGATAAAATGATGAGTATTTTAGATAAAATACAACTACAAGCTGATTATTCAAGTATCATTCAAACGCTACAGTTACTAGNCACCACACAGATAAAATGATGAGTATTTTAGATAAAATACAACTACAAGCTGATTATTCAAGTATCATTCAAACGCTACAGTTACTAGTAATCCTCATATCTTTCGAACACCATTGATACACTCATCATTTCATCTTAACGTAGTTGACAACCAGGATGATCTAAAATCATGTTTACAAGCACAATGTTTGAATAGTATCTTCTAACAAAAACATTTTGTTGTGGGTCTTATGGAATGGCCAATATAAACCTGCTTAGGTGGACGAAGATAACTTACCTATCGTCTCACTATGGTACATCTCCAAAATGAACGTGATTTATTAAAGGAATAAGAACCAACATTTAACCAGATTGTTTGATTAGAAGTATTTGTTGCTAAGATTATAGAGTAATCAACTCATTTATAGTTGTCGAACATATGATAATGGATAATACTTGGAAAACACCTGTGCATTGTCTTCAGAGTCATGATTTTTTGTTGATGAATTGCATTGTATGTGAAATCACAAGAAAGGAGTAAAGATTAAAACTAAAAATTACACATACTTCTCTCCATATAGATATTTATTTTTGGACTTGTTTGGTGTGTATCTAATACATATCCGACGAGTATTATATCTGATACCAATATGTCAAACTTAACGAAGTATTCGTGCTTCATAAGTGACAACCTAAAAAATGATAAGGCAGACACCACATTCCCAGACAAACAAAAAAAGAATTCATGCAATTGCTTAGAAGACTTCAATAATCCTCTATAGCCTGGATCGCAAGTCACTTTGGTACATGATAAGGAGATATAGGATATTTCTCCCAATTTGCAATGCAATTGATGTAAACTAAGATGATTTGTTTTTTTATGTCTTGATTCAATTAATAACTTATTTGTATCACTTTCACTATTGTATGGAGTTATATACAGCTACCTATCCATATACACATAATCATCTAGTATTTATTTAATGTTCTGATAAGAGTTTCAAAGCGAACTATAATCTAAGAAAACGTCCAGAGTACCAACTAATGGTTATTGGTTGTAAACAATAAACGTTAGTGGTGGCATATTTGTATTTTGAAAAAAATTCAAATTATAACAAATCAAACTATAAAGTTTAAGGATCACCAATATAAAGAAAATAGCAATTGGTGTTACAATTTGGGGTTAGAATTATAATTTAGAATTTTTTGGATTGTGGATCCATCTGAAAAGCACAAATATGAATACGAGATACGGGTACAATACAATATAATACGGACACGGCAATACAATAAAACTTCAAAAAAATAGGATATGGATATAATAAGGATACACCTACANAAAAAGCACAAATATGAATACGAGATACGGGTACAATACAATATAATACGGACACAGCAATACAATAAAACTTCAAAAAAATAGGATATGGATATAATAAGGATACACCTACAATAAAATTTATTTTATAGTTTACTATTGAGATTTGATAATTGTGATTTTTAGTAAATTTTTTGGCAGCAATTCATAAAACAATCAACTTTTTTGCTTTCAAATAAGCATAAATTATCTCAACTTAGTATAGCCATAAAATTGAACGTAGCTAATTAAAAGTACTTGTCAAGAAATTGGATGTAATTAACTCAGCTTATGCACTTTTTATATGTGATAGTAAATGATCTATATTACTTATTAATATATATAACTTTTGATTTTCTATTTTATCCCTAATTATTATTATAAAATCAATTATGTCCATAAAATTAATTTCATCCAATTTTTATTTTATACAACTATTTGACTTCCAAGTTCTTTTAGACTTTTTTATTAGTAGTATTTGACTTCTAAAATCTTTTAGACTTGTACAGTTTTCCATATCTATTTATACTTATATGAAGAAGTAAAGTCCAATATCGGTCTGCAACAATATCATAATATGATAACACAAATAATAGTATTACAATTTAATCAATCTCTTTGACAAAAAAATTTAATAAATCTATATTTCAATTCGATGTGCAAATACTCAAGAATGACAATCTTATAATNCAAATAATAGTATTACAATTTAATCAATCTCTTTGACAAAAAAATATAATAAATCTATATTTCAATTCGATGTGCAAATACTCAAGAATGACAATCTTATAATAAAGCTCTATTATAATTGAAATAGGAAACATCTAAAAGGGCCAGGGAGATAACTAAAAAATAATAAATTAGGTACTCAAAGAGAGGTGGAATAAATCAATAATTAGTTTTAACCATAATTACAATAAGAATTAATTATTCCACACTTTTTATTATTCAATTTAATTACAAATATAATTTAAACTTTTCATATAAAAAATTACTATGTAAATATATTCATGTGCAAGGCATGTTGTGCATTGCTAGTATTTCAGAAACATTCAAGTGTCTTAAATGTCATATGAATTTTTTTTATGTGAATTCGAAAGAAAAGGGTAAAGATGTATTGTTTGTATCCATTTTTATATCCAAAGCATATTCATGTTTGATATTCATGTCGAAGATGTATCCAAAAATTTTTATAAAAAAAAATATTTTATTAATTATTGGATATGTGTGATGTGTAACCAACACATATCAAAAAATAAACAAATATTTTATTAATTATTTGATAAGTTTAATGTGTATCCAATAATTATTCTCTAGTATCCGATGAGTATCATATCTGATACGGTACTTTTATGGATACGGTGACCTAAACGTAGTATCAGAGTTTCATAGGGGTCCATTTGGGGTTTGAGATGCAACTTGAGGTCGGGAATTAGAGCAATCTGGATCACAAACCGCCCCGTTCCGGGTCATCCAACACCGGTCTATGAGACGCTTAGGATATCTACAATCCTAATACCTTTGCGATGTCCATATGAAATTTTATTTCACTCATCCTGTAAAGCTGCAACGACAACAAGAAGAACAAAACAATGACACTTAAACAACTAGTGTAAGCCATTTTTTTAATATTCATTCATTAACTGAATTGACATTTCAACATGTTCGTATGTATGAATATAACAGTCAACAATTCTTATATATTTCTAGGATTACATCCATGATAACCATATTTGGCAATCAAATAATATATTCATCTCAAGAACCTACTCCTATGGGGTCCACCCCGCCAAATTCCTGACAAAATTTAACTGAAAAAGTCAAACCTGCTTAATCCAACAACTAATTCCATGTCAACTTCAAGTCACTAACTGAAATTTCTTTCTAAGGACATTAGTATTATCTGTCGAGCCTTCTCTCTTTCTTTTTCTTGCTATAGCCTTCATGGGTAAATCCTTTAAGTTGTTTACTTTCCCCTTTCACATCTTCCTTTAAGCGGGAAAAACAAAAGAAAAAAAGAATAGAATCCCTCAATCTTTAACAGGCAGTATAAATGCACAGTATCTGATGGCAGAGTTCAGGGTCCAACCTTTGCCAATGCAACTAATGCCTTCTCCTCAAGTTTCTCCACAGGCACTGTATTCCGAGCAGCCTCCTGACGATGTGAGTCTTCATACTAAACCAGTACCATGTCAAGTTAATATCAACATTTTTCTTCCTTGTACTTTATAAACCAAAACCAAGCCCAATATATTTGGCTACCAGAAAATGCTTAATAAGTGATTTCAAGTTTTTGGAAATAAAATGTTTTATGTTGGTTAGCCAAATGCTTGAAAAAAATATACCAAGTTTTTGGTAATAGAACCAACCAAACAACATTACCACTTAGCAGGCCATCTGGCTCAACTTCTCAGAACAAAGTAACAAAGAAAATAAAAAATTCCTTCATGCTTTTTTTTCTTTCACCCCGCATTCTCACAAAATATACGGAGATTTACAATAATACACAGAAAATCATCAGATGAGAAAAAGATCGTGATTTTAACAATTACCATTAGGACCTGATCAACATAAGGCCGTATTTTCTTCTCCATTTGTCCCTCATCGTTACTGGCAGAGAACTGCTGAAACAAAAGTGCTTCTTCCTCTGCCTACAGAAAACCAATTGTTTATAAGAAAAACAAAGAAAAACCATTAACACAAGAAATCAAAATGCCTCAAATTCTAGCAGAGAACCTGCAACTTCCGAGCGAATTCTTCGTCGGATTTCTCTAATTCCGAATTTTTTCCTTCTTTTTCTCNACCATTAACACAAGAAAACAAAATGCCTCAAATTCTAGCAGAGAACCTGCAACATCCGAGCGAATTCTTCGTCGGATTTCTCTAATTCCGAATTTTTTCCTTCTTTTTCTCTTTCTTCTTCTTTGCCTTCTCCGTTGAGTGACACCAACCGCAGCTTATTGGAGATTGTAATGAGATCAGAGTCGTCCGATACAAGCCGATCANTCTTTCTTCTTCTTTGCCTTCTCCGTTGAGTGACACCAACCGCAGCTTATTGGAGATTGTAATGAGATCAGAGTCGTCCGATACAAGCCGATCATCTTGGTCGCCAAATATCTTAGCACGCCATTGATCATCAATTTAATACAAATTCCAATCGGCACTTACGCAAATACAAATAAATATACACACATTTCCAGAGAATACAAAGAGACATTGACCTTTTGTTCATTGGGAGGAACTGAAGTTAGAGAGAATAGCTGGAATTTGAGAACCTGATAAGGAAAAAAATAAGAGAAAAGATTCAACTTTAAGTTCAAAGTCTTCAGTGTGTGTATGTCCGCGATAGAATAGGGGGAGAAAGAGACTTCAAACCCATCGTCCGTGTCGTATTCGAGGTCGAAGTCGGAATCATTGTGGCGAACGAGGAATTTCCGAGCCACCATTTTCTTTCTCCCACTCGGAGCAACGAAGAGAAAGAGAGAGAGGGAGTCCAACGCAAAAAAGAGAAAAGAGAGATGCTATGCTTCTTAAGTAAGATTTTATTGAATTTTGCTTTCTAAGTGACCTAACATGCAAAAAGCCACATTNTAAGTAAGATTTTATTGAATTTTGCTTTCTAAGTGACCTAACATGCAAAAAGCCATATTCATTGGGCCTGTTTATGAATTATATCTAAAGTGGTGTCGTTAAAAGAGAATTTTAGAACTCGATACACAAATTAAATTTAATTGTCAAAAAAGTACATAAAAACAATATTTGTAAAAAAGTCCACTTAAAATATAAAAAGATTTGAATACTCTTTTATTGTAAATAAATTTCCTAAAAACGATTTTGAAAACTAACCCCACATTTAATTATCTCTATATTACTCAATTTGTTTTTTTCTCACACCTCTTTATTTCGTAATATATATCGATATGAACCAAAAAATCACAAGCAAAATAATAAGGTAACGAAATAGAAAAAATAGAACACAAAGATTTACGTGGTTCGATTCAACAAATAAGCCTACGTCCACGAACAAAATACAGCGGCAAGATTTCACTATTAAATATTGGAGATTACAAAATTGTCGAAACAAAAGCCAACAAGAGAACGTATTTGCTCTATCACTATTACAAAATTAATAGTGTTCAAAACTCCTTACTCGAAGAAGACACAAAATAGAGCAAACCTTCGATGTCGTCGAACTATAGTCCAAGGCTAAATGCCTACGACCAATCTCCAAACAAATATTCAATGTGAAGTATCCTTTCTCATATTCAAACTCTTAATTAATAAAGAAGTCTTCACATGTTGGCCAGTCAAAATTTTCCCAAGTGGTGTCAACTTTACCCTTCTTTTTAACCATCTCTCTCCAACTATCTTATTCCTATCACCACCATCACAATAGTGGTGGTAGTGGTATCGACAACGATAGTGGTAGTGGTGGTGGTGGTGGCAATGCAATGGCGATGGCACAATGGTAGTGGTGACAACAACAATGGTGGTAGTGATTGTGGTGGTAGCGGCAACATTATGGTGTTGGTGGTGGTGACAATGACAGTGGTAGTAATGGTGATGGCGACACAATGGTGGTGGTGATAACGGCAACACAATGGTGGTTATGGTAATGGTGGTGATGGTGACGGTGACGACAATAGTAATAATGGTGGTAGCGGTGACAACAACAATGGTGGTGGTGGTTGTGGTGGTGACATAATGGTAGTGGTGGTGGAGGTGGTGGTAACAATAGTGTGGTAGTGGTGGCGGTGGCACAACGGTAGTGGTGGTGATAGTGATGGTGATGGTGATGGTGACGGCAGCACAATGGTGGTGGTGGTGGTAATGGTGGCGACAGTAGTGGTGATGGTGGCAGTGGTACAATGGTGGTGGTGGTGGTGATAGTGTTAGTAGTGATGGCGATGACATTCTTTTTGTGAACATTTGGATTTTGAATATTTATATGGATTAAGTTGCCTCGTACAAAACTTGCCTGGCTCCACCCCTACATATGATACCTGCTCAAGACAATGAATCCCTATAACAATGAAATATGCATAGATCAAATCACACTACTGGTTTCCATGCTTTTTCTCATGTCGATAACATCATAAATTAAAATTTATATTAACTGATAGATGCTTCTAAAATGATTTGTAATTGTAAACTCCACTTTTTTTATCTTTATATATGTATATAGGTTTTTGTAGCAAGTTATTATTTATTTTAGAAATGTTAATATGGAAATTCGAGGAAATAGTAATTAAAACTTAGTTTAGCTTGCAAATACAAGAAATCGTTGTAATAGAATTTGTACCAACTAGGTTTGATGTACAAAAACATATTGGATAAGCTTGGGTTGGAATTGAAAAGGTTTGGAATGGATTGGAAATGAAAAGGGAGGTTTTGTAGACAAACAGACAAAACCTTCGTGAAGGTTAAGGTAAAAGATTTAACCAGTAGGCAAAACCTTTCGGAAGATCTCTGGAAAAGTTGGCCTAATAGGCAAACCTTCCTGAAGGTCGATGACAAACCTTCCGGAAGGTTGATGAAAATGTTTGTCCAGAAGACAAACCTTCTGGAAGGTTAAAGAAGGTGATTGTCCAGTAGACAAAACCTTCCAGAAGGTCGATGACAACCTTTTGGAAGGTTAATGAAAATGGTTTGTCAAATAGGCAAACCTTCCGGAAGGTCGACGAACAACCTTCCGGAAGGTCTTCGAAAAATCTAAAAATTTTAAGTCGCGTATAATTGACTTTCCTTTCACTATAAATACTTAAAGACAGCCCATTTAGCCCCATTTTAACACTCAAAACCCTAGGAGACCTTAGAGAGGAGTAAAGGAAGAG
>CAUOFW020000001.1:15882-36254 GCA_963454935.2 Ilex paraguariensis
ATATATATATATATATATATATATTGACTCTAAATGTTATATATAGGATATGAAATCATCCTCTCTTAGTCTTTTATGCAAAGATTACATGTTTTGAACAAAGTTAGGGTTAAATACCCATGAAATCTTTTGTTCTTGTTTTAAAACCCTAGTTTTTGGAGAGTGATAGATCTTCTTCTTAAATTCTTTCTTTATTATTGATTTCGAAACTATAGTGCTTTGAGTTGAGTATTAAAGTGATATTGATGATGATCTCTTGCATTTTATTCAATTGTTCTATTGAACCATTACATGTAAAATTGGGGATTTATGGAATTATTGTTATTTGAGGAAATTGTTTGTATTGTATCTCTTGTGTAAGTGTTGGATAAACATGGGCTACTATTGACCGGATATCTTGGAGTGTGTAGACGCCTTTTTACTCCGTGTGGGTTAGAACTTTTTCTACGACTCGTAATGAGGTTAGTGCCTTGTGAGGACTAAACCATTATCGCTTATGGGTTACCGTGGAAAAAGGGGTTAGTATACTACTCTTTGGTTGGATACGTCACTGCCATGGTGTTGGCATACGCCCTTCCTAAAGGTTGGACAACCTTGCGAGGATTTGTGTGGATTGTATGTGGGCCATGATATTTTCGATGATATCCATGCGAGGTCTTACTTCATACCAGAGATACGAATATAGTGGTGAGTTATTGTTCATTGTACCAGAAATAGTTTCTACAAGAATTTTTGAAAGTATGAGATTCCGCAAGAACTTGGGAGAAACAGTTTATGGTAGAATGAATTATTAGTTGTATATTGGTTTCAATCATGCATTAAATTATTATTGTTGCTTAAACTTGAGATCTGTTCAAATGTCCTGATTTTCTTTCAAAATTCATATATGCTATTTGTGAAAGGTGACCGACAAGTTTTATATACTTTTCACAACCTTGTTCGAGTTTGGGAGGAATGTTGCTACAAAGCTTTGTGCTCACCCCCTTACAAACTACATTTTTCAGATTATGTATTGGAGGAGGATTTGAGAGTTGAGGAGTCGGCACACTGGGAGATTCCCGTAGACGGGCATGTTGATCCTGAGGTGGACACTTAGAACAACATTCATTTTTATTCTAGACTAGGAAATTTAATTAGAAATATTGTGAAGTTTAGACTATTTTATAATTCTACTGCGAGTTTATGTTTAATCCTTTTGGGATGTAAATATCTTACTTTAGGATCATATTCTTTTGGGGATATATTCGTCATGTTTGGCGTATTCTTTTGGGAACGAGATTGTAAAGATTACCTTTGATGTATGAAATTTCTTTATGAATGAATTATTTAATTGCTCTCATGATGTCAGTGATTTTTAGTTTGTAATGCCGTCCACGATGGGTTTTGGGGCGTTACAGTAACACACATAAGGGAAACTAATGGACAAACCTTTACCCAAGAAAATATCAAAACATGCATAAAAACACAATGTTGATGAAGAAGATGGTAACCTACTATAGAAACAGAGTTACTAGCGTTTTGTTTGGCCAGTCCCGGAGAGCCGCTGCTTCGTGGAGATGAGAGTGAGGGAGAGATGCTAGGTTGTTTTCGTAGAGGCTATTTTCGCATTGACATGATGAGTAAGAGAGAGATGCTAGAGACAGAGAGACATAGACTGGAGATTGGGTAAATTTAAAAAATAAACCTGAGTGAGTGAGAGAGAGAGAGAGATAGGAGACAATGAGAGTAGAGACTCCATTTTGTTTGGGAGACATAGAGAGAAATGCGAGAGGCAAGTCTGAAAACATTGTCCTACTGCCTCTTGGAGAGTGTATGGGTGGAAAAATTTTTGGAGAAAGGTTTGGTTCATCGGATCAACAATCTCGAAATGATCTGAGACGTTCGAATTATTTTATAAGTTTATGGATTTGAAACTCTTTGTATTTTATTATATAAATATATACTATAAAAATATGACTGTTGATATTCTGTAATTACTTATGTATTTAGTCAGATAATAATTGTTAGAATTAAATAGAAGAATGACTCTTGAAAAACTAGCCGTTAGACCCTTAGTATTCAGAAGTGGGTTTGATATTACATAATTATTTTATTTGGCGTGCTAGGCTTGGACTACAATGTATAGTGTGCTTCGTAAATTTTATAAAGTTGTATCTTCTTCACTAGTCTCACCCTTTTGAACGTGAGAGTCTCAAGGTTTTACTTAACTCAATAGCTAAATAACACTAACATATACATACATATATACATACATACATACATACATATATATATATATATATATATATATATATATATATATATATATATATATATATACACACACACACACACTCAAATACTTTTAAAAATTTAGTCAATGCGGGATTTTGTTTCTGACATAAAAGTACACTTTTGTTAAAATATTCTAATAATTCCCCACTTATTTTAATAAAAGATATAGTACATAAATAACCCGACAATAGATAGAATATTATGCATCGTAAGAGTGGCAATACCTTTAAACCTTTATTTGGTGTTTCAAGTTCCCGTACTAGAGTTAAAGTGGACTTAGCCTTTAAACAATGACTACTAAAACCATATCACACGCATGAAAATCAAGGTCTCCTAATCCAAGCTTCAAAAATTAGCACATTTTTAGCCTTGTGTTTTATCCCAGTTTTTCGAGTGTTCTAGAGAATTAGGCTCAATTCTCATAGGAAGCCACCCGTCTTCCACACTTATATAGGTGAGTCTATCAAGGGTGTTTTTGTAATGAAGACATCCCATCCAAAGAGAATTATAGAACCCATTAAGAGATGCTGATCTCATCATCCATATTTTCGTTACAAGATCACATGTACTTTACACCATAGGGATGGACAAAGAAAATAAAATTCTAACAATGATATAAATTTTACTGATACATGTTCCACAAACCAAATCACTTTATAATTTGTTTGTCTCATTAACCTAGTTCTTGGGATCTCCAGTCCCTAGATTGAGTATCCTCATATGCAAGTTAAATCGGATTTGAGCTTGAGTCCAATCACCCTCGATGTATTCCAGATCTTGTCTCTAACAAGAGCTTTTGTTAACGGATCGGGAAGATTGTCAGTCGATCTCACATAATCAATATTGATTGCGCCATTATTTAGGTATGATCTCACAGTACTGTGCTTTCTTCTCACATATCTAGATTTTCAATTATAGTACTTATTATTTATTCTGCCTATTGCAGCGGTGCTGTTGCAATGAAGTAACACATGTGGCATTAGTTTAACCTACAAAAGTATATCAAATAATAAATCACGAAGTCAACCACTTCTTTTCTAGCTGAAGATAAAGCTATCAAATCAACGTCCATTGTTGGTTTGACAAAAAAATATTGTCCATTTAATTTCCAATATCAGGTCTAGTACAATCAGTGACATATCTAAGACAACCAATTGTGCTTGCATATTCTATTTGACTAACTATATATCGTTATCTCTTTCTGTTGGAAATAAATGAATACTTGGATCAAAAAATGTGCATGTAGGTTTACAATCAAAATATTTATATTTTTTCAAAACATTTTCTATGTAATGAGATTGATTAAGCATAACTTCATCAACATTATTTGTGATTTTCATGCCAAGAATCATATTTGCTTGACCCAAATCTTTCATGTTAAAATTCCTGCAAAGTAAACCTTGGTAGTCACAATCAATTATAAGCTAGTGTCAAATATCAAAAGGTCATCAACATATAAACAAATAATATATGTTCACCATTTTCAGATTTTAAGTAAATGCACTTATCACTCTCATTAGCCTTAAATCTATTAGCTAAAATACACTGATCGAATTTTTTGTGTCATTGTTTGGTTGCTTGTTTAATGCCATATTAAGATTTAGTTAATTTATAAACTTTATTCTCATGGTCTTGTTGAATAAACCCTTTTGGTTGATCCGTATAAATTTCTTCCTCTAGATCATCATTCAAGAAAGTTGATGAGCCTATATCCTACTAGGCCAGACCCAATTCATTGGTAAGCCCAAATCAGCTAAAAGGCAGGTCAAACTCAATTCATGGATTCAGCTCAGTCCAAAATTAAAGAGACCTAGGAAGATAACGTACCTGGGAAGTAAACGTCGGGATAGCTACTTCGAGATTAAGACTATCTTTAATTGTACATTTCCTTAGTTATCGTTATTCCCCCTGAAAGACCAGTAATCTACTCTTCATCCTCAACTAAGGTTCTATGCCTATAAATTGCAAGCCCTCTACACATGAGAGGGACACCTTTTACACGTCTATCTTTCTCATACCTACCTAACCTCACCTAGAGCTTACTCTTGCTCTCTCTCTCTCTCTCTCTCACCTTTTACTTTATTAATAAAGTTCTCTGGCCACCATTGCTGCTTTTAGTGTTTTAGTCAACTCAGCCCAATCACCCATTCTTTGTGTTTTGTTATTATTGCTACATTAATTACTCTACATCATACACTCGACTTTTGATTGTGCATAAATCTACCTTTGTGCATCCTCAGTTTGGTGTCATCTGTGAGAAACGACTGACTTTTCTACTACCTTGATATTTTCTTTCAAATCCATGGCAATCACAACTAGGTCAATGAATCAACAACCTGAAGACAACAATCTAGCACGTTCGAGAGAAGGCTCCGCATCCGCATCCACTAGCGAAACCATTCACTATGGCAAATCCTATGGTTAGGTTGTAGCTTTTGGAGAGTATGCAGTTGCTGGTGAGTCAAAATCAACAAATTCTCCAACTGATGCTAGCCTCAGGAGGCATCGCCCTCCCAACAAGTAGGAGGAGTCGCGCTCCCTTCAATAGGAGAGATCTCATACCCTGTCCCCTAAGGGCGCCAAGGTGCCCCCCATCGCGCCCAATGCTAGGGCACTCCCATTCAATGACTGGATGCCCCTCACCAGGGAATCCCCCCTCAGCACCTAGGTGCCTTGGATTTTCCTCCTCATCTTGTACCTACTATTCCCCCACACGCTGCCGACCATCCAGGGTTGGAGGATGAAGGGAAAAACCAANCTCATCTTGTACCTACTATTCCCCCACACGCTGCCGACCATCCAGGGTTGGAGGATGAAGGGAAAAACCAATGTATTGATCATAAGAGCTACTATCATGATCCAATTGAGGATGTCTCTAACCAATGAGACAAGAAGATTAAGGAGGTGCAAAACCAGCTTGGCGATGCCCTCAATGCCATCANCAAAATCAACAAATTCTCCAACTGATGCTAGCCTCAGGAGGCATCGCCCTCCCAAAAAGTAGGAGGAGTTGCGCTCCCTACAATAGGAGAGATCTCATACCCTGTCCCCTAAGGGCGCCAAGGTGCCCCCCATCGCGCCTAATGCTAGGGCACTCCCATTCAATGACTGNCAATAGGAGAGATCTCATACCCTGTCCCCTAAGGGCGCCAAGGTGCCCCCCATCGCGCCTAATGCTAGGGCACTCCCATTCAATGACTGGATGCCCCTCACCAGGGAATCCCCCCTCAGCACCTAGGTGCCTTGGATTTTCCTCTTCATCTTGTACCTACTATTCCCCCACACGCTGCCGACCATCCAGGGTTGGAGGATGAAGGGAAGAACCAATGTATTGATCATAAGAGCTACTATCATGATCCGATTGAGGATGTCTCTAACCAATAAGACAAGAAGATTAAGGAGGTGCAAAACCAGCTTGGCGATGCCCTCAATGCCATCAAGGCACAAGCTAGTGGATTACTTGGTAAGACGCACCAATACTCTATTTTTGGTGGATATTGTCAACTACCCCTACCTTCGAAATTTAGGATGCCTGTCATTGAGATCTTTGATGGCACTAAGGACCCTCATAATCATCTCGACATATACAAATTTCTCATGCAACTCCAAAATGTGCCTGATAAGATCATGTGCAGAGCCTTCCCTACCATCCTTAAGGGATCTGCATGACAATGGTTCACAAAACTTAAGCCTTCTTTCATCCACTCATTTGCTCAATTAAACACGCCTTTTGTCTCCCACTTCATTGGGGGACATCGACACCAGAAGTTAGTTACCCACCTACTCACCATCAAGCAAGATCAGGATGAAAGCCTAATGACCTACCTCACTCGTTTTAATGAGGAGACTCTCCAGATTTAGGAGCCAGACGACAAGGTGACCGTGACTGCCTTTATTACAGCTTTGTGCTACTCCAGTTTCATGTTCTTTGTCTTAAAAAAGTCACCATCCAGTATGCCCGAGTTACTATCAAGGGAACAAAAGTACATGAATATCGAGGACATCACCAAAGCCAAATGAGATGAGTCCTCTTGTGGAAGTGAGAAAAGGAAAGATACTCATGAAAACAAGTGGGAAATAAAGAACAAGAGAAAGAGGATAGAGAAAGTCTTTGTCAAGGACTGCCTTGGTCCCGAACCTCTGAGAAAGAGCGGTAAGCCTTTACGCAACTCAATGTTTCAGTGGAGCATATCCTGTACCAAATACAAGAAGACGACCCTATGGTTCGATGGCCAAGAAAGATGAAGTCCGCCTTGAACTATAGAAATCCAAAAAAATACTACCGCTTCCATCGCGACCACGACCACGAAACTGATGACTGCTATGAGCTCAAGAGGTAGATCAAGGAGCTTATACATCGTGGCTAGTTGAGGCAGTACGTTGTTGGAAGAAGACAATTCGCACCGCCTGGTCGGGACCAAGGAGACAAAGAGTGCCAGCAACCCCTCAAAAAAATCTAGATGATCTCTAGAGGATTAGGAGGAGGGGGTTACTCCAACTTTACTAGAAAGATGCACGCTAGGAAGGCACATGCCAGGAAAGCCAGGTAGGCCGGGTCAAGTGGTTTTCACAGGATGAAGACACCCCGACATGGGAAAGAAGAGGTCATTTCCTTCTCAGATAGGAACCTTTGAGGGAATCCAAGTCCCCCATGATGAACCTCTATTCTTAACCATGATGGTAGTCAACTATCTGGTTAAGAGAATTCTGGTCAATAGTGGCAGCTTCGTTGACATCCGTTCGCACCAACCTATGATAGCCTTCACCTTGGCAGGAAAAGATTGCAATACATTAGTGCACCCCTCATTGGATTTTTGGGGGAGAGGGTTTATCTTTTGGGTTCCATCATCCTGGAAGTTATTATAGGGGCAACACTAAGAAATTCCACCATCATGGTGAACTTCATAGTACTGGACTGTCCATCTGCCAACAACATCATCCTTGGAAGCCTTGTACTCAACACTATAAGGGCAATGTCGTCCACCTACCACCTTCTCCTCCGTTTCATAACCCCCAGTGCGATTGGAGAAATCAGAGGAGACCATGTCTCCGCCAGGGAATGCTATATGGCCTCTACAAGGAACAAGAGGCCACAAAAGACCCTCAAAGTGGAAGTGTTTGACCTTGAGATGACAACATGTTGGAGAGAGGGTGACCAACAGAAGAACTTCAACTAGTATAGCTGGACAAAAGCCTTCTATAGAGGAGAATTTATATTGGCTCCTCACTTTCCCTAGAGCTTGACACCCACCTTGTGGATTTCCTTAGGCGGAACATGGATATCTTCGCCTAGTCCCACGAAGATCTAGAGGGCATCAATCCCGAAGTGGCCACCTACCAGCTCAACGTAGATCCTAGGTACAAACCTATCCAACAAAAGTTGATGAATATAAGTACCGAGAGAGGCTAGACCATGAAAAAGGAAGTGAAAAAGCTGCTAGCAAATGGGTCAATAAGGGAGGTAGCCTACCCAGATTGGTTATCAAATGTAGCGATGGTAACAAAAGCTAATGAAAAGTGGCGCCCCTACGTGGATTTCACGAATCTCAACAAGGCCTGTCCTAAAGACAGTTATCTTCTTCCACGCATCGATCTCTTTATTGATGCCATTGCAGGACCCGAGCTTTTAAGTTTTTTGGATGCCTATTCTAGGTACAACCAGATTAGCATGCTTCCTCCAAACCAAGAAAAAACCTCCGTTATCACTCCGAAAGGAACCTATTGTTATAGGGTAATATCTTTTGGACTCAAGAATTCCAAAGCCATATATCAACGCCTAGTAAATAAGATGTTTGAGGCACAGATCAAAAAAACTATGGAAGTCTATGTGGACGACATGTTGGTGAAGAACATAGTTACAGCAAACCACATAACACATTTGTAGGAGACCTTTGACATCTTACTAGAGTTTGATCTGACAATAGTCTATAGCAACCGTCATTCCTATAACCTCCTGATATGATGAAGTAAAATCCTGAAAAGTGCACCTTCGGCGTCAGCTCAGGAAACTTCTTAGGCTTCATGGTCAACAAAAGGGGTATTGAGGCCAATCCAAACAAAATCAGAGCTATCTTGGAGATGAGGTCCCCCAGCATCTGTGAAGGAGGTGTAGCGCCTTAATGGAAGGATAGTAACCCTCATTAGATTTGTCTCAAAATCAACAGACAAATGTTTACCCTTCTTTAAAATTCTCTACAAAATTTTCAAAAGGGGACCAGATGTAGAGAAGGTCTTCCAAAAGTTAAAGGCTTACCTCATTACACCCTTATTCTCCCATGCTATAGTAGGAGAAACCTTATATATCTACCTCTCCTCCTTATCCTCTATTGTGAGCTCCATGCTTGTCAGGGAGGATGGAAGAGTCCAAAGACCAATATACTATGTGAGCAAGGTGTATTAAGGAGGTGAGATACTCATAGTTGGAAAAGTTAGCACTTGCACTTGTCATCGTGGCCAGGTGCCTATGCCACTACTTTCGGAGACACACCATCGTGGTTTTTATAGATCAACCACTCAAGAGAATCCTAGGAAAGCTAGATGTGTTTGGTCGACTCCTCAAGTGGGTCATCGAGTTGAGCGAGTTTGAATTGCAATACCAATCGAGGGTGGCCATAAAAGTACAAGCAATTTGTGTACTTTGTGGTCGAATCTACACCACTAGAAAAATCCTAGGAAGAAGCATCATGCACCCCTACGCTCATCTCCCAGTATACAACACCTCAAGCCACCATGAGGAAAGCCTAAGCATCTTCCCCCAAAAGCCTAGTGCCTTGAAAATGGCCTCCTAGGCCCTTAGAGTCTAGACTCCTAGGCCAGAGGCGCCCAATTCCCTTAAACCTACTCCTCTAGACTCCTTAGTGCCCTCGCTACCCATATCCCAGCCTATTGTGTTCCTGCATGAGTGCCCTGCTATGCCTAAGTAAGCATACCCTACTGGCACCATACCATGCTGGAGACTATATGTTGATGGATCCTCTACTAGCGATGGTAGTGGAGCAGGTTTAGTACTGAACAATCCCCATGACACTTCACTTAAGTACGTTGTCTCTCTCCATTTCGCAGCATCAAACAACCAAGTAGAGTACGAGGTCCTCATATCAAGTTTGAAGCTTGTAATGGAAATGGAAGCCCTCTGTCTGACAACTTATAGCTATTCTTTGGTGATAATCAATCAGGTGAAGGGAGACTTTAAAGCGAAGGAGAAAAAAAAATGCAAGCATACTTGTCAATGGTCCAAGTTTTGTTGAGAAAATTTAACCACTTTCAAATCCACCATGTGCCTATAAAGGAGAATGTCATGGCAAATGCCCTTGCTGAGTTCGTATCTGCAAACATACTTATAGGTCCAGCACTGACAGGTCACCAGTTTAAGCCATATAGGTTCAAGGTAGAGGAGGACGATGTTAACTGTGCATCATCCAAAGCCATTTGGTTGACACCTATCCAAGCCTACCTAGAGGAAGGCACTCTCTCTGAAAACCCAGTGGAAGCCAAAAAGTTAAGAATAAGAGCATCTAAGTATGTCATCCTACTTGACATTCTTTCAAGAAGATTTATTCACTGTCACTGCTCCACTGTCTCACCCCCGAAGAAGCCGATTATGCCATGATGAAAATCTACGAGGGGATATGTAGAAATCACTCAGGAGGGCGTGCACTAGTCACAAGGCAATAAGGCAAGGCTATTACTGGCCTATCATGATCAAAGATACCCGTGAGTTGTTAAGGAACTGCGACAAGTGCCAAACCTTTACAACATTGCCCAAACAACCATTAGAAGATCTTACCACCATCTAGAGCCCATGGCCCTTCTTCATGGAGGGGATAGACATCCTAGGTCTCCTACCCATGAGTCGGGGCCAATGTAAATTTTTTATAGTAGCCATTGACTATTTCACAAAGTAAGCAGAAGTTGAGTCATTAGCTAGGATAACGGACTAGAAGGTGAAGGACTTCATCTGGAAGATCATAGTCTGCCGTTTCGAAATATCTCATGCAATAGTAAGTGATAACGCCAAACATTTTGACAACAAACTCCTGAACGGCTTTTGTGCAGAACTACATATCAAGCAACCCCACTCTAGCCTTGTCCATTCACATGCAAATGGGCAAGCAGAGGTCATCATCAGAATAATCCTCAGTAACTTGAAGACTTGATTGGAAAGCGCCAAGGGGCAATGGGTGGATGAGCTCCCTAGGAGTATTGTGGGCTTATCAGACAACTCCAAGAAGTCCTACGGGTGAGACCCCATTTTCCTTAGCCTATGGGATAGAGGCGGTCATACTAGTCAAAATTGAAGTACACTTCCTCAAGGTCCAAAACCATAACCCTACCACCAATAAAGAAGGCCTTCGCATCAACCTCAACTTGGTAGAGGAGGAGAGGGAGTTGGCCACGTTTAGGAATACAGAGTATAAGCGTTACATGACCAAGTACCACAACTTGAGGGTGAAGCCTCGCTCCTTCTTGACTGGGGACGTAGTCCTGAAAAAGGTCATCCTATCTACCTAGGACTCTCAGGAAGAGAAGTTAGGCCTAAACTGGCAAGGACCCTATATGGTCACAGANACATGACCAAGTACCACAACTTGAGGGTGAAGCCTCGCTCCTTCTTGACTGGGGACCTAGTCCTGAAAAAGGTCATCCTATCTACCTAGGACTCTCAGGAAGAGAAGTTAGGCCTAAACTGGCAAGGACCCTATATGGTCACAAAAGTTGTAAGACTGGGCATCTACAGAATTCATAAATCTGAGGAAAAAGTCTTAGCCCATCCATAGAACACGAAACACTTGAAGAGGTATTACCAATAACAGGGGGCAAGTAGGTGGGAGTACAAGTCAATAGCTATCATTTGATTTATCTTTTGTTGTTTTAGTCAATTCTTTTTATCTACTTCAAATTATGAAATAAAACTTTGCAAGATTGTCTTTTTCAAAAACCGTCTCTCATTCTATAAAAGCTCATAAATGATTTATAAAATATAGAACATGACCTAGCAAAAAAAAGAGAAACATGTAGATAAAAGTGTCATACTCCTGATATCACTCACTGTTCCCCGATCCACTCTCATCACAGCTCTCTGCATCACTGTTAGTCCCTATGCCTCATAAGGGATGAAGCCAAAAAAGTCAATGATAGGGAAAACATCTGAGACCTTCCCCCCTAAGTTCCTCATAACCATCAATAAAGGCACCTGCAATGGCCCTCTCAGTAGTCTCCCTCCTCATCTTCATCTCAATGGAATGAGCCTCTGCCCTAATAGCTGTCTCATGAGCTACTCGCAAGTCAGCCTTTGCCACAACAGCCCTCTCCCGAGCTATCCCAAGTTTGGCCATAGCTCCAACAACATTCTCACAGAATGCTCACAGCTTTGTCTCTCTTCTCACATAGGTAGCCTCTCTATCAGCCTTCAGTTGGGCAACCTTCTCATGGGACACCAGAAGCTCGACCTCAAGGGGTGTAGCTCTCTCATGGGTTAGCCTTGACTGCTCCCTCGGTAACCTCTCGTGCCTGCCTCTCGAGCCTCAACTGCTCCTAAACAACCTCTCGTGCATGCCTCTCTTTCGCTGGATCCCTAGATGCCTCTCCTAGCTTAATCGTCCTTGAGAAAAGGCAGGAAAAAGCGGCAGTCACCTATANCTGGATCCCTAGATGCCTCTCCTAGCTTAATCGTCCTTGAGAAAAGGCAGGAAAAAATGGCAGTCACCTACAAGCATTTAAAAAGAAGGACATGAGGGAAGAAGGTAGGTACAAAAATTAACGTTGCATAAAAGACATACCATGGAAAATTCATCCATCGCGGTATTGATAATGCCCTCTGGACCTTGACAGCCGACCTCTCTGATATCCACGACGGTTACAAACCCCCACAATTGCTTCTTGGCCAAATTCATGTTCCGTAGCATGGATACCGAACCACAACTAGAAGCAAGATAATAACATGGAACCCTAGTCCCGATGGAAGATTGCACTAGAGTCTCAACTCCTATAGTGATTCNATGTTCCGTAGCATGGATACCGAACCACAACTAGAAGCAAGATAATAACATGGAACTCTAGTCCCGATGGAAGATTGCACTAGAGTCTCAACTCCTATAGTGATTCTAGAGCTAGCTCTGAAATGCAAATGAGTCGTAGCCAGAGAAGGAGTGGGGGCACCATAGAATCCCGTCTTCTAGGAGACAACCTAGCCATCAAACCTCAACCAAGAAACTTTGGGGGCATAGGTCTTTGCCCTTTTGGGAGGAGGGACAGACGTCACTTTGGAGGCATAAAGAACTTCTACCATCACTCTATTAACACTAGGATCTGTGGAACCGGCATAAAACGAAGAACCTATAATATTATAGCCATCAAAGTTTATTAAAAGGATCAAATACCTTTCCTCTTCTACCTAAGGGATGTTCTAGGATGACCGCCACGGACATGATGGCTAAAAATTCTTTGAAAGGATGATCCTGCACAACCTAGAGCCTACTTTCCTGCTCTGCAGACAACGTGGGTGGAGCTGCAAAGAGGCCAAGCACACAATAAGTATAGAGACATGAAAATCAGATGTAAAAGCAAAGGTAAAACTCTTACCTAGCTTGGTCCTCGAAACAATGTCCCATCGTGAAGGCACTAAATTACGATCTTCCTTAGTGGCCCACTCACCTCCAACAAAGAAGAACCTAGACTTCCAACTATGACAATTTGAGGGCAATTCAGTAATAAACTTATCCGACCTCGGGGCAAAGCGGTACCACCCTTGATGAGGAGTAGGATTATCTAGAAGCATGTACAAAGCCAAGAACTCCTCAAAAGGGAGAGAACGTCAGCAACTTGGACCAACCGCTATAGCAACAAAAACACCCAGATTGCCTTCCAACCATTTGGGGTCAATCTCCCTGGAGTGAGTGACAAGTGGCCCCAGGATCCAACATATGGGCCTTATTGTGGGAAATCTCAAACCCACTTCCAGGATATCCTCATAAAAAATAATCTCCCCAAAGGAGTCAAAATACATCGTCTTGTCCCCCTCGGCCTGACGACGCATAATAGCAGGAGGGATACGTTACAAAGATATAATGATTGCAGCATCATCATCACAGTCAATCAAACTAAGTATGGAGGTTACCTTAGAACTGTCGCCTTCAGCGGTACCTGGCTTGATCCGTAATGTGTACACCTAAGTGCAGGCGGTCAAGCTGTATTAATAATTTGGTTAAGTCCAGAGTCGAATCCACGGGGAACTATGATTAGTGTTTTGAAGTAGCAGTGATAGAGATCAAGTAACTGAAAACCTTGAGAGTTTTAAGTTATGAGATTTCCTTAATAGAATATAAGCTTCTTTCCAAGAGTTTTCTAGAAAAAAATATAAGATAAATTCAAATGTAAAATAGTCACCCTTTAGCTCAAGGATCAGAACATGTAGTTAATCATCTGATTTATTATACTTGTGTTTTATAACTCAATTAACTCCCATGTCAATAGCAAGTTAATCGAAAGATAAACTTNTATTATACTTGTGTTTTATAACTCAATTAACTCTCATGTCAATAGCAAGTTAATCGAAAGATAAACTTAGACTGTGAGAATTAAGCACATGATTCCGATGCCTTTCTAGAAGTTTACAAGAATTGTCTGTGCCGAAACTCAACCCATCTACAAACAAGCAAGTGCTTCTACAAGGCATCCAACCATGGTATTAATGTTTCATTCTTTAGATAAAACACAATAATGGTGAAGATTGAAATGTTGTCATGAAGATCTAGCCGGGGTACTTGCCTTGAACCTATGAGTCTTTCTATGCAGGAGTCATCCGTGACATAGAAAGATCTCACAGTTATACAAAGTACCTTAATTTTGCTAGATACATTCAATCATTCAATGAACAAGTGAAATATAAAGCATTAAAGCATAAAGAAATGTACAACTATAACTTTCGGATAATTTATACATATTCATCACCTCTCACTAAATAGTGAATAAGAAACTACTCACTCTTTATGATTTTGGTAAAGCTAAAAAAGTGAGTGATACTCATCCCTTCAAGTAGAGAACTGACAAGGTAAAGTACAATAAGCGAAGAGCCGATATTCAACGAATAATGAGTGAATTACGTTTCACCCTTCACGGCTTTGGTAAAGCTCTAGAAAAGTGGAAGAGTTTCACTCTACTAAGAAGGAAGGAGGCTCAAGTATTGGAAGTGAAAGACATAAACAATGAAAGTAGAAGAAAGCTAGTCACATTTGAAGGGTGGCTTCCTCAACCGTGAAATGGAGGGTTGCTTCCTCAACCAACATATGAACTAANACATAAACAATGAAAGTAGAAGAAAGCTAGTCACATTTGAAGGGTGGCTTCCTCAACCATGAAATGGAGGGTTGCTTCCTCAACCAACATATGAACTAACTCCATTGATACAAGCAAATATAACATTCAACTAACTACATAAGTGGGAGTCTAAGACTCCATCCAACTCTTGACTAGTTCTTGGTGTAGTCCAAGCCTTTCAAACCAAGTTCTAGCCTATTTCAAGAACTATCCCCCTCCTCAAAGGCTCTCCCAAGGGGAATATTTATAGGCAAGGAGAAGGGGAAGACAAGGGAGTGTGAAGGAATAGTGTATGCCACCCAAGTCCAAGTGAAAAGCCAACTACTCCGCAGTTGGCCTGTGGTGGACGTTCGAACATGACTTGGCGTTCAAACATTGTCTCTGTTTTTCCTTTACAGGCGTTCATTTATTATCCAGCGTTCGAACATTTCTACTATCTTTGTGTAAACCCCCACATATTTATATTAATATAGTAATGTACATGTTTAGTGATCCTTATATAGGTATATAGTCATATGTTGTAAGTAATTATTTCTTTTGAAAAGTTAAAATGCAAAAAATTGAGTAAATAGTAGTTAAAACTTAGTTTGACCTTGTAAATATATTAAATTTTGCTAAAGAAGTTGTACCAATTTGGTTTGATGTATAAAAGGAGGTTGTATGAGTTTGGGTTAAGATTGGGAAGGTTTGGAATGGATTGAAAATGAAGAGGGGAAGATTTGCAAAAAAATAGGCAAAACCTTCCGGAAGGTCGAAGGAAACCTTCCGGAAGGNAAATGAAGAGGGGAAGATTTGCAAAAAAATAGGCAAAACCTTCCGGAAGGTCGAAGGAAACCTTCCGGAAGGTTAAGGAAAATATAGATTCCAGTAGGCAAAACCTTTGGGAAGGTCAAGCAAAAACCTTCCGGAAGGTTAATCAATATGTTTTTCTAGAAGATAAACCTTCCGGAAGGTTAAAGAAATGTTCTTCTGGAAGAATAATGGAAAAGTTGTCCAGTGGGCAAACCTTCCCGAAGGTCAATGAAAACCTTCGAGAAGCTTAATGTAAATGTTGGTCCAGAAAGCCAACCTTCCGGAAGGTCAATGAAAAACCTTCCGAAAGGTCGACGAAAAATTTGAATTTTTAAGTCGCGAAACAGCCGACCTTCCTTCCACTATAAATACATAAGGACCATTCCTTTAGCCCCATTTCAACACTTCTAACCCTAGAAAACCTTAGAGAGAAAGAAAGGAAGAGAGAAACACAAGATCAAAGGAGATTTCCACTTCAATAAGATCAAAACCCTAGTTTCTTCAAGAACACCAAGGTAGGGGTTTTCTTCCATTCTTGTCCATTGAGGCTAGGGCTTGTATATATGTATTCTTTGACTCTTAATTATATGTATATGCTATGAAATCATGATTCTTTGAGATTTTTTCAATCATTACCATGTTTTAAGCAAAGCTATGGTTAGGTAACCATGAAATTTCCTTCCTTCCCTTAAAACCCTAGTTTTCTAAAAGAGATGGGTTTTCCCTCTTGACTCTTCCTTTATTCTTGTTTTCGAAACCCTAGTGCTTTGAGTTGAGTAATAAAATGATGTTGTGATGATCTCTTGCTTATTTTCTTAAATTGTTCTCTTGGATTACAAATTGTAAAAATTGGGAATTTATGATTTATTTATGATTTGAGAATTTGGTTGGAATTGCATCTTTTGTATGTTTGTTGTGATGGACTTGAATTGCATTCAAGCACTGTCGTAGAGTATTAGAGGTTAGTCTATCCCAGTGGGGCGTTTGCTAANTGGACTTGAATTGTATTCAAGCACTGTCGTAGAGTATTAGAGGTTAGTCTATCCCAGTGGGGGTGAGATGGTTTGCTAACACTTGTAGTGGGTTGTTATTTGTGAGAGCAACCGCTATTGTTCACGTAGGTTTGAGGTTAAGGATGGGTATACCTTTCTTGGGAAGGATTCATCAATGCCATGGGAGACGGTACACGCCCTTCCTAAAATGGTTTATGTGGTTATGGTTGGGTGAACGAGGTAAAGTCGTGATGTAGATTCATAGGAAGCAACCAACATACTTGAGAATATGGGATTATTGTTATGGTTTGGAATCGGTTTCGGACAAGAGCTTGTGGAGGTATGAGACTCTACAAGAACTTGTTGGAAATGGTTGTTAATTGTAACTTGGTTTTACTGTTTATTTAATTTATTACAATTACGTACACTTTAGATCAAATAAATTATTTCAAGTTATATAACCTATTTTGAAAAGTGAGACCGAACCATTTTATATGTTTTTATAAACCTTGTTCGAGTTTTGAAGGAATGTTGCTACAGAGCTTAGTGCTCACCCCCTACTTAACAACCTTTTCAGATTATCCTCTCGAGGAAGAGCTGGCAGTCGAGGAGCCCGNGCTACAGAGCTTAGTGCTCACCCCCTACTTAACAACCTTTTCAGATTATCCTCTCGAGGAAGAGCTGGCAGTCGAGGAGCCCGAACACTAGGAGACTCCGATTGATGGGAGTGTGAATCTCGAGGTGGACGTTTAGAGCTATAGTTTATTTTTGTGCTAGACCAAGGAATCTTTTTATGATCATGTATAGTCTAGTATTTTATNTGTGAATCTCGAGGTGGACGTTTAGAGCTATAGTTTATTTTTGTGCTAGACCAAGGAATCTTTTTATGATCATGTATAGTCTAGTATTTTATTTATTCCGCTGCTAAGTTTAAATGTAATTTTTTTGGAATGTAATTGTCATAGCTTGACCTATTCTTTTGGGATGATATTGTGGATATTACATATGGTAAATAAAATTTATTTAATGATGAATTTATTTAGTGCTCTCGTGATGATGAATGGTTTTTAGTTTGTAATGCCGTCCAGGGTGGTCTTTGGGGTGTTACAAAGTTTTGGTATCAGAGTTTAGGCTTTAGGTTTTATATGGGAGTTGTAGGTTATGGATCACTGCTAGAGAAATAGGACTAGGTTGAATGATATTGTTGGAGAAAATTTTATCTAAACTTTATGCTTTAGACTAAAGTGATATTTAGGATGTCTTGTACATCAATGGAACTAAATTGTGAATTAATGTGCAGGATGGATGGTAGGCGTGGACGTGGACGCGATCGTGGTGGCCAAGCAAATTCATCCCCACCACCACCTCCCGATGCCATGAACGACATCTACCAATGCTTAAGGGAGCTCACCACTCTAGTACAAATCCAGAATGAAAACAACAACAACAACCGCAACCACAATGGGGGAGCTCATCCACTTGCCCAAGTACCGGGCAACGGGGATGAGAATCGGAGAATGGTCGTTCTTCGAGAGTTTCTAAGACAACGCCCACCCACTTTTCAAGGAAGCTCCAATCCTTTGGATGTAGATAGATGGATCCACCGAGTGAAGAAGATTTGTGATGGCATGGGTGTGGCCGATGACCTTAGGGTAAGCTTGGCAACATATCTATTGGAGGGAGAGGCTGACCATTGGTAGGATTCCGTAAAGAGAAGGAGGAACACCGAGCCACTTATTTGGGAGGAGTTCAACCAAATCTTTTAAGACAAGTACTTTTCGGAATCAGTTAGAGATAGAATGAAGAAGGATTTTCCTGCTCTATGACAGGACAACATGACGGTGGCCGAGAACGAGAGGAGGTTTGATGAGTTATCTTGTTATACTACGGAGTTTATATCTACTGAGGCCAGCAGGGCCAAACGCTTTGAGCAGGGATTAAGGCCTATTATTCGGGAGAAGTTGGTAGCTCTCAAGATCAGGGACTATGGGGATCTAGTTAACAGAGCTGCATTAGTGGAGAGAGATACAGAGGACAGCTAGGGTGACAAAACTTCACGAGAGGCAGTCTGATTTAGATGGGTGCTAGCACTAGTGGAGTGCAACAGGTGGCACCATACCGACGTCCAGACCAGGCAGGCAGATAGAAACTTCAGACAGCCCAAGGAGCTGGAGGCACACTTGAGAGGACAGGTACTGACCCCCGTCAATGCTTGGCATGTGGAGGTGTCGGGCACTTCAGAAATAACTGCCCATTGCTTCCCCCAAGAACCAATTAAGCAACCGGGCAAGTACCAGCAAACAAGCCAGCCCTACAAAGGCCAGCACCGCAAAGATCGTTACAAGCTCAAGCCCCTGGCGGCACCAATCAAGGGAGAGTTTTTGCTTTGACTCAACTGGAGGAGAATGCTTCTAATGAAGTAGTGGAAGGTATCGTGCTTCTTTATAACTCTTGGGCTTGAATCTTATTTGATCCTGGAGTTACACACTGATTTATACGTACTACATATGCTTTTAATTTGAGATTGGGATTTGAGAAGCTAGAACATGCCCTTAGTATTGACATGCCCATAGGAGAACAGTTGGATACAACAAGGGTGTGTAGAGGATGTGTGCTTCGCTTTGGGGAGTAAGAGTTGGTTGTCAATTAGGTTGCGTTAGAAATGAAGGGGTACGACATTATATTTGGGATGAACTTGTTGTCCACTTTCCGTGCAGTGATGGATTATTTTCGCAAGAGAATTTTTTTTCAACTACCGGGAGGAGTAGTTTTTAATTTTAAGAATGATCGCAATTCTTCTCATCCATTTCCTACGACGAGAAATAAATTCTTGAAAGCTAAGGCAGGGAGCACTTTGAGTTTCTTGGCCAACTTAATGGGAGATGATCGGAACAAATCCCCACTGGACGTAATATTGGTGGTGTCGGACTTTCTGGATGTTTTTCCCGATGAATTACCTAGGTTACCCCCACAACGAGAGATTGAGTTCAAGATTGATCTCTATCCGGGAACCGAACCCATATCCATTGCTCCCTATCAGATGGCACCTTTGAAGTTAAAGGAGCTAAGGAAACAATTAGACCATATGTTGACCATTGAGTTTATCCGTTTGAGCACATCAACTTGGGGAGCCTCGGTACTCTTCATGAAGAAGCATGATGAGACACTTCGGTTGTGCACGGATTACCAAAGATTGAATTAGGTAACATTGAATAACAAATACCCTTTGCCACGAATCGATGACCTATTTGATCAGTTGAGGGGTTCTAAGTATTACTCCAAAATTGATCTTCACACACGGTATCATCAATTGCGAATCAAGGAGAAAGATATTCCTAAGACTGCTTTTCGTACTCGGTATGGTCATTTCGAATATATGGTGATGCCGTTCAGATTGACTAATGCTCCAGCAGCCTTCATGTATTTAATGCACTGGGTATTTCGGCCGTATCTAGATCCGTTTGTTATCGTGTTTATTGATGACATACTAATCTATTCCCAGACTCATGAGGAAAATGGACGCTATCTCTCTATTATGCTACAGCCATTGAGAGAAAATAAGTTATATGCGAAGAGGAGTAAGTGTGAGTTTGAATGAAGGAAGTGAAATTCCTTGGCCATGTTGTGTCAGAACAAGGGGTAGCTGTTGACCCCGCAAAGATTGAGGCAGTGATGAAGTGGGAACCACCAAAGAATGTGACCAAAGTACGTAATTTTTTGGGGTAAGCCGGCTATTGTTGTAGGTTTGTGGAAGGGTTTTCAAAGCTTGTGATGCCGATGACTCACCTCACAAGGAAAGGAGAAAAATTTGTGTGGAATCAAGCATGTGAACTAGCCTTTAGCACCTTGAAGGAGAGATTGACGATGACACCTGTCCTCATTATTCTGAGCAGTGAGGAAGGATATGATGTGTACACCGATGCTTCACTGCGAGGCTTGGGATGTGTGCTAATGCAGGGAGGCAAAGTTTTTGCTTATGGTTCAAGAGAATTAAAGGTT
>CAUOFW020000001.1:37256-55302 GCA_963454935.2 Ilex paraguariensis
GCAAGGTTCATAGCACGATGTGCGGTATGCCAGCAGGTGAAGATCGAACATCAAAAGCTAGGAGGATTACTATAGTCTTTGCCTATCCCAGAGTGGAAGTGGGATCACATCACCATAGATTTCGTGTCGGGTTTACCACGGACGTCGCGAAGGCATAATGCAATATGGGTCATTGTGGACAGACTCACCAAATCCCCTCATTTCTTGCGAATGAAGACTACAAACACTTTAGAGACCTTGAGCAAGTCCTATATCCGTGAGATTATACGATTACAGGGAGTTCCACTCTCGATTGTTTCAGATCGCGATTCTCGATTTGTGGCGCAATTCTGGAAAAGTCTACAACGAGCTATGGGGACAAAGTTGCTCTTCAGCACCGCTTTTCATCCCCAAACGGATGGCCAATCCGAGAGGGTGATACAGATTTTGGAGGATATGCTCCATGCTTGCGTATTGGACTTCAAGGGAAGTTGGAGTAACCATTTGCCGTTAGCGGAATTTGCGTACAACAACAGCTCTCAGGCAAGTATTGGAATGGCTCCGTATGAAGCATTGAACAGAAGGCCATGTCGATCACCGACGTGTTGGTTAGAAGCGGGCGAGAGTAGCTTGTTTGGGTCATAAATTGTTCAGGAAACTACATAGAAGATTCAACTCATCCGGGAGAGACTACGCACGGCACAAAGTAGACAAAAAAGCTATGTGGATAGAAGACAAAGACCATTGGAGTTCCAAGAAGGGGACTATGTTTTTCTCAAAGTATCGCCTAAGAAGGGAGTTTTGAGATTCGACAAGAAGGGAAAATTGGCTCCATGGTACATCGGACCATTTGAAGTGATCAAAGCAGTGGGCAAAGTAGCGTATCAACTTCAGTTACCAGCTCAATTGTCTGGGGTACACGACGTGTTTCATGTGTCGATGCTGAGGAAGTGCCAGTTGGAGACCACGGATGTGATAGACTTGGAAGATATCGAAGTTCAAGACGGAGCAACGTATGAAGAAAAATCGGTGAAGATTCTTCATACCAAAGAGAAGGTGCTCCGCAACAAAGTTATCCGACTAGTAAAGGTTTTGTGGCAACACCATGGAGTGGAAGAAGCTCCTAGAAATGCGAGAGAAATACTTGCACTTGTTCGCTACTTGAGGTAAGTTTCGAGGACAAAAGTTTCTTTAAGGGGGGTGGATTGTAAACCCCCACATGTTTATATTAATATAGTAATGTACTTGTTCAGCGATCCTTATATAGGTATATAGGTATATGTTGTAAGTAATTATTGCTTTTGAAAAGTTAAAATGCTAGAATTTGAGTAAATAGTAGTTAAAACTTAGTTTGACCTTGTAAATATATTAAATTGTTGCAAAAAAACTTGTACCAATTTGGTTTTATGTATAAAAGGAGGTTGTATAAGTTTGGGTTGAGATTGGGAAGGTTTGGGATGGATTGGAAATGAAGAGGGGAAGATTTACAGAAAAACAAGCAAAACCTTCCGGAAGGTTAAGGAAAATACAGATTCTAGTAGGCAAAACCTTTGGGAAGGTCAAGGAAAAACCTTCCGGAAGGTTAATGAAATTTTTTGTCCATAAGACAAACCTTCCGGAAGGTTAAAAAAATGTTCTTCCGAAAGAATAATAGAAAATTTGTCCAGTGGGCAAACCTTCCGGAAGGTCGATGAAAACCTTTGGGAAGCTTAATGTAAATGTTGGTCCAGAAGGTCAATGAAAAACCTTTCGGAAGGTCGACGAAAAATTTGAATTTTTAAGTCGCGAAACAGCCAGTCTTCCTTCCACCATAGATACATAAGGACTAGTCCTTTAGCCCCATTTTAACACTTCTAACCCTAGAAAACCTTAGGGAGAAAGAAAGAAAGAGAAAAACACAAGATCAAAGGAGATTTCCACTTCAAGAAGAACAAACCCCTAGTTTCTTCAAGAACACTAAGGTAGGAGTTTTCTTCCATTCTTGTCCATTGAGGCTAGGGCTTGTATATATGTATTCTTTGACTCTTAATCATATGTATATGCTATGAAATCATGATTCTTTGAGATTTTTGCAATCATTACCATGTTTTAAGCAAATCTATGGTTATATAACCACAAAATTTCCTTCCTTGTCATAAAACCCTAGTTTTCTAAAAGAGATGGGTTTTCCCTCTTGACACTTCTTTTATTCTTGTTTTCGAAACCCTAGTGCTATGAGTTGAGTAATAAAATGATGTTGTGATGATCTCTTGCTTATTTCCTTAAATTGTTCTCTTGGATTACAAATTGTAAAAATTGGGAATTTATGATTTATTTATGATTTGAGAATTTGGTTGGAATTTCATCTTTTGTATGGTTGTTGTGATGGACTTGAATTGCATTCGAGCACTACCGTAGAGTGTTAGAGGTTAGTCTATCACAGTGGGGGTGAGATGGTTTGCTAACACTTGTAGTGGGTTGTTGTTTGTGAGAGCAACCGCTATTATTCACGTAGGTTCGAGGTTGAGGTTGGGTATACCTTTCCTAGAAAGGATTCGTCAATGCCGTAGGAGAGGGTACACGCCCTTCCTAAAGTGGTTTATGTGGTTATGGTTGGGTGAATAAGGTAGAGTCGTGGCGTAAATTCATGGGAAGCAACCAACATACATGAGAATATGGGATTATTGTTATGGTTTGGAATCGGTTTCGAACAAGAGCTTGTGAAGGTATGGAACTGTACAAGGACTTGTTGGAAATGGTTACGGTTGGAAATGGTTGTTAATTGTAACTTGGTTTTATTGTTTATTTAATTTATTACAACTACGTACACTTGAGATCAAATAAATTGTCACTGTTTTATTTCAAGTTATATAAGCTATTTTGAAAAGTGAGACTGAACCAGTTTATATGCTTGTATAAACCTTGTTCGAGTTTGGAAGGAATGTTGCTACAAAGCTTAGTGTTCACCCCCTACTTAACAACCTTTTCAGATTATCCTCTCGAGGAGCCCGAACACTGGGAGACTCCGATAGACAGGAGCGTGAATCCCGAGGTGGACGCTTAGAGCTATAGTTTATTTTTGTGCTAGACCAGAGAATTTATTTACGATCATGTATAGTCTAGAATTTTGTTTATTCCGCTGCTAAGTTTAAATGTAAATCTTTTGGAATGTAATTGTCATAGCTTGTCCTATTCTTTTGGGATGATATTGTGGATATTACATATGGTGAATGAAATTTATTTAATGATAAATTTATTTAGTGCTCTAATGATGATGAATTGTTTTTAGTTTGTAATGTCGTCCAAGGTGGTCTTTGGGGCGTTACACTTTGCTTTGTGGGCGTTCGAATGCCAGATGGGGATTGTCCTTCTCACTCATGCGGCCTGTGGTCTTCTGTGGAAACCTACTTCCACGCTCTTGGTGTTTTGCACTCATCACCTGGTCTTCGATCAATTCAAGTTGACGTTCGAACGTGAGTTAGCGTTCGAACATGGTACTCAAGTACCTCAAAGTCTTCTCTCTTGGCTGCAACATGCCATGTCTTCAGTAGTCTGGGCTTCAATCAACTCAAGTGGACATTCGAACGTGAATTGGCTTTCGAACGTGGTTGTCTTGGTCCAAGCTTTTCCAATTTTTCTCCAGAATATGCTGGTGTTGCATGAAAGTTTAATACTCATTGCAATTAGTCCCTTATACAATTTAGGGCCTGAAATGTCATCATTTAAACTCCATCAAAATATAATTAGTTTTTAAAAGAGTGTAGTAATATGCCAATTTTGACTACTAAGTACATCCTCCAACCTAAATATTGCTAGTCTCTAGTAATACAATAACAATGGAATGCAAATCTATTTCTAATGACTTTTTCGTAGGTCATCCGATTGCATTTAGCATGTACAACAAGCTGTTGAACCACTAGGTTTANTCATCCAGTATGTTGCTGCCTTCTTCTCCACTAGCACGCAAGGCGTCACCTTTTTCTTTTTTGGCTGCTGTGGCATCGCCCTTGGTGATGGGCGCTGCTGGTTTCGCTATGGGTCGAGCTTCATTGATGAACATCCATTGTCTGATCCCGTCAGTGACCTCGCTGTGGTAGCTTTACTTGTTAGCAAAATTCCCATTTCCACATTCTTTTGTGGAGGTCCCTGCAGTCTAAGAGTGAGAGAATTGTTTAGCCCAAGAGAAGGGGAGCAATGAAAAAGTGGAAGGGTGAATGGTCTATATACATATGGCCTTTTGTAAACCCTATGGAAAATGCGTGAAATCCCCTCTAACCTGGTGGTGGCACTGTGAGTTTTCAACAAAAAAATTGGGGTAACAGAAAAGCTGAAGAAATACCATCGCACAAAACAAGAAACATTTTTTCTAACCAGCTGAGGAGGCTCACTCATACCTTTAATCCCCTTAGGCACAACCAGGGCTTGGGGCATGGAGCATGGGGCATGGGGGCAAATGATGAGCCTAGATCCTATTAGTCCAGACCCAATTCATGGGTAAGCCCAAGTTAGCTAAAAGGCAGGTCAAACCTAGCTCATGGATTCAACTCAGTTCAAGATTCAAGAGACCCAAGAAGTTAGCGCATGTGGGGAGTAAACGTTGGGATAACTACTCTTAGATCAAAACTATCTTTAATTGTACCTATCATTAAGTAGCTATCCTCCCCGAAAGACTAATAACCTACCCTTCATGCCACCGCCTCAACTAAGACTATGTGCCTATAAATTGTAAACCCTCTACACATGAGGGGGACACCTTTTACATGGATATCTCTCTTATAGCTACCTAACCTCACATAGAGCTTACTCTTGATCTCTCTCTGCCACCTTCTAATTTATTAATAAAGTTCTTCGGCCATTGTCATCATCTTCAGTGGTTTGGTCAACTCGGCCTAACCACCTATTCTTTGTCTTTTGTTATTATTTGCATCATTAATTACCCTACGTCATACATTCGACTGTTGATTGTGCATAAATTTACTTTTTTGTATCATTAAAAGTTGTTTTTACATCCATTTGATGTATTTCTAAATTATGCATTGCAGCTATAGATATTATCAATCTTATGGATATAATTGTAAAGATAGGAAAAAACGTATCAAATAAATTTAAATCTTCTTTTTATTTAAAACTTTTAGCTACCACCCTTGTCTTATATTTATCTACTGTTCCATCAGATTTAAGTTTTCCTTTAACACCCATTTGCAATCTATTGTTTTCTAACTAGGAGATACATCTACCAATCTCCATATTTTGTTTGTCATAAGCAAATCATATTCATCATTTATAGCTTCTCCCCATAAGTCTGAATCAAAAGGTGTTAAGACTTCTTGTAAGTTGGTTGGATCCCCTTCAACGTTATAAACAAGGAAATCTGGATCAAAATCTTTTTTTATTCTACTCCTATGTTCAGATTTTTTTTTGTTCTATATTAATAGTTAACGATGAACTAAGAATATCACCTGACTTTGACATATCATCATCACCCCACTATTTTTATATTTAAAAAGGAATTTATCTTCATAAAATATAACANATGTTCAGATTTTTTTTTGTTCTATATTAATAGTTAACGATGAACTAAGAATATCACCTGACTTTGACATATTATCATCACCCCACTATTTTTATATTTAAAAAGGAATTTATCTTCATAAAATATAACATCTATTGATTCAATTACCACATTATTTTCTAGATCTAAGAATTTGTAAGTTTTACTTTTTATTTTTATTTTTTATGTTTTACTAGTTAGTGCATACTCAATGCATACACATCTAGTTGCTCTGATTCATAATTTAGGAATTTTAGGATAAGTTATCCTAACATAAGCTAAGCCACCCCCAACTCTAATGTAATTCAAGTTAGGTTTTCTTTTCCTCCACATTTCATAAGGAATAATTAGATTTTGTTTACAAAGAAATCTATTCATAACAAAATTTCAAGTTAAAACTGATTCTCCACACAAATTTTTAGGTGCACTAGAACTAGCTAACATTATATTGGTTAAATTAAATAGAGTTCTATTTTTATGTTCAGCTACACCATTAAATTAAGGAGATTACGATGGTATAGTTTTATAAACTATTCCTAAAAATTGAATATGATTAATTAGTTCAAGTGATTCATATTCTCTATCTCCACCACTTGTAAATCTTTTAATATTTTTGTCAAAATGATTTTCTATTTTTTTTAATAAAAAAGGTGAGTTTTTCAAAAGCATCACTTTTATTTTTCGAAAGATATGAAAAGTCATTGATAAAATTTATAAAATATCTTTTACCACTACGAGTCAAAATTTCTTCAAATTCACATATATCTGTATGTATCAACTATAATAATTCAGAATTTTTTTCTACTTTAACATGAGGCTGTTTTCTCATTTTTGTCATGCTACAGTATTCATATTTTTCCAAAATCATTGTGTAGTTTAGGCAATAAATCTACATGACTCATATTTTTTAGATATTNTTTTCTCATTTTTGTCATGCTACAATATTCATATTTTTCAAAATCATTGTGTAGTTTAGGCAATAAATCTACATGACTCATATTTTTTAGATATTTGCTATTAATATGCCAAAGACGAGTATGCCACGTATTCACACAAGAAATAATATAAACGCAAGAAATAGTTTCATTCATTTCTACATTCAGTATAAACATACCATCACAAGCATAACCTTTACTAACAAATGACCTATGTTTGGTCAATACAAACTGATCAGATTCTATGGTTTACTTGAAACCAACATTATTTAAAAGATAACCAAAAATCAAATTCTTTATAATTTTAGGAGGGGAAGAACATCTCCTAGGGTCCAAACTCGACCAGAGATAAATTTTAGTTGGACCTTGCGCATGCTCAAAACTCTCATAGTATGGGAATCACCAAGCAACACTTTTCTTATCATTTTCAATAGGAGAGTAAGACTTGAACCAAGATTTATCAGGACTTAGATGCCTGGAAGATCCAGAGTCTGCCAACCACCCTTCACTAGTTTCAATAAAATTAACCTCAATAATCATGACTACAAGTGGTTCCTCAGTTACATTAGCTTGAAAAGCATGACCACATTTTTTAATATGACAATTCTTTGGCATAATGCCCAAGTTTTCCACATACAAAACAAGCACTCAGTATTGGACTATTTATTTTTATAATATAGTACTTGTTTAGAAAGGGGTCCTTGGTTTGGTATTTGGTTCCATTTCTTTTGAAAATGGTTCTTATTTGTATTCCTATTGAATTTTTTCATGTTATTACCTCTAGGTTTCAAATAGGCATTGTTTCTAGGGTCAAGAAATTGTTATCGTTAGAGGCTAGAAAATGTATCTTATTGTTATTTATATTACCATTACTATCATTGCTCTTGTCTTGTTTTCTAACCTCTTCCTCAATTCGAAACCAAACCATTAGTTTCGCAATGCTTAATTATGATTGCTTGTGACAACAACCCTTTTGGTGCTCCTTCCATGAACTTGACAATTTATTGATAACTACTGCAACTTACATGTGTTCATCCACTTTAATCCCCTTGGAAACAATCTCATGAACAATCATCTATAGCTCATGTGTTTGAGCAATTACGGATTTGTTTTCCACCATCTGAAATTTGAAATAGCGGCTACAACCATATTTTTTCGTCCCAGCTTCTTCTATGTTGTACTTCGTCTTCAATGCTTTCCAAATCTTCTTTGCAAAGGAGTATGAATTGGAATTGTAATTATATAACTCATTAGAACAATTAAGTAAATAACTGTGACAATTATCTTCATCAACCTCCCATTTTCATGCCCTACTAGGTCTTCTGCACTCATACCTTCCTTGTTCACCTTTTTTGGGTTTTTCAAAGTGAGATTCCATGCGACCTTCATTAATTTGAGATAGAATATAACTTTTTTGCCCATCTTGTGAAGAATTGTCCATTGAATCAAAACTATTTGTTAAAATCATTTGAGAAGATGAAATAGTGGAAATGGCTATCGTAGAATTTTTAATTGGGTAGAAATTGTCTAAAATTGTTGGAAATATGAATCCAAAAGATAAAGTGAGTGTCAGGGTGAGGCGTAGACTAGGTTGCTCTCTTAAGATGATTCATGCCTATTTATGGAAAAAACACAATACAGAAGATAGCAGCGCGTCGTTCCTAGAATACAACAACTTAGCCTAATTGACTGTTAATTTACTCAGATCTACATAATTGAATGAAGCAGAAACTTGATGTGAAACTTTTCTATATTGCCCATAAACTATGAAGTAGGAAAAAATATAGTAGATATGTAAAAATGACTATTGATATTCCGTAATTATTTATGTATTTAATCAAATAACAATTAGAATTAAATAGAAAAATGGCTGTTGGAATATTAGTCTCATNGGCTGAATGCCTCTTAAGGCAAGGCAATGACTGGATAACCACGAGAGGTTCCTAAAACGTTAGGAAGCTATAATCAAGGCACCTAATCTCAACCAACCACGATCTTCTCCTAGAATTAAGGAGAACCCCATGAAATAAGGGCAAAAATCTCGATCAAAATTCCACTGAATAGGGAACAGCTCTATAAATACTATGTAACGCCCCCAAAGAAAAGGGAGGACCCTAGAGGCAAACACTAGTCATTGTACTCTTGTAATCATCATTATTGAAAGGTAAGGAGCAAGATTCTCCATTAAAGAGTGGATTAGCCTAGTTCCCGAGCTAGTGAACCACTATACTTCTTCTATGTTAATCCTCCCTGCCCCTAGAAAAATATTTCTTTCATTATCACACCACTATCACTACAAAGCATAATNTTCAATAGGAGAGTAAGACTTGAACCAAGATTTATCAGGACTTAGATGCCTGGAAGATCCAGAGTCTGCCAACCACCCTTCACTAGTTTCAATAAAATTAACCTCAATAATCATTACTACAAGTGGTTCCTCAGTTACATTAGCTTGAAAAGCATGACCACATTTTTTAATATG
Organism: Ilex paraguariensis; assembly: GCA_963454935.2. Taxonomy (NCBI): domain Eukaryota; kingdom Viridiplantae; phylum Streptophyta; class Magnoliopsida; order Aquifoliales; family Aquifoliaceae; genus Ilex; species Ilex paraguariensis. The sequence continues at coordinate 46,183 of CAUOFW020000001.1, forward strand.
ACAATTCTTTGGCATAATGCCCAAGTTTTCCACATACAAAACAAGCACTCAGTATTGGACTATTTATTTTTATAATATAGTACTTGTTTAGAAAGGGGTCCTTGGTTTGGTATTTGGTTCCATTTCTTTTGAAAATGGTTCTTATTTGTATTCCTATTGAATTTTTTCATGTTATTACCTCTAGGTTTCAAATAGGCATTGTTTCTAGGGTCAAGAAATTGTTATCGTTAGAGGCTAGAAAATGTATCTTATTGTTATTTATATTACCATTACTATCATTGCTCTTGTCTTGTTTTCTAACCTCTTCCTCAATTCGAAACCAAACCATTAGTTTCGCAATGCTTAATTATGATTGCTTGTGACAACAACCCTTTTGGTGCTCCTTCCATGAACTTGACAATTTATTGATAACTACTGCAACTTACATGTGTTCATCCACTTTAATCCCCTTGGAAACAATCTCATGAACAATCATCTATAGCTCATGTGTTTGAGCAATTACGGATTTGTTTTCTACCATCTGAAATTTGAAATAGCGGCTACAACCATATTTTTTCGTCCCAGCTTCTTCTATGTTGTACTTCGTCTTCAATGCTTTCCAAATCTTCTTTGCAAAGGAGTATGAATTGGAATTGTAATTATATAACTCATTAGAACAATTAAGTAAATAACTGTGACAATTATCTTCATCAACCTCCCATTTTCATGCCCTACTAGGTCTTCTGCACTCATACCTTCCTTGTTCACCTTTTTTGGGTTTTTCAAAGTGAGATTCCATGCGACCTTCATTAATTTGAGATAGAATATAACTTTTTTGCCCATCTTGTGAAGAATTGTCCATTGAATCAAAACTATTTGTTAAAATCATTTGAGAAGATGAAATAGTGGAAATGGCTATCGTAGAATTTTTAATTGGGTAGAAATTGTCTAAAATTGTTGGAAATATGAATCCAAAAGATAAAGTGAGTGTCAGGGTGAGGCGTAGACTAGGTTGCTCTCTTAAGATGATTCATGCCTATTTATGGAAAAAACACAATACAGAAGATAGCAGCGCGTCGTTCCTAGAATACAACAACTTAGCCTAATTGACTGTTAATTTACTCAGATCTACATAATTGAATGAAGCAGAAACTTGATGTGAAACTTTTCTATATTGCCCATAAACTATGAAGTAGGAAAAAATATAGTAGATATGTAAAAATGACTATTGATATTCCGTAATTATTTATGTATTTAATCAAATAACAATTAGAATTAAATAGAAAAATGGCTGTTGGAATATTAGTCTCATCCTTGCGCAAATGAGAGTCTCAAGGTTTGACTTACCTTAATGACTAAATAATACTAATATATATATACTCAAATAATTTTAAAAATTTAATTAGTGTGAGATTAAGTTTCTTATATAAAAATACTCTTTTGTTAAAATACTCTAAAAAAATCCCCTGGATCTCTCAATTTTTGCTTGCTTTCTGTAACCTTTATGAGACCAGGCTTTGTAGTATTAATCTATACTACTAATAAAAGTACTTTAAGATGAAAATTTTTTGAATCTCTATTTTATCCTTATAAAGTATTACAAAGACTGCTCTATCATTTCACAATTAAATATCTAAATTACCATCATATCCTTATGTCATTAAATTTCTAAATTTTTTATAACATTTTTTTTAATTATTTAATTAGTTTCTATAAAATATTTTGATTGATTATATTACCCTTAAAAAATATGCTGCATTATATTTTTAATAAAGTGTTTAAAAAACTTTTAAAAACTCCATCAATCTAATATTACTCATGTCATATGCAGAGATAATATTATGTCTGTATATGTATATTTTTTTAATCAAAAAATTTAACTTTTTTATTTCTGAGATAAAAAATAATCATACATATAATTTTTTTAAATTAATTTATATTATATCAGTATAATTCTTTAATCACAATAAAGTTTTTAAGTTGTACTAAGATTTTATGTAAAAATTAATTTTTTTAGAATTTTAGTATGCTTGATAATATATATTATAGAGTAGTATATTAAATCTTATTCCACTTGACAAAACTAATTCCGAATTGCAGTAAGGTTCCAATGTAATTAGTATATTGACAATTACTTTTATTTTATTTAAGGAATTATAAGTGAAATCATAATCAAACGAATATCAAAAAAATTAATTTTTTAAACATCACTAAAAAAATCAATATCGATCACAAAATTCTAAAAGAAATAGAATTTCAAGTATTTCTTTTTTTTCTTTTTTCTTTTTTAATNCGAATATCAAAAAAATTAATTTTTTAAACATCACTAAAAAAATCAATATCGATCACAAAATTCTAAAAGAAATAGAATTTCAAGTATTTCTTTTTTTTCTTTTTTCTTTTTTAATTATAACAAAGAATTTTGATAACATACAAAATTTTCATAATTGTATAATAGATTATGAACAATAAAAAGTTAATTTTGGTAAATTTGAGATGATATTTTGATGATGCCTAAAGTAAATCCCAAGTGCTAGCTCAGGAGTTCAGCTCAGACCGGAAGGTCAGCCATATTAACTGAGGTCAGAAGGCAAGAGCTGAATGCCTCTTAAGGCAAGGCAACGGCTGGATAACCACGAGAGGTTCCTAAAATGTTAGGAAGCTATAATCAAGACACCTAATCTCAACCAACCACGATCTTCTCCTAGAATTAAGGAGAACCCCATGAAATAAGGGCAAAAATCTCGATCAAAATTCCACTGAATAGGGAACAGCTCTATAAATACTATGTAACGCCCCCAAAGAAAAGGGAGGACCCTAGAGGCAAAAACTAGTCATTATACTCTTGTAATCATCATTATTGAAAGGTAAGGAGCAAGATTCTCCATTAAAGAGTGGATTAGCCTCTCTCCCGAGCTAGTGAACCACTATACTTCTTCTATGTTAATCCTCTCTGCCCCTAGAAAAATATTTCTTTCATTATCACACCACTATCACTACAAAGCATAATTACGATTCTTTACTCATACAATTTGGTTTACACCATTAGTTTGGCATCGTCTATGGAAACAATTGTTCCTGTTACAAATAAAGCTGATTTTCCAGTGACTAATGGTATCAATGCGAAACATGAGCCGAAGTCTGACCAATCCTCTACGGATGCGAGATCAACAGGAAGCCGCAAATAGCAGATAACCTGAAAATGCGCAAGAAGCATATCCCCCCATGAGGAGTCTTCTTATGAATAATGAGATGGAGGCCCTTCGTCTTGTCAATGAACGTCTGATAAAACAGAACGAAGAGCTCTTAAAGCTTCTAAAACGCCCACAGGAGGCGCGACCGGCCCAAGGAGGCTAGAATAATTCACCACCAAGGGAGCAATTGCATCTCGACCCCCTCAAAGAAGTTAATGAGGTGGGAGAGAATAGTCAGATCTTGGGGCAAGANGGCTAGAATAATTCACCACCAAGGGAGCAATTGCATCTCGACCCCCTCAAAGAAGTTAATGAGGTGGGAGAGAATAGTCAGATCTTGGGGCAAGAACCTCACCTACCCCTAGGAATGGTCACAACGAGGAAGTGCAAAGTCAATGTAAAGAAGGGGAGAGGAACGACTTCTTCCCTTATCAACAGGAGAGAAGAAAATATCACTGGGAGCAACGTTTGAAAGACATCCAGTAAGAGCTCAGCNCGACTTCTTCCCTTATCAACAGGAGAGAAGAAAATATCACTGGAAGTAACGTTTGAAAGACATCCAGTAAGAGCTCAACTAGATGAAGGAGACAGTGAAGAGCAAGGCCCCAGTCACTATGGATGCCTTGGTGCAGCAAACTGAATCCCCATTCATTGTTGGGGTGCTGCACTTCCCTCTCCCACATAAATTTAGAATGCCGCAGGTGGATGCTTTCGATGGGACAAAGGATCCCGTGGACCACCTCAACACCTACAAAAACCAAATGGAGTTGCATGGATATCAAGATCTAGTGAGATGCAAGGCCTTTGCTATCACCCTGAAGGGCTCAACCTTAGCATGGTTCAACAGACTCCCCCCAGCCTCAATCTCATCTTTTAAAGAGCTGTCAATCTCGTTTGTGTCCCACTTCATTGGAGCTCGGACCTATAGCAAATTGAGCTACCATTTGTTAAATGTGAAACAGGGACCTGATGAGAACCTATAGTCTTATGTCCAATGGTTCAACTCAAAATCCTTGAAGGTGGATGTCCTAGACAAAAAATTTGTTATTANATTTGTTAAATGTGAAACAGAGACCTGATGAGAACCTACGGTCTTATGTCCAATGGTTCAACTCAAAATCCTTGAAGGTGGATGTCCTAGACAAAAAATTTGTTATTACAGCCTTCATAGCAGGTCTGGGAGTTCAGTCAAAGGATCTGATATTTTGCATCTCAAAGAACCCCCAGGCTAGTATGGCGGAGGTGCTTGCCAAAGCAGAAAAGTACATAAATGGCAAGGAAGCGCTCATTTCCAAGGTCGAGAGCTCTTCGTCAAGAAAGGAGAAAGGGAAGGAAGAAAAGAAGAGAGAAAGAAGTCCCAGGAAGGAAAGAAAGCGAGGCAGGTCTCCAAGAAGAGACAGAGAGCATTCCCCAAAGAGAAGAAGAAATGTTAGGGATCACCTCGGCCCTCCACAACCAGAGCTACAACCAAGGTATGCACCCCGACAGCTCACCCCTCTGACTGCTACGGTATCTCAGTTACTATATGAGGTACAAAATGAGAGGTTCTTAAGGTGGCCACCCCGAATGAAAGCAGACCCAGCAAAAAGGGATCCTACGAAGTATTGTGACTTCCACAGAGACCATGGTCACCACACCGACGACTGTATCCAATTGAATAAAGAAATAGAATTTCTAATCCAATGAGGGCAGCTGCGACGTTATGTGGCCAATGATAATCAAAATCGAGCTCTCCCATCGCCACCCCCTTAACATCAAGCACCAAAGCCACACTAGCAACCTATGGGGGAGATCAGAGTGATATTAGGAGGATTTGCCAGAGGAGGAGGGTCCAGCTCTGCTAGAAAGACCCACTTGCGTAAAATCAGAGCCACAGAAGCTCCCGAAGTATATACTGTTTCCAAGTCTCCATGCTTAGACATGACTATCACTTTCTCAGATACAGATTTGGAGGGCTGCCAACACCCCCATGATGACCCTTTGGTGGTAAGAGTTGTGGTAGCCAACAGAACTGTCCACCGTGTTTTGATTGACAATGCCAGCTAGACAGACATCATTTTTGCTTCTACTTTCGACAAAATGGATCCATGAAGGAAAAAGCTTGAGCCAGTAAGTGCCCACCTATTGGGATTCTTATGAGAAAGAGTGTTGCCCCTAGGGTCAATCCAACTCATCTTGACCTTAGGTGACCCACTCTGTCAGACTACAACAATTGTGAAATTCCTAGTGGTTGATGCACTTTCAGCATACAATATGCTCCTTGGAAGGCCCTCGCTCAATTCTATAAGGGCTATTCCTTCTACCTATCACCTTGTAATGAAGTTTTCAACAGAAAACGGAGTTAGAGTGGTCCGAGGAGACCAATGCGTAGCACGGGAATGCTATATGGCATCCATGAAAAGTAAGGAGGTTGAGAGCATCCAATTGGATGAGCTTGACATGAGAGATGAACTCGAGACCAAGCCAACACCATTAGAAGAGCTGGAACCTGTTCAAATGGATGAGGAGCCAGAGCATTTTGTTTACGTTGGATCCAAGCTGAGCAAGGAAATCAAGGATCTCCTCATCCAATTCCTAAAAGGGAACAAGGAAGTTTTTGCATGAAAGCAAGAGGACATGAAAGGGATTGATCCTTCTGTCATCATTCACAAGCTCAGCATGAATCCAGCCTGTAAGCCCGTTAAGCAGAAGAGAAGGAGCTTCGCCCCAGAGCGTCAGCAAGCCATCAACGAAGAGGTCAGCAAACTCCTTCACGCGAAAGCCGTTTGAGAAGTGGATTACCTAGTCTGGCTAGCCAATGTAGTCCTAGTCAAGAAGACAAACGACAAATGACGTCTTTGCATTGACTTTATAGACCTCAACTGTGTTTGCCCGAAAGATAGTTTTCCTTTACCCCGGATAGATTTGATTGTAGATGCCACTGCAAGACATGAGCTCCTCAGCTTTATGAATGCCTTCTCTGGGTACAATCAGATCAGGATAGATCCCAGTGACCAAGAGAAGACCTCATTCATAACTAAGCAAGGGACATACTACTATCAGGTGATGCCTTTCGGGTTAAAAAATGCAGGAGCCACTTACTAGTGCCTGGTGAATAAAATGTTTCAAAAATAGATTGTGACCTCCATAGAGGTCTATATTGACTACATGTTGGTCAAGTCACTGAAGGCAGAGCTCCACATTGGGCACCTAGCAGAGTCGTTTCAGGTCTTGAGAGAATACAAGATGAAACTCAACCTAGCTAAGTGTGCCTTTGGGGTGTCCGTAGGAAAATTTTTGGGCTTCATAGTTAATAACAGAGGGATAGAGGCTAACCCAGAAAAGGTAAAAGTAGTATTAGATATGCAGTCTCCCTCTAACATGAGGGAAATATAGCGTTTAACCGGGAGAATAGCTACCTTGAGTCGTTTCGTTTCCAAATCAAGCGACAAGTGTCAGCCCTTCTTTCAAGTCTTAAAGAAAGCCTTTCAATGGGATGCTCGGTGTGAAAAAGCTTTCAAAGCATTGAAAGAATACTTGAGCTCCCCACCTGTTTTGGTAAGCCCCATTAGAAGGAGAAGTACTTACCCTTTACTTGGTTGTCTCAGAGTTCTCAACCAGCGCAACGCTAGTAAGGGAGAAGGACAAAGCTCAACAACCAGTTTATTACTGCAGTAGAGCTCTGAGGGGGGCAGAAGAAAGATATCCTAAAATGGAAAAACTCATTTTAGCCTTAGTGACAACTACCAGGAGACTTAGACCCTACTTCTAGGCTCACACTATCAAAGTTCCAATATATCAACCTATGAAGCAGGTACTGCACAAGCCAGAATCTTCAGGGAGACTGGTTAAATGGGCCATTGAACTTAGTGAGTTTGACATCAGGTACAAGCAAGGACAGCCATTAAGGGGTAGATATTGGCAGATTTCATTATAGAATTCACAACTAGAATACCTGCAGAGATAGCGCAGTTAGTACTTTACCTCCCCACGTGGAAACTTTCAGTAGATGGAGTTGCCAATGCTCAGGGCAGCGGAGTTGGTTTGGTTTTGACATCCCCCGATGAGATAGATATTGAATACGCATTGAGATTTGGATTCAAAGCTTCAAACAACGAAGCCGACTATAAGGTAGTCATAGTAGGGCTCAGCTCAGCTTATTTAATAGAAGCCGAGCAACTAGAGATTTACAGTGACTCACAACTCGTGGTGAAATAGATAGAGGGTGCTTACGTGGCTAAGGGTGAGAAGATGACCCTTTATCATAGAAAGGTGCAAGAATTAATCAAGAAATTTGTGCAAGTAAAGATCAGACATGTCCCTAGAACTGAAAATTCGAGAGCAGACATTTTGGCAAGGTTGGCAACAACTTTACAAAAAAATCTGGACAAGTTTATCCCCGTGGAGCATCAGGCGAAACCATTTGTTAGTGTTGAAGATGAACAAGTGCTCCCATACAAAATTCACCATGTTGGATGGACCCCATCTTGGAGTATCTCCAAAAGGGAGCCCTGCCAGAAGACCCCAAGGAGGCTGCAAAACTGAGAACCAAGTCAGCTAGATTCTCCATTTTGTAGGAAAACTTGTATAAGCGAGATTTTTCAACTCCACTCCTTAAATGCGTGGGAGATGAAGATGTCAACTACATACTTAGAGAAATCGACGGGGGAGTCTGTGGCAATCATATTGGGGCACGAGCTTTGGCAGGAAAGACTCTAAGGCAAGGGTATTATTGACCCACTTTGCTCAAGGATGCAATAGACCTGGTTAGGAAATGCAAGGCTTGCCAGATGCATGCCAACATCCCTCATTGCCCACCAGAGTTCTTGACCTCAGTAATAAGCCCTTGGTCATTCCAACAGTGGGGTCTAGATATATTAAGACCTCTTTCCACTGGTGTAGGACAATGCAAGTTCGCCATTATAGGGGTGAATTACTTTATCAAGTGGGCAGAGGTGGAACCCTTAGCAACCATTATAGAACAAAAGGTTCAGAATTTTACTTGGAAATTCATAATCTGCCGATTTGGGATCCCTAGAGCAATTGTGTCGGATAATGGGAAGTAGTTCGACAACCCGAAGTTCAAAAACTTCTATGCCGAGCTTGAAATAAAGAATTACTTCTCTGTCCCAGCTCATCCCTAGTTCAATGGACAAGCAGAAATCACCATCAGAACTTTAAAGTCCGCCCTGAAGACCAAGTTAGAAAGTTTGAAGGGCAAGTGGATAGAACACCTCCCAGAAGTGCTATGGGCCTACAGGACAACTACCAGGTCAGCAAAACATGAGACTCCATTTGCTTTAGCTTTCGGTTTTGAAGTAGTAGCGCCTTGCGAAGTTAGGCTCCCTTCACTTAGAACAGAATTAGCAAACAAGGAAAACAATAATAATTCCCTTTTGCTAAGTTTGGATCTGTTGGAAGAAAAGAGAGAGACAACATTGAACAACATAAAGAACTACCAAAAGAAAATAGCTAGGTACTACGATAGGAAGGTCAAGCATAGGAGTTTCAAGGTTGGAGATCTGGTGTTGAGGAAGCTTCTACTGACAAGAAAGGATCCCACTCATGGGAAACTGGGGCCTAACTGGGAAGGTCCATACATAGTCTCTTGAGTAATTAGACCAGAAAATTATGAGTTACAAATGGAAGAAGGGAAAGTCTTGTCCCATTTATGGAATGCAGAACATCTTAGGAAATTTTTTCAGTAAGTTTATATTGTATTATGAACCATTGTTAAAAAAAAAACAAGTAGCAATTATGTGATTCATCTATCCTTGTGAGCACACACAAAAAAAAAACAAGAACCTTAGAGCTTATGATGAACTCGTTAGTTCATAACAAGAGCTTTAGAGCTCACGACGAACTAATCAGTTCGTAAAAAGAGCCTTAGAGCTCACGACGAACTAATCAGTTCATAAAAAGAGCCTTAGAGCTCACGATGAACTCATTAGTTCATAAAAAGAGCCTT
>CAUOFW020000001.1:59676-242116 GCA_963454935.2 Ilex paraguariensis
CAACAAATTAAAAGCAAAGGGAAAGAAGGAGAGCTATAAGCTGTAAATTAAAGATACAAAATGCTACAATTCTGAAATTCTGAAATTTTTATTTCAAAATGTTACAATTCTGAGATAATTAGCCCAAAGCTACAAATCCTAAGTTTTTGAAGGGAGAGTAGATGAAGGGCATTTTAGTGCAGTAGCTGATGTCTCAGCACGAGGAATGGAAGAAGGGCTCTCCAACTCAACAGGTGACCTCTCTGGCACAACAACAGTTGAAGTTTCATAAGGGCCAAGAGTAGGCAAAGAGGCAGGGACCTCAGATTCAACCAAGGCTCTTGAGACCAGCTCAGTAGGGAGGGAAGAAGCAGGCTCAGTAGCCAAGGGAGTAGAGATGCCTAAGGAGGCAGAAGTATCTTGAGCTGAAGTCTCAACTAGAGGAATGAGCCCTTTAGAGTCTATGGGCACATCTTCAGAAACAGGAGGAACAGGAGCATCATCCTCTTCTTCGTCAGACCACTCGGTCTTTTTCTCAGGGGGAATTGAAAAGTCAAAGTTCAGTTCAGGGTAAGTCCTTTCAGCTATACCCTGGAAAGCAATCCACCCTTTTGCCCACCTGGTGAGAATGTCATCCTCTAGCTGGGCAATCAGCTCATCCTTTTTTCGAATGGTAGTGTCTCGCACCTCCAGCGCCTCCCTGGCATCCCCTAACTCCTCCTTGACAGCATCATTGGCCTCTACTAGCACCTCGTACTCCCTCTTCATGTTCCTGAAAAAAGTCAGAGCATCAAGGGACTTTAAGCTCTCATCGATCCAGTCATCAACTTTTGACCAGAGGTCTTCCTTAGTCTTGCTGAGCTCCTCTTGTTTGGACTTGGCAAGGGAAGACTGTTGCTCCACTTGCTCTTGCAACTCCTTACCTGGACCTTAAGGTCATTATTCTCAAAGGCCAGATTGACACACTTCAACTCAAAAGCTTTGGAAGCATTGGCCGACCCCTCTAGGGCTTGGATTCACTTTGACAAGCTGCTTATTTGAATGACGATCTGAAGACAAGCATGAAAGATTAGTGTAAAGGGAAGAGCGTAGGACAACCAAAGAAAAAAAAAAGGAGAATTTGACAAATTAGAATCTCACCGAGGTATAGCCATACAACGTAGTGGAAACACAGGTTCCCAAGGGTATAGAAGTGGCTGCATCAATGTCAGACTCTAGAATAATGGAGGCAATGGTCTCTGCAGCACGCTTCACATCGGTAATAAGAGAATTCTCAGACTTCGAGAAGACCCCTTTGCCTGTTATGAAAGGTTGGGAGGTCTCCTTGGTTGATGCAGAAGTAGCACGACCAGGGAAAGTGCAAGCAGTCTCCAGGGCCTTCTCAACTTCAGATGCAGAAGGGGAGGACTGGTCTCGTCCAGGAGCATCTTTAGTGGCAGGTCGGGTCCCTTGGGGGAAAGGAAGCCCCGAGGTTGGTGAAGCATGTAGGGGGGATGATGGAGCCTTCTGGATAGAGGCAGAGGCAGAGGAAGTACCTATTTTTTGAACCTTAGCTCAAGTAACTAGGCTCCCACCAGAACTGCCCTCAGCCTTGCGCTTGGTACCACCCTTGTTTTTCTTCTTCAATAGCTCTACCTTAGCTTGGAGCATCTTAGGGGTAGGCTTCATTGTAGAAGACCCTGAGAGATTTGGCTTTAGTTGGTTAGTCAAAAGAAAAAAGAAAGGGAGAAAAACAATGAAACCAAATAAGGGAAAGAACATTACCTTCTACGTCCTCAGGTCGGATAAAGGAAAGTGGGATTGAAGGAGGGCCGAATCCTTGCCTTTCTAATTCCCAGGGGTTAAGGAGCTCAAAGTACCTCTCTGGATTATACTTAGCCAACTTCAGTCTCACCCGCTTGTCCTCGACGCTGAGTTCAGGTCGAATGCCTAAGAAATAGGGAACACCAAAGATGCAGAGGTCAGGAAAGCTACTCATAAATCTTCAAACCGCAGTTCAGTCAGGCAAGAACTCACCAAAGTTATCTGGGGCTGACTAGGCTCTAGGAATCCCAAGAGTGTCTATTTTATCAACAGGGTTGTATTCCCAGTTAACACCCCCAACGAAAAAGAAATTCTTTTCCCAGTCTTTATGAGAACTCGGGAGGTGTGTGATAATCTGCCTAGACAAGGTCCACCTAGAAACATATAGAAAGCCCTCAGTTGAGGTAAGCTTGACATTGAAAAGGTCCATAAGCAGAGAAATGGTAGGAGTCCCAAGCCCATGCTTCTTAAAGAAAGCTAAAAGACCCACTAAAACACCCCAGAAGTTAGGAGAAAGCTGAGCAGGGCAGACATTGAGGTGCTACAGAATATTTTTGATGAAGGGGTGCATAGGGAAACGAAGGTCATTCTTGAAAGCGGCCACAAAGAAACAACCTCTTTTGTGTACTTAGGCAATGTATCGGGTGAGTTTATCTGGACACCAGGGCTAAACACCAGGGGAAAAACCAAAATGAGCACTAAGAGCTTCCATGAGAATAGGATCCACCCCATTGGGACCCACAAGCTCAGTATGCTTGAAGGCAGCCCCCATACCCGCTGTACTATCAGGAATCCCAACCTCACTCACCTTGTCCTTACCCTTGTCAGCACTAGGAGGTACATGAGAGGAAGATAAGGGGAGTTCCTTGGAGTCCACTTCGGTATCGACAGCCTCAACACCGGGGAAGTTGTCAATCTCATCACCTACATCCCTTAAATCAGAATCTCTCTCGGTAGACCTGTCGCCTAGGAGGGAAACAGAGGAGGGAGTTGCTCCAGAGGAGGGAGACATGATTGGCAAAGAGGAAGGCAAATTAAAAGAATTATAAAAAGGAGGAATACTAACTAAACACCCCCTGATAATCCTAGGGTCAGCACTGTACCTCCCAACAGTAAGAATTCGCACAATGGAGTTCCAATCAATAAAGCCGNGGGGGTCCTGAACTGGATGCCTAGAGTTATATTTCTTTTGTACTAGACTAGAGAGTTTATTTTGAAATCATGTAAAGTCTAGTATTTTGTTATTTCACTGCAAGTGTAATTTAATTCTTTTGGGAATATATTTGTCATACTTGGCCTATTCTTTTGGGATGGCATTGTGGATATGACATATGATGAATGAAAGTTTATTTTATGATGGATAAATAGACCCGGTGTGGTCAATAGTTATGCATATGTGGACCCGGTGTGGTCAATTGTAATATAATTGTACAGGTTGTGTTTTGGGTAAAGCTCCCCGTACAAAGGAGACTCTGCCCAAATTTCGTTAAAATATGAATGGTTGATGAATGAACTTTCGTCGTGATGAATTTATGTAATGCTCTCATGGGGTGAATGATTTTTAGAATGTAATGTCACCCAAGGGGGTTTTTGGGGCGTTACAGTAATCCACCGTCACTTATAATAGATCGAGGAATTCCAAATTTGAACAAAATATTTTTTCTTTCAAAAACTTGATCATTGTTCTGTGATCATTATTTCTACATGAAATTGCCTCTACCCATTTAGAGACATAGTCGACCATAACCAAAATATACAGATATCCAAAAGATGGGATAAATGGAGCCACAAAATCGATGCCCCAACAATCAAAAATTTTGATAGTTAAAATAGGGTTTAACGACATCATATTTCTTTTCGAAATATTTCCCATTCTTTGAAAACTGTCACAATTTAAATAAAATACATGAACAACTTTAAAAAGAGTTCGCCAATAAAATCCACAATGCAAAATTTTAGCAGCGATTTTCTTTGAAGCAAAATGACCTCTGCAAGCTTTGGAATGACAAAACTGAATTACCTGACCTATTTTATAATTAGGTACACAACGCCTTATAATTTGATCTTTACAATATTTAAGCAGATAAGGATCTTCCTAGAAAAAGTTACGTACTTCACTCAGAAATTTATTCCTATTAGACCAGGTATAATTAGAGGGAATAGTACCAGAGGCTAAATAATTAGCTATATCTGCATACCATGGTATTTTGATTATTGCAAATAGTTGTTCATCTGGAAAAGTATCTTTAATCGGAGTTGGTTCTTCCTTTATTTCATAGTTTAATCTTGACAATTGATCTATTACCACATTTTTGACTCCTTTCTTATCTTTGATGATTAAAACAAATTCTTGTAGTAATAATATCCAACATAGAAGACGTGGTTTAGCATCTTTCTTTGTAAGTAGGTATTTTAAAGTTGCATGATCGGTAAATATAACGATTGATGATCCAGCCAGATATGAACAAAATTTATCTAATGCAAATACAACAGCAAGTAATTATTTTTCTGTAGTTGAATAGTTCATTTGTGCATCATTTAGAGTTTTACTTGCATAGTATATAACATAAGATTTTTTTCTCTTTTCTTTGCCCTAGTACAGCTCCTATCGCATAATCATTTGCATCACACATTATTTGAAAAGGTAATGACCAGTCAGGGGGTTGCATAATAGGTGCAGAAATAAGCATATTTTTTAATTTACCAAATGATAGTTGGCATGCTTCATTCCAGTCAAATATGATATCCTGACATAGCAGATTACATAAAGGTTTCGCTATTAAACTAAAATTTGTTACAAATCTTCTGTAAAATCCTGCATGACTGAGGAATGAGCAAATATCCTTTACTGATTTTGGTGAGGGTAGATTAGCTATCAGATCAATTTTTGATTTTATCAACTTTAATTCCTTTCTTAGATACTGTATGGCCTAGAACAATACGTTGTGTAACCATAAAATGATATTTTTTCCAATTTAAAACAAGGTTTGTTTCTTCACATCGAATGAGGACTTTTTCAAGATTTTCTAGACATATTTGAAATGAATCCCCATATACTGAAAAATCATCCATAAAGACTTCTAGATATCATTATACCATATCACTGAATATACTTAACATACAACGTTGAAAAGTAGCTGGCGCATTACATAGTCCAAAAGGCATTCTTTTGTATGCAAAAGTGCCAAAAGAACATGTAAATATAGTTTTTTCTTGATCATCTATTGCAATTTCAATTTGATTATAATCAGAGTATTCATCTATAAAGCAATAGTATGCATGACCAACTGTTCTTTCTAACACTTGATCAAGAAAAGGTAATGGAAAGTGATCTTTTTCTGGTGAGTGAATTTAGTTTCCGATAGTCAATACATACACGCCAGCCTGTGACTGTACGCATTGAGACTAATTCATTTTCTTTATTTTGTATTACAGTAACACCAGATTTTTTTGGGACTACTTGTGTAGAACTAACCCATTTACTATCAGATTTAGGATAGATAATATTCATCTAATCGATTAAGTACTTCATTGTGAACTACTTCTTTTAAGTGTGGATTTAATCTTCTTTGCATTTGACGAGATGGTTTAGCATTTTCTTCTAAATATATACAATGAGTACACAAAAGTGGACTTATACCTTTTATATCAGCTATAGTCCATCCAAAAAAACTTTGATGATTTTTCAATACTTCTGTTAATTCTTTTTCTTGACTTTCAGATAAATTCAATGATATGATTACAAGATGAATTTTATTTTTCTCCAGAAACACATATTTTAGATTGGTTGGAAGTGGTTTTAAATCTGGTTTAAAGATTTTTAACATTGGAGTTTTTAGGTTTAAATAATAGATTTTCACTTTTTGGATTTTCCAGATTTTCTAATTCATTTTCAAACACAGATTTTACTGTGTTCAAGTCTTTTTCCAGAAAAACCCTTTCAAAGAACTTTTGGGTTAATGTTTCAACACAATTTATTTCATACATTTCATCTTCTTCTGTAGGTTGTTTAGCACTATTAAATCCAAAGTCATATTTTCAAATGAAAGTTTCATGACTCCATTCCTACAATTAATCAATGCATTTGATGTAGCTAGGAATGGTCAACCTAAAATCAAAGGTATGGATACACAATCATAATAAATTGGTTCAGTGTCTATAACAATAAAATTTGCTCAAAAATAGAATTAATCAACTTAGACAATAACATCTTCCACAGTTCCTCTTGGAGTTAGTTGAAGTGTCACATTTGTAGGTTTAGCTCACTTAATCCTAATTGTGTGTAGACCGAATATGACATTAAATTACAACTGGATCCAAGATCTAGCAAAGCTTTTTTGATTTGGAAAATTTTCAATGACACATGAGACTGTAGGACTACCCGGATCTTTGTACTTAAGAAGAGTATCTTGTTGTATTATAGTATTAACTTGTTCAGTGAAAAATTCTTTGTTTGGTACATTTGTTTTTCTTTTTATTGTGCAAAGATCTTTTAAAAATTTTGCATAAGATGGAACTCCTTTAATAGCATCTAACAAAGTAATATTAATTTTGACTTGTTTGAATAACTCAAAAATTTCAGATTGATCTTTTTCAGATGAGAGTTTCTTGACCCTTTGAGGAAAAGGTAATGGAATAGAACATGGTTGATCTTCCTTTTCTATTTATGATTGTTTTTCAATTAAAGGTTCAGGTTCCAATGGTTCATTAACAAGAATTTCCTTCCGTATTTTCTTTGAAATTTTAGGTTTAATAGTTTTGTCAATGATTTTTCCACTTCTTAATGTTGTAATTACTTGTATTTGACTTGGGGAAGGTTCAGATGACACTGCATTAGCTTGACTCTGACTTTGTGAGGTTTTGGTTAAGATGTAAATTTTCCTTTCTCCAGCATACTAAGAGACTGAGTCAACTTAGCTAGATGACTGTTAATATCTTCAATACTCTGAAAAGTTTGAGCATTAAAGTCATTAAAAACTTGAGTTGTTTGAGTGTTAAAATTTAATTGACTTTGAATAAATTGATTCATAGTATCTTCCAGAGTTCTTCTTTGTGGGGGTTGATATGGTTGGTATTGTTGTTGATTTTGTGGTTGTGGTGGACCTTGAGTTTGATTTGTAGGTTGTGTATTTCTCCAACTAAAATTTAGATGATTTCTCCAACCTGGGTTGTAAGTTTCAGAATATGGATTCAAATAAGGCTTATTATTATAAGTTGGAACAACATTAGATTTTTCAATTAAAACTTCTTTGAATGTAGGTATAGTTGGACATTATGTTACAGGATGTCCAGACAGTGCACAAATTTCACATATTTGATCAGTAGTTGATATAAAAGCTACTTGTTTTATTTTTTTCATCTCTAAAGCTTCCAGTTTTCGAGATAAACTTGTCGTTTTAGCTCTGAATTTATCATTATCTTTTAACACATATTATCCTCTTTCGGATATAGATGGCTTAGTTTCTGTTATGTTTGAAGAAGTCGAGTCCCACATCTGGGAACTCTCAGAAATAGTATCAAAAAATTAAAATGCTTCTTCAGAATTTTTACTCATAAATTCCCCTTGCGCCATCATTTCAACAAACTGTCGCATTGCAGGTGGAAGAGCATCATAAAAGAAACCAACTAAAGTCCAATTTTCAAATGCATGATGTGGACAAGCTTCGAGAAGATATTTAAATCTTTCCCAACATTGATAAAAAGTTTTCCCTTCTTTTACAGAAAAGTTAATTATTTGACGTCTTAATGTATTTGTACGATGTACAGGAAAAAACTTTTTAAAGAACTCAGCTTGTAAAGCTTGCCAGTTTGTGATTGAATTGGCTCTTAAAGAGCTAAACCATTGTTTTGCTTTCCTTTTTGAAAAAAAAAGGATATAGTTTTAATCTGACCATTTTAGAATTATCTTGCAAAGTTCCACAGACTTCTTCAAATTCTTTCATATGAACATAAAGGTTTTCAGTTTCTAGACCATGGAACTGTGGTAACAATTGTATTGTTTCTAGCTTAATATTAAGGTTTGGAACATCTGTTGGAAAAGCAAAACATGACGGTACATTAGTTCCTGTTGGTTGTAGATATTTTCTTAATGGTCGAATATTTTGAACTACTTCCTGTTCTCTAGGTTGTTCTTGCCTAGGTACGTTTCTAGCCATACTTAGTTTAAGTGATTCTTGAGTAGATAAAGATGATGAAGACGAAGGAGATGATTGATTTACAGATCCTACTGACGAATGAACACACATAAACAAAAAAAGAAAACACACTTTATATACATATAATACAATTAAACAAATTTTGTATTTTATCTAATTTCAAATTACCGTAAACTCGCCGGCAACAGCATCAAAAACTTGATGCACACTTTTTTGTGATCGGATTAATATTATACACCCAAGTATAAGTGATCGAATTGTAGTTTTCTCGATTTTAAGTCTAAGTATCGATCCCACAAAGAGTTTTAATAATTTGGAAACAAAATAAAATAATCAAGTTGATAATTTAGATAGGACAGCATGTGATGTGAGCTTAGATCGATAACTAGTCTAAGAAATGTAAATGTGCAGATAGATTAAGACAATAATAAAAAGTATCCTTTAGTTTAAGGATTCCATATGCGTTATACTGGTTAAATACTAGAAATGCTACCGTACCAAGATTAACTCCCATTTTATTGGCAAGTCAGCTGGTTGGTCTGATGTATATAAACCATAGCACAACCGCTTCTTAGGCTAACTGGTTATATCCATGTCAATTGATTAACCCAAGCAAACTAGAAGGAGAAGCCATTCATGGGAAATACTTGAGTTATTCACTTCATCTCGTGATTATAAGTGCGTACATATTAAACTATAACACAACCACGTCTTAGGTTAACTGGTGGTATTATAGCATAACACAACAACTTCTTAGGAAAGCTGGTTATAGACATACCAATTGACTAATTCAAGTAAACTAGAAGGACAAGCCATTCATGAGGAATACTTGAATTACTCAATAGGTCATCTGTGATATATATATACCAGTTAAACATCCTTAGCATTCTGGTGGAGGACAAGCCATACTGGTAGGAATGCCGTGGTTGTTAGACTAGGAATATAGTTATATATAGTATTTAAATAACCCTAATAACCCCGAAGGATAAGCCATTCATGAGGATCATTTAGGTTTTGTACCATGCATCAGTTAACATCCTCAACTTTCCAGTGGAGGACAAGTCATACTGGTAGGAATGCCATGGTTGTTTTACTAGCAGGTTGATGATGCACTGATGACATAATTGAAGGCACAACACCAGAATTATGCACATCATTATATCATGCATGAAGCATATAATACATAGATATATAAATATATAAAACATCAGCATTTTCATAATTTAACCAGTATTGTACATATGTTTACCTCTCACTGGAGTATATACGGAACTACTCACTCCCCATTGCTACAGACAAGCAAGGAGTGTGGGCAGTTTTCATTACAACTAAAATTAAAAGACAGTATTTAAAATGTCTTTCACAAAGAACAATTGAAACACAACCACCTTTATTATCATTTAAGACAAAAAAGTGGCGGCAATTCAATTATCCTAGTAGAAAGATATAACAGAAATGTAGAAGTATAGAGTTTGGACTAAAGTGTATCATAGACGTGGTGAATCGTGTTGCACTTCTCTTTTTCTTTTTCTCTTTTCTCTTTCTCTTTTCTTTTTCTCTCTTGGATTTCTCTCTAAAGCTTCTTGGTTTCGGCCTTCTGAAGTCTGAAGAGCAGATGCCTATTTATAGAAGCAGAGGAAGCATGAGGTGGAGCCTTGATACTGAGCCGCCAAAGACCACCGTCCGGACGGTTAGGCCTTGCTGGATTTTGCAAGTTGCTTTGTATTCTGACTCCTCTCTTGGTGAATTTACACTTTGGCCTTCATTGTTTTAAGTTTTCCTACTTGGTTTCCTGCATTGTGTAGTAATTCTGCATTAAACCTGCAACTTGTAAACATAACACACATAAAACCCTAATTACCGCACAAACCCTAATTGACTCTAATTGCTAGCTTTTAGTTATTTATCACACTAATTTGACTTTATTATTATTTTAATTTATATATTAATTAAAGTTAATCACTAACTATATGAGTGGGAGTCTAAGCCTCCATCCAAGCTCTCTACCAAGTCCTTGGTGTAGTCTAAGCCTTACAAACCAAGTTCTAGTATACTACAAGAACCCTCTCCCTTCAAGCTCCCACAATAGGAATATTTATAGACAAGGAGGAGGGAGCAAAGTAGTGTGGAGGAATAGTACAAGGCCTTCAAAGTCCAAGTGAAAGTCCCAATGTCCAGAGAGAAAATCAACCACTCTACAACCTATCTGTGAAGAATGTTCGAACATGATCTGACATTCGAGTGTTGTTTCCATTTTTTGCTTTATGGGTGTTCGAATGTTGTCTGGCATTTGAATGTTTCTTCTGTCTTTTCTTTATGGGCGTTCGAAGGTCAGATGGAGTTTAACCCTCTCACTTAAGTGGCCTGTGGTCTTCTGTGCAAACCTATTTCCACACTCCATGCAGAACTTGGCACTTTACACTCATTGTCCTAGTCCTTAATTAGTTCCAGTGGACGTTCGAACATGAGTTGGCATTCACATGTGGTACTCAAGTACCTTTGGGTCTTCCTTCTTGGTTGCAACACGTCATGTCTCAGCAGTCTAGTCTTCTCATAGTTCAAGTGGACATTCGAACGTGAGTTGGCGTTCGAACGTTCTTGCTTTGTTCCAAGCTTCTCCAATTTTGTCCACCAATATGTTGTTGCTACATCCAAGTGTGATATTTGTTGTCCTTGAGCCCTTGTTCACTTTAGGACCTAAAATGTCATCATTTAAACTCCATCAAAGTATAATTAGTCATAAAAAGACATTGAAATATGCTAGTTTTAACTACTAATCATAACTCTTTATCATCCCTAGACTGCCTTCCAATATTGAATACATTTAACTCCAAAGTCATATTGTCGAAGGTTAGCTTCATAAATCCATTCCTTTAATTAAGTAAGGCTTTAAAAATTGCAAGAACTGGTCATCCCCAAGTAATAGGGATCTGAAGAAATAGGTTAGAACCAAGACAAGTATCAAGAATAGTAAAATGTAATAGCAAGTACAATTTATTCACTTGGACTAGAACACCCTCCAATATTCCTCATGGCATCTTTACACTTATTTCAGCAACCTTGAGCATGATGGATGTCGGCTTCAATTCTCCTAATCCAAGCAACACATACGCTGAAGAGAGAATGAGATTCACACTTGCAACCAAATCCAGAAGTGTTTTCTCTACCCGGTAGTCCCCAATGATGATTGAGATGTTCATCCTTAAGGTGGAGCTTACATGCTCTATGAGGAAAGCTCTCTTTTTCACATTAATCTTCCTATTCACTATGCATAATTCATTTAAGAACTTGGCATAAGATGGTACCTGTTTAATTGAATCCAAAAGAGGAATGTTAATTTTCACCTGCTTAAAAATCTTAAGAATTTCAAATATATCAAATAACTTAGCAGGCATTTGCAATTTATGAGGCTAAGGATTAGGGATAGGATAACTATTTTCAACAATGTCAACTAGCTTTGTCGTTTCTAAATCACATGTGGTCTCTTTTTTCTATAGGCTTATAGACCTTTGGTGGGATAGTCTTATCTACTTCTTTACCACTCCTTAGAGTAGTAATGGACTTTAGCTATTCAGCTTTCTCAGTGGTCTCTATCATGTGTTGACCTTTGGGGTTCTCTTGAGGTTAAGTAAGATTGTGCTATTTCTTAAGTGTTTTTGAAATGAAGAAATCCTTGTACCCACACACGAGTTTTTCTTAAAATATATGGAATAGTGTTACAATTAATGTGTGGTACTCTTATAGTGATCAGGGGAGGGAAAATATCCTGGTAATAGAATAGAATGATGACTTAATCTTACCTATGAAAAATATGAATTATGTAATCCTAACATTTGAAGTTTGTAGGTATCTTCACTGAAAACCTTCACGAGATAAAAGTCGTCCACTAGGAATCACCTAGGGGTTGAACGGCTTCTTTCATAGGCTAAATACAATCACTAAATCTATGAAAGTGATTTTATTTTATTTGCTTTATTACTAGGGACTACTAATGTTTGGTTGGGGGGGTGTGATTAACCCTAAAAAGTGCGAAATTGAATTATGGTTTAGGGTTAACAGTATGTGTTAATCGAATTAAAATGATTGATTTATAAATTGTTATGGTTAATGTGTAATTTATTTATTTTGTAAGGTTTCAAGGATAATTATGAAAGTTTAAGAAGATAAAAGTGTCGAGGCTAAATGAAGAAAGGGAGGCAAGTGTAATTAAAGAGTCACCACGGTGGATTGCCAAGCAAGGAAAACTTGAGGATCTCCACCATCTGGATGTTAGTGGTGGCATCCAAACGGTACTCGAACCGCCTTTCTCCTCCCTCTTCTCCCATTGGTTCATTTAAGCAAGAAACTCACTTGATTGGCCAGCCCAGGTGTTTACCGCCTCTACCCCCCTTTCGGTGCCTATAAATAGCCTCATTCAACTCAGTTTCAAGGAGTTCAGTCTAGTGGAGAGAAGGAGAGAAATAAAGGAAGTGGAGAGAAGGGTAGAAAGAAAGGAAGGGGAGAGAAAGATAGGACTTCAGAGAGAGTTTTACAGCCAGAAAAAGCCATGCGCTGTCCTAATCACTTCCCAACTAGAATGTTTATCCTTTCTACTTGAAGGGTTGAACCTCTATCACTTTTGTACCCTAGCTGGCAATAAGAGTGTCAGTATTTCAACTATTCCTTAGGAAAGACTTGTTGTATTTTGTATTATGTTATAATGGGATTGTCTCATTCTTCTTACTCATTTATACTAATGAAGCGTGAGTAATCTGTTTATACTCTTCGGTGAAGGGTGAATGTATGTGTAATATTGTTTGAGTTATGAAAATGACGATGTTTTATTTATGCATTATTGTTTATACCCCCCTTAAGTGATGGATGGTTATTATTATAATATGCTCATAGTTATGAAGATCGAGCAAAACTTATTACAACATACCATTCTATCTATACACTATTATGTACTTCGTGAATGATTAAATGATAAATGCAGTTGGGTTTTATGTAACAGCCGAGAGATTGGTTATAGACGGGTTAAATCTCGCCATAGCCAATGTTTTTGATTAAATGCATAAATCGGAACTCTATCTTCATTAAATCATCAATCTACCAATCAAATAGCTAAATTAAACCTTTTTGAATGGTTCACCTTCAGGTTTACTAGGGTTATTTGGTTGTTACAGGGTACATGGACCTTTCAGCTACCCTGACCAATTGTTGTGATATGGTTCAGTTATACATCAAATATCCTGGTTAACTTTCTAGTAAAATGGGAGTTAATTATTGTAAGGTGGCATTTTTATAAACAAGCGGTGTAATGCATGTTGGATCCCTGAACTGAAGAGTACCTTTTATCATTGTTATTTAAATTTTAGTTAAGTATTTTTTTGATAATTCTAAGTTCACACCACAACCTATTCCATTGCACACAATGCACACGACAATCTTACCTTTTTTGTTTTGAATACCCAGAATTAGCTCCCTATAGGTTCGACCTCAAACTTAACCGAGAAATATTATAATTTGACCACTTACACTTGGGTGGATGATTTAAATCAAGCCAATCAGTGGGCTAGAGGAAGAGAAGAAATCTCTCCATGACCGAGTGAGTTTTCTCAAGAGAGTGTCATGAGCTTGTTAAGTAAAAGAATAATCTTGAGTCCAAATGTGCAAAACTTGATAAAGATCTTTATGTGTCAAATGAGCACTCTAAAAGATTTCCCCAAAGCAATTAAAAGTTTGATAGAATGTTATCTATGAAAAAAAGTGTGGGTGAAAAGTGTGGTCTAGGTTGCACAAATGAACACACCACAAACACTTCTTTTAATACTATGTTAGTGAAGGTTAACACCAACCCATCACCCCCACAAGTAAGCACAAGTCCTAAAAAGAACAAATATGGTAAGGGTAGACACACAAAGAAGGATGTTATTAAGGAGACCCAAACCAACCATGATATGAGTTACACTTGTAGAGAACATAGTCATCATAGTAGACATTACATGAAAATAAGGATGTCTTAAATAAGAAGTTCATGCATCTAGCTAACCAATCTAAGGCTTTAAACAACCAGGTTTTAAATTTTTCTAAGCTTTTAGAGAGGTCAAGTGAATCCAAGCATATTCATGCATCATCATCAAATGGTCACATGCTAGAGTGCATAAAGCTCCTTCTACCCCCAAGGTCAAGATTAATCTACGCACTTCCGAGGAGAAGAGAGTTAGTCCTTCACCCATTCCCCAACCTAACATGAATTTTAAGAAGGGACAACAAGTATGAATGGATAGGGAGGATCTTGGAAAACTCATCATTTCAACCAAATTTGAGGCCCGAAGTGTTTCTGACAAGGTCATTACTCCTAAGAAGTAGAAGAGGTGAGAGTATGGACCTATGTGCTCATTAATGCATTGCATCAAATACCCTAGGGTCATACATTGTATATAGTTTTCTTTGTTTATGTTGATTTTCTTTTCTATATGAAAAATTCAAAAATAATCAAAATTATGAAAAATTCAAAAATAATCAAAATTTTAAAAACCCCAAAACAAAAGAAATAGTAAGGGGAGTTCGTTCAAATATTCAGGGGGAGTAAATTTACAAACTTGGCATAAAGTCGCCTATTTTACACTTATTATTTTACTTGTTAACACCAACTAAGGGGAAAAACTTTATTTGATTCATATTACTATATCAATAGATTCTCAAATATAGGGTGAAGTGATGAGCATATAATATTGCATATTTAATGGCCTCATTACATGTATTTTAACTTAACTTTGCATTTAATTACTTCGAGTTTGTCATATTTGTGAATAATGTGGAATTTTTTATATTGCAGGTAAACATAGAGTAATTAATGGCTTTCGGAACCCCCGTAATTATGTGTGGATTAGTGGTGAAGATATGGACACATTACATGAGGATTTGGAGGCTAAAAAGTGAAAGCAATCAAGGAGGTATCGGTACTTGGCAACATAGGTACCGACAACCACCATTTGGTATCGGTACCTAGGTATTCCCCATTTTTTGACCATGATTCACTTAGAATAGGAACAAGTGCAAAATATAAGAGTTGTAGATCTGTATGTCCTCAATCTTATGTCAAAAGTTCAACTCAATTGAACAGTGGGATCAAAAGTTATGGTAATTTTACAAAAACTAGTCATGAGCTTGCATCCTCCTTACGACCTACAAAGAGAAGGAAACCAAAACCTACCTATCGGTAGGTTTTGGAAACTAGATTTGGACCTATTGGTAGGTTTTGCCTACTGGAAAAAGACATACTGATAGGTTTTTTCATCGACCTACCACTAGGTTTTGCTGACACACGCCAGAACCTACAACTCAGACTCTACCTGGTTGGTGGGCCTACCTCTGTTTCTCCCACACATCCCCTGACATATTTTACATACAAGTATGCCTCCCTACACCTAGGATTGAACTTTGGAATAGGAATGGATAGAAAGAGGGAGGAATGGTGGGTTGCAAGCTAGGCTTATCCTAGCTTGTGCAAGTGTCAAATCACTTCTTATTGATGGGAAGCCAGTTCACATAGGCTAAGGGAAGAAGGATGGATGAAATTTACAAAATATTACACCATTTATATAGATTTTGACAAGATTTTGGAAGGGAGAGGCTACCTCAGCTTAGGAATAGTTTTAGAGATAGAACGCTCAAGGAAGAAGATGAAGTTAGAGAGAGAAAGCTAGTTTTCATATTTCATATTTCAACACTTCCATTCAAGTTGTATGCAAGCTTAGCTAAGTATTTCTAGCATTTTCAAGTTCAACATTTGGGTATTTGTTTTCAATCTTTGTATTTTTTCTATGAATGTCATTTCTCTTGTAGTTTAACTCTTTTCTTGCATTAATACTAGTTTCATGTTTTCATTTCTTTATTATGTCTCTTTACATTATGCATCTTTTTGCATTCATTATGAGTAGCTAAGTTTTTAGTTGGCTAATTCAAGGGAGAATTCCTCTTGGGTATGCTAAATCAACTCTCCCCATTCTTCCTTGTAGTGTAAAGTTCTTGGTTTGATTAGGTTGAATGCAAACGTAGTTGTGAGCTCTTGATACACCGTAGACTTGTCATGGGGTATGCTTGAGCCTACACCTCCACATTAGTCCCTCATATCCTACGAATCAATCAAGCGCTGAGTCAGCATTGGAAGAATGTTTTGAGTTGATTTGGCATTCCCATTGGAATGACCCTTTCAGATTAGCCAACCTTGTTTTCATTACATTTTTAGCAAAAACTCCACTCACCAAAACACAAACTCACAAGATTTTACACTTTTTCATTTTTACAAATTCACTTTCACCACAATTCGATCTTCCTTCCCTGAGGAGACGACCTTGGAATACCCATTCCAAGTAAAACACGACACTTGCAAGTCTCTCTTCGCTTGGGGAGCACTTTTGCACACACACACATTTTTATCCACACACATGTTTTTCCCATTTCTAGCATTGAACCCGAGAGAGAGTGACATTCACCTACACACACAATCAATATAAAACATTTGAGGGTTTGTGTTTAGAGATTAGGGAGAATGTGACCAAGTATTTTTGGCGCCGTTGCCGTGGAAGGCTAAGTATCAAGTTACGAATGGGATTTGGGATGGCGTAGGTAAGTTTCGTGATTTTCATCACGGGCCAAGGTATGTCGTCTCGATTGTAAATAGTTTGTGGTATTTTATGTTTTATGTTATGTTTCCTAATTTTTATGAAAATGTGTTAAATGCCCCAAATTTTGAAAATGTGTGCGAGATTTGTGATGAGTATGGGCACATCACTAGTGAGTGCCCATTGAATTATATGGTTCAAGACTTTGTATGTGAAGGATCAATTTCAATAGTGGCCCTCAAAATTTTTTACCTTGACCATTATGTTGCAATGAGTTATTCGAGTTATGGTTTGGGGAACGAACCTTATAATTTTTCATCCGATCTCACACCACAAAATGAATTTTCTCAATATCCAACATATGAGGACTCAATCGAACAACAATTGCGAGTTTATGCTATACCAAATGGAAGTCAGTTCCCAAGTAGCCCAGCAATTTTTTGAAATTAGAGATGACCTTATTGCTTTGACTAATGTCATAATTACTCATTGTGAAGAACAACAACTTGAGCACAGTTAATGTATTGAGGATGATCATTCCAATGGAATGCAAATAGATGTTGGATCTCCCACCACTCTTGATTGTGAAACTTTTAATGAAATTATTATCTCACATAAGGCTAATAAGCCCAAGGTCAATTTGCCATCAAAGAATGGTGTTGAGGTTCACAATTTTCAAGTTGGGGAGGGCATTAAAATGGAATTAAGTGTACAAATTTATAAAGAGAAATTGTATACTCCATTATTGGAATTGCATAAACTTGTGTGCACCTCTGTTTGGATTAGAATTTTTAATGATTATCTTTTGTATTGTTGGATAGATTGGTTAGGACAAACATTTATACACCAGAAAAATTTTAAATTCAAAAAAATCAATAGGCGCAAGTTCATATCCGAATTGACATGAGTCATTTTTATTTTATTTTCTTGCACATAGTAGTTTGATTTCTTTTATTGTTATATTTTTATTTTCATGATATTGTAGCGTAGATTTTAGAATGAAGTTGTTTACCTCTTCCTAATTTTGGACTCAATTCATTTTGAGCATCATCATAACAAATCTTATTCAATATCATGTTCAAGTCTAATTTGGGGGGCGTAAACAAACTTTTTTTTTTGATTCATTTTCCCTTTGATGTTTATATCAAAACAAAAAAAGAAAAAAAAAGAGAAAAAAGGGGGGTAATCTTATTTTCCATGTTACTTTCATTTTTCTCATTGCTTGATTCCTTGTCCATTGAGGACAATGCATGGTTCAAGTTAGGGGGTGAGGTGTACCATTTATATGTTCCACCACTTTTTGTACAGAATAGTTAGAAATGTAAAAATTTTGAAAATGTTGGACATTTTTTGTGAAAAATATCTAATATTGGACGACATTCGCCCATCCTAATTGTTATGGGAGTTGTGATTGCTTGATCTTCATTTTAAACTTTGATCACATGAGTACACCATATAAGTTTATCCTATGCTTGAGTATCACATATGTGTTTTCTTTTGAACTCAACCATAGTGCACCTTGAATGTGTTATTTCAGTAATTTACTGATTGGATCAACAGTTTAGAGCTTAACATACATAGTTGAGATGAAGTAAGTACCCATGTGAGCTCTAGTGTCAATCCTTGTTGGAGGGAACTTACATTTACTCAAAGGAACAATTGTCAAAGGTCTAAGGGAAAATTGTTGACAAAAAAGGTCATGCCTCAAAATAACCCTCTTTGTTGTCCTCTTTTCTTCTTTTCATTTGCCTCAATATCACTCAAAGACCCCATTATAACCCTTGAAAGTCCTAAATGATCTAGAGAAATAATGGGGAAGGCACACCTTTAAAGAAAAAGAAAAGTTAATTTTGATATCTAGTGCCCTAACTTTCCTTTCATAAGATTATGTCAAGGTTGTTTCATTTGTGTACTTGTGCTTTATTTTGGGATTATATGTGAGCATACTTCAATTTGTGGACAAGATTCTATTTTATATATACACATGGAGAGCATGCCAAGATAATCATAGTGTGATTCATTGTTGAGAGAAACCCTTGGTAAGTTTTGTATCAAAGCTGAGTTTGGATAGCTAAGTGAATATGGATTCTATTGAGTAAATTCTTAAATTACATATTTATTTCACACACACACGAGTTTTGAAAGTAAATGTGTAGGTGGATATTGGAGAATAGAATTTAAGGCTATGATGTGATTCATGTGTGATTAGTTTGGGTTCTTTGGACAAAGCTACTTTGGATAAAGCTATTTTTGACATTCTAGTGCTTGTTAGGATACGGGCAGATGTTTCAAATGTTGGATATGAGGAAAAGAAGTTTGTAGGTACCTTCACAAAAAATCTTCATGAGACAAAACTCGTCCACTAGGGATCACCTAAGGGTTTAAAGATTTGTTGCATATGCTAAATGCAATAGTCTGGTTTCAAACATGATGGCAACTGCCCAATAACTTCTCTCCCACCTATAGCGCCCCCAAAATCTAGTAAAACTCAGGTAAATTTGAAGTTTTTGTGAAAAAGAGCAAAAATTTAATTTGCCACTTTGGTACGGGTTTAAAACCCCAACTTTTTTAGAACTTGGATGAAAAAATGCACCTCACCTTAGATTCGTATCCCAAAATCTAGTTACCCAGTCAATTTTCACCGAATTGCAAGATAGTCAGATTTTTTGTGTTTTATGAGGTGATTGAGTGTCGAGTGACCTAAAAAATGAAATATGGAAAAACATATCAAAATTTGGAAAATAATTTAAAGGAAGTTTATATAAAAATATTTTCAACTTGAATCGGGACGAAATTTAATCGATTTAGGACGAAATTGGACCCGGGAATGAAGACCATGTGGCACAATGTGGACCAAGCACCTAAAGGGTACAAATAGGGGAGAAAATGAAATTTTCTCCCCACACATTCTATTGGGTTTCGTTGGAGAGAGGAAGAGAGGGAAAAAGAGAAAAACTCTAACTTCCTTCTGCGCTCTATGGAGTTTCGTTGCTTGTAATCCTTCATGCCAAGTATTAAAGTTGATCTACGTGACTAGGGCTATAACTACATACCAAAAAGAATGGATTTCACTGAAGTTTCTAGGATGAGATTTTGGGTAAATCATAGGGGTTGATCTTGATTGGTGTTCTTGAAGATTCTACAACTTGTTTTACGCTTCAAGAGGTAGGATTTTCTCCCTAACAAGGTTTATTTCCAACCTAGGGTTGTGATATGGAATGGGTAGGTTGTTAGAGATGTATAACACTTGCCTATTGTTGTTAAAATTGATGAAATGAGTATTGAAAATGGGTAAAACTCAATTATAGCTTGAATTAATGTGTAGAAATTGCTATCTTGTAATTTTTTGAAAAATGGTGTTATGTGGGCATTCTATGTGTTTATATTGTGCCTTTATGAATTAAATGTACGATTGACATAGATTATGGAATAACATGCTTGGGATTGATGTTGGGATATGCATATGATGTATTTACATTGTAATTATTGATGGTTATTTAAATGTTTATATTGTGCACATGACATATGGAACATGTTAAAAATGTAATTGAGATCTTAGTTGCATAATGATGAGAATTGTAAATTGTACATATACATTTGCACAAGCACGGGAAGCACAATATTTGTGGCATTTGATATGAGTGTGGGTGTGTGTGCATGTTGTCGAAACAAACACCATCCCTGGTGGTTGATAAGTGGATTCGGTATAATCGGACTAAGGTTCGACGGAGTTGCACGGTTGCATGAACAACTTATGCCGGGTATAGCAAGAAGGGCTAGATACTCCCTCGGGTGCAAGACTCGATTACTGGTTTATACACCTCCGCCGATGAAAATCCAAAAAAGTGTATTAGTGTGCGGAACCGGCAGTGACACACCAAAATCCTGCTACCTAACAAAGACACATTATTTATTTTAAAACAAAAGTTTGTTGGATGTGCAATATCAATGACAAGGGCTTGGAATGCCCGATTTTATACTCATGACATTGCATGGGTGATGGAACTGGTAAAGGCTTGGGTTGAGTTGCATGAGTAACTCTCTTCTCATAACAAGGCATGACATAAATGATCCATTATTGAATTGCATATTCTCGAGTGGATGATTGTTGCTTATTGAATTTTCATGTAAACATTTCATATGCATATAGGTTGGGGAGTAGCCTCTTTAGGATATACCCTATTGAGTGTGGCTCACCCTTTATGGGGACAACATTTCAGGTGCCAGATAATGACTCTCACATGGACCCTCATTGATGAAAAAGAGCCAAAATATGGCTTTAAATCATATTTTTGTAAAACTAAGATGCTATCCTATTTTTGGGACATTAATTGTATTTAAAGGATTGTATCAAACTCATATGTACTGTTTTTTGTTTAAAATGTCATGTGATATGAGTTGGGTTAGTGTTCTACAAGATTGGAAAGAATTGGAATTGAAAAATGATGGAAATAGGCAAAAACTGATAAGACCTAAAGGTAGAACGACGAGCTTTTCTACTAATAGAACTTGTCCAATAGGTTAAACCTACCGATAGAAGTTCAATTTTTGTGGTAGAATTTTTCTAGTGGGCTAAACCTAACATTAGAACTTTTCCAGTAGCCTTTTCTAATGGTAGATCTTGCACATCTTCTACTAGTAGGTTTGGTTAAAATCTAAAATTTTGAAATGTTTTGCTAGGCTATGGTTCTTGGATTCTTTTGTTCAAATGATATAAATGGATAGTAAATAAGGATAAATTGTTGTATATTGGACCTCGGATGTGTCATGTGATTGAAGTATACACAGGTTGTGTGTTTGGGAGTACCCAGTCCAAGGGAGACTTTGCCCTAACTTTTTGTGTGTGGTGATCCCGATAAAGGGGATGTTTAGATGTGGTGTCGGGTTATACAGCTTTCACGGGTATTTTTGTAGGTTGATGGATGATCAACGGGTTAATAAAGGACTCCCAGTTTTAGGGGCGTCACAACTTGGTATCAGAACCAAGGTTCTCGATTTACCTAGGGCTTGCGGGGCATGGAACTAGACCATTGCATCCATTGTGCATTACATGTTATGTGTTTTAAATGCTACATGTTATGTGAACTATATGCATGGTTAAACGTATATGCAAAAAAAGACACTAGAGTTAGAGAACAAAACCATGGGGGTCAGAAAAAGAAGAAACGAGATGGTTCCTGGTGTAGATGTGTACAAGTGGGTGGCGCAGGCTCTATTAGTGAGACAAGGAGCAAAATCTCAAAGTTTGAACTTGATCCCTATCTTGGGATTCTAAGTTAGTGCTCTATTACTATTTGACATGTGTGTAGATGGAAAATAGAGGAAGAGGACGTGACGGAGGTGGTGAGTGAAACAACAACCAACTACTACCGGCCTTTGACCAATAACCCTTTGCGGAGGCTATTGGTACTATGGTGGCTACCTTTGCACAAGCTAGCGCCAATGTGGGTCAAGGAGGCTCAAGTAACCTCCAAAAGTTTAGGGAACACAATCCTTCCAACTTTTATAGGAAGGGCGGATGCAATGGTGGCCGACCATTGGTTCTAGCAAGTTGAGAAGATCTTAGAGGCTATGTGATTCAACTTGTTTCATGACCTGCTTTTATATCATACACCCAAGTATAAGTGGTTGAATTTTAGTTTTCTCAGGTTAAGTCCAAGATCGATTCCATGAAGATTTGTAATAATTGGAAATTAAAATAAGAACAATGAAGTTGCTGTTAAAGTAGTGTAAAATGAGATAGCATGTGGTGTGTGTGTGACAGACTGAAAAATAAACTGCATAAATAAAATGCACAGGTAAACTATTAAAAGAAAATAATATGAAACGTACCTTTCAGTTTAAGGATCACATATGCTTTATATTGTTTAAGTACTGGAAATTTCACCTTACAACAATTAACTCCCAAGTCATTGGAAAGTCAACCAGTAGGTCTGATGTATATTAAACCATACCACAATAACTGTTTAGCTTAGGTTGGTAGGTACATGCAAAAATTGACTAATTCAAGTAAAACAAAAGGTCAAACCATTCAGGAGGAATACTTGAATTACTCAATTGGCAATTTTATATTATGTATCAATTAAACAACTCTACTGAACCATAAGGTCAAGCCATTCAAGAGGATCACTTAGGTTATTCATCTAACAACTTTATACCATACAACAGTTAAATATCCTTAGTGAACTAGAAGGTCAAGCCATTCAGTTGGAACACTTTAGATATTTAACCGATAGGTTGATGATTCATTGATGACATAATTTTGGATCATGTATTGAATTGAAAGCATTTGCTATGCTGAGAATTAACCCGTCTATAGCTAATCAATCCACTTTTACGTAACACCCAATTATGTACATCACTATATCATGCATGAAGTACACAATAGTAGATAGTATGGTATAAAATATTAAGTACTGCTTGATGTTCATAACAGTGAACATATTATAGGTATAACCATCCATCATTTAAGGGAGGTATATAGAACAATAAAGCATAATTACACATCGACATTTCCATAACTTAATCAATATTATACATATGTTCACCCCTCACTAAAGGGTAAAAGTATACTACTCATGCCTCATTGCTATAAACAAGCAAGAATTGCAAGACAGATTCATTAAAAAAATTAACAAAGGAACTCCGCTCCCAAAAAATAGTTGAAATACAACCATCCTTAATATCAGTAAAGACACAAAAGTGGCAGAAGTTCAACTCTCCGAGTAGAAAGGTATAACAAAAATGTAGAAATAACATAATTCTAGTTGGAAGGTAGGTTGGACAGGATCTCCCTTTGGATTCTTGAATCTCTTTTTGAATATGCTTGAATTTCTCTCCAAGGCTCTCCAAGGACTCCCCTCTCTAAGCTCTCAGTTAAAGAAGCTAGCCAGGCCTATTTATTGGCCAAAATGAAGATGCTGGAACGAGGAAGAAAGTTGAACCGCCTTATGCAACCGTCCAAAAGCCATCGCCACCATTTGGACGGTGTTGAATTTATGGATTGTGGTGATGATCTTCCATAGTATTCCTGCATGTTCTTCTTGATATTACCCTTGCCTCCTTGCTGGTTTAAGCTTTAGCAGATTGCTCCCCTCAATTTCCACACAAAAATCCTGAAATTTCAGACATTATACACATAAAACCCTGATTTACGCACTAACCCTAATTTATAGTTTTTAACTATTTTATCATACATAATTAACTTATTTAACTATTTTAATTTACATAATAATTAGAGTTAATCATGTTCCCCAACCTAAAATTTCCTAGTCTCTAGTAAATAAGAACAAAATAAAATTAAATCACTTTTGTCGATTTCACGATTTCATTTATTACATACAACAAGCCGTTAAATGCCTAGGTGATCCTTAGTGGACGAGTTTTGTCTCATGAAGATTTTCAGTAAAGATACTTACAAACTTCAATAGGTAGGAGTTCATAATTCATATTTCTCACAGATAAAATTAAATAAATATTCCTCTGCATTGCTAGAACATTTGTTTTTTTTTCTTATTACTATAATAGTAACACACATTAGTTGTAATATTATCCATACTTTTAGAAAAGCTTGTGTGTGTGCAATGATTTCTTTATCTCAAAAATCACTCAGGAAATATTACCATCTTTCATGGTATCCTTGATGTTAATCCTCTCCTAGAATACACTCAGCAAAGAATACACATATGTTATAGTGAGTATTCACTTAGTAATTACATATGAATGGAATATTATTTTCAAAGAAAATAATTTCACATGTAATATATCAAAAAAATGGTTATTTGAATAGAACCAGAATTTGACATAATCTAATGAAAGGATATTAATACTACATTAAACATATTATCAAAGAAGTCTTGTCTAATGTTGCAAAATGTTTCGTTGTCGGCCACGAAGGATCTATGATCACTCCCTTACCCTTGCATAACTGTGAAACTAACATTGCATCTGGGAGTGAGGATTTCTTTCCTTTGACAGTAATCTACATTTGGTCCATAATAAGGTTTGGAAGATCAATCGTGTGTCCTATCCCAAAAGCATACAGGAAGTAGGCTTGCTCAGTATATATTTGATTTTTTTGGGCTTGGGGTAACATACTATTCACAATAATTAAATTCAAAATCCGATATTTGTCCATCAAGTCCCGTAACTTTATGTATTTATGCAGTCTTCCCCATATATAATTTGGATTTTTCCTCAATTATATTCCTCTGTCAATCATATTAGGCACTTGAGTATAAGGGTATTACAGGTTGAGAAGTCTTTGCATGGGCTGAAAAACAGTGGCTATAGTAGCTAGTGTAACTTTAAAAATTTTATCCCTGACGAACACACGAAGTTCATGTTCCCTAGTTATTTCTACATTGCTATACAATTCATAGACCAAACAATCATAAGCAGGAGCAACAAACCTAACATAATCTAGCCATCCACGTGCAACAAGAATTTGTCCAATTGCTATATTCTCAAAATCTTCATAAATAATTGGCCTTTTAGGAATAATAGTTTTAAAGAGAAAATGAGCATCGTACCAGACTTGCTGTTCAACATTCTCAAACACCTCAACATTGTAGATATTTCCAGGTTGGGGTTGTTGTGGAGGTGCTTCAGATTGCAAAGACTGACCCCTTTGTGCACGACTCAAAGAACCTCTTGTACGAAGCCTTGGATCCATCTGTTTACTTATTTCTTTCTAACAAGTTGCTTTCAACTAGTTTCAATCGATAGGATCCTATAAAATGGCACGGGTAAGTGAATGATCAGAAAATATTTGAAGAAAAATGGTCTTATGTAGCAAATTTAAGAAGAATTTTGAGGAAGAAAACGTTGGTTTTTGCATTCTGGCCTGTGAGGGAACTGAAATTGAAATAGGGGTAGTTTCATCCAGACACCATCACCACCTTCTGGACTGCAGGGTTCTGACTGTTGAAATTTTGCCTTATTCAGCTAGAATCCTACAGTTACAAGATTAATTACAACTTTACACATTCTACATAACTTGCTACTCAATCTTCTTTTTTTTTCAAAAAATGATTTTATTAATTATTTATTTATTTTATTTTGATTTTAGTTATTTACTTATTCTCCTAATTAATCTATAGCTTTTTACATTTATGCTCCATTTTAAAATTATTCATTAATTGATCATAATTAATCTAACTCAGAGTCTTCCAAATCAATAATACCAGTGACACGGTTAACTTCACTTCTCACGTATCATGACAACATAGGAGTGGAATAGTGCTTGATGATTTCTGTTGTATACCCTATTCTCCGGACATCACCCTCAATGTGTATATGGCCTATGTGTGTGGGTGAGTGTCACTCTCACTTGAGTTCAATGCAAGAAATGGGGAAAACGGAATATTGGTGGATGGAATGTGTGTGTGTGTGTGTGAACAAAAGTGCTCTCCAAACGCAGAGAGGCTTTTGTGTGTCGTGTTTTACTTGGAAATCGTATTCCAAGATTGTCTCATCAGGGAAGGAGGTGAATTGTGTTGAATGTGATTTTGGTAAAAAGGAGGAAAGTGTAAAAAATTTTGATGGTTGAGTTTTGTGATTTGTGTTTGTCTCTTGATGGAATTAAAATGGAAAACAAGTGTTGGCTAATCCGAAGGGTTCATTCCAGTGGGAATGCCAAGCCAACTTGAAACTTTCCTCCAATGGTGTCTAGATGTTTGAATGATTTGTGGGAAGTGAGGGACAAAATGAAAGTGAGGATCCAATCATAACCCATGACAAGTCTATAGGATATCAAAGACTCACACCCACATCCACACTCAACCCAATCAAATCGAATCAACGTACACTACGACGAGGAAGGAAAATAAGTTGAAATGGAATACACAAGAGGAGGTCTCCATAGGATTAGCCAACTTAAAAGCTTAGCTACTCATACTTAAGGCAAAGACAATGATGTAATGGAAAGACATTGTATAGAAGTGAAGATTGGAGCTAAGTTAATGCAAGAAAACATAAACTATAAGTAAGTGCATTTAATACCCATCTTAAAGCTTGGAAATGAAGAAATTGAAAACATTAATGGTGAAAGCTAGAATGAAAGACTAAACTTGAAATGAACTTGTAGTAAATAGCATTAAAGGCACTAAATGAAGCTTACAAGGGATTACAAGACAATGTATGGAAGAAAATGCAAAAATATTAACTTCTTTCTCTAGCACTCTTCATCTTCTACCTTGGACTCTCTCTCTATATTGTAATATGAACTCAATAATACATAATGAATCATCCAAAAAATGTCCATGGAGTCCCCATTTAGCCTACGATGTGATCCTAATCATAGGGGGATGAAAGGGATGGGTTGGTGCAGGCTAGGACAAGCCTAGCCTTTCTCTCTTCTCATGCCTGTTCTCTCTCCTCCTCATTATTGAACAAATCTTCAAAGTCCAAGTAGAGGTGAGGGGAGGCTTCTAGATGTGCAAGGAATGTCAGGGGATTTGTCAGAGAAGTGTAGGTGGGGCCCCCAAATGGCAGAGCTTGAGTTGCAGGCTATCTAAGCAATCTGGGCAAAACCTTTCGGAAAGTTGACACAAACCTTCCGAAAGGTTTGTGCAAGAATAGTTAAATGAGCATTCCAGTGGGCAAAACCTTCTAGAAGGTTTGTGCAAACCTTCTGAAACATTTATTCCAGTAGCCAAAACCTTCCGGAAGGTTTTCAACCAACTTGAAATTTTCTTGGTTTCATCACCCTCCAAACCTTCCTATAAGCTACCCTCTCATCTTCATTTACTTCAACCACTTCAATGGGGGTTTAACTCAACCTATTTACATCTTTTTACCTACATTTACACAAAACTCCATTAAAATAAGATTAAACACATTTCTCCCAAAAATCACAACACATCAAGTGAAAAAGGGCATATTAGCATAAACTATATGTCATGTTTTTGTGTTAATCACACCCTCCAACTTGAGTTTTGCTAGTCCCTAGCAAACATTATTTCAAACCACATCTATAAACTACATTAAACATCCATTCATACATGTAAAAATCAAAGCATTCAAGATCCAAAAATCACATTGCAATTAAGGAAATAGCATTGTGCATAGATATAAATGTAGCAACTGTGGTACTTATTAAGGAAATAGCTTTGGGCATAGATATAAATGTAGCAAATGTGGTACTTTCATTGATCACTTTCAAAAAGTTCTTTACACAGGGTTCAAGTTCCGAAACAAAATGGCCAAAACCTAAAGATGCTTCTATTGGCTGACACAAAAACCCTAACTATGTACATCCTCATTTCAAAACAAAATACAAAAAACTCTAGTCATCAATCATCATCCTCATCAAAGGCATCTTCATCCTCGGTCTCAAACTCGGACTCTGAATCATCGTCATCGTCGTCATCCACCTCGACCATCATGGATGGCACAGGAACCATGGTCGAGGGTCCAGCTGGAAGCTGTGGTGGTGGTCTTCTAGGGATAGGTTCACCCAGGAATGTGTGCTGGAAGAGCCTCATAACCATAAGTGTCAGGCCGTGTATTGTGGACTCTAATGCATCTAAACGCTAAGGTATGGTGCGAGTAGGGGTAGCTGCAGGTGCGGGAGCAGGAGATGGAGGTGCTGAAGAAGATGTCCCATCATCTAACGATTGTGGCCTTGGAGCCCTAGGTCTCTCAGCCCTAGTCCTGGCAGTTCTTTAGCTACTGTTGGACTTCCCTATAGCTCCAGTCTCTAGGGGAGTAGGGTATCATGGGCATACATCTTCACTTTGGCCTAAGCACATAGCTTGGTAATGAGGCTACCAAAGGGGAGGTTTGCCTTTGTCTTTGCAACCTGATGTGTTACCCGCCGGAATAACGAGAACCAACAACGAAAAGAACCCAAGATCATTTAACGAACATATTTTATGGTAGACCTTGACCCGTTGTTTACAACAAACAAAAACCTTTGTATATAGACCTCAACCCACTGTTTGTGAAACAAGAATCTCGGTATAAAGGAAGACGCCACAAACGGTGTTGAAACCCGTCTGATAAGTCGTTGGTGAACACCACAGAGAATTCTGATAAGTTCGTTTAGTTCTTCAAAGAACCAAAGAGAAAACATTCTCAAAATTTGCTGAATAATGATCTAAATTTTCATTGATCTGAATGCCTACTTATAGGCTAGTCATTACAAGGATTAGGAATCTTCCTAAAATAGCTATCCTACTTAGGAAATATCTCTTACTTGTGGGTAAAGAAATATCTCTTACTTTCCTAAGACTCTTGAAGAAAAAAGGAAAGACATTCAGCCCTTTAAATGGCTGAGCACATGCCTAAATAGAAAAAGGAAAGTACTTGGCATACAAGCCTTACAATTAGACCCTAAAAATAAAGAATAGTGCACGTATTGTATCATGAACAGTGCATGCTACAGTAACTTTGAAAACCCTACTTCATAAGAAATAAAACATGTGGGCTAAGCATCCTCAAGCCCACTTATTAATAATTCTAATCCTTTAGACAAATTGGAGGCCTTAACAACAATAAACCAATTGAATCTTAGCCTTAGCCCCTAGCTGGATTCTTCTAGAACTTGAATCATGTTGATGAATCTTTGTTGCCCAAGTGGATCATGGTCAATGGACCTCCACAAACTTGCTTGATTCCATGCCTCTTGAATTAGTCCATTGAGTACCTCTTTAAACTTCCTTGCTCGTGCTCTTGTAACCAGCCCACTTGGAACTTGAACTAAATCTCTTGAAGTTGTGTTATGATTTGCATCACAACCTGGGTAAACTCCCGCATCTCTGGGAAAATTAGGTAAGCCACATCCATCGCCACCTTTATCATGAAACCGTGGAGCAAGGCCAGCTTCTCGATGTTTGGGTTCTTTTTCGAACACCGGGGCGTAAGATTATAGTGCAACACTTTGTTAATTACTCCATATGAATGCCTGAGGCCCCCGACCAACGTCGTTCCTCTAAACATAGTTGGGTCCTCATAGGTGAGGGCCACGTAGTCCCTAAGAGTCCTACCCCCATCCATGTTGTATGGGTAAACTAGGGAGATCGAGAGAGGCCTTTCATACCCCATCTCCATTGCAATCGTGGCGGGGGTCACCTCAAATGTCATACCCCTCAAATTGGTCCTTAGCTTTTGCCCGTCATCACCAAACACGAACAACTTCTGGTAGAATTCCCTACACAAGCCAAAATTATACCCCTTAACTTCCTCAAACCACAAGCCTAACCCACGAGCCTTGATTATTCTCACGACCTCATCGGTAGGTCTAAGAGAAACCTTATCCACATATCACTCACATGTGACCCCTTTCTCCTCAATCCTCTACCTCCGGGCATCCTGCATCACCTTAATCCTGCGCTCTGCGCTATCTTGGGAGCTAGGACCCTCTTTGGTCCTCTTCCAAGAGG
Source organism: Ilex paraguariensis (assembly GCA_963454935.2). Taxonomy (NCBI): domain Eukaryota; kingdom Viridiplantae; phylum Streptophyta; class Magnoliopsida; order Aquifoliales; family Aquifoliaceae; genus Ilex; species Ilex paraguariensis. The sequence continues at coordinate 89,608 of CAUOFW020000001.1, forward strand.
TAGAGTCTATGGGTGGTGGAAACCCGGGGCCAGTGCTCTTGGTATGGGCCATGAGCATCAACAGTGCCCCTAAACATAGAATAGTCAACAACATCCACCAAAAACCCTCAAAGGGCTCAAATAGGTCCATAGCAATCCCTCCTATGTGACTCATTGGTATGTAGTCAAGTAAGTTTAAGGATGATCAAAAATGTGTGTGATTTTGGGGAAAATGGGAATCTAGGGTTTTGTGGAGGATCACTTGAAATTTTTGGCTTAAACACTCTAAAATTTAACCCTTATCAAGAGAAAATGAGGAAATTGAAGTTTAGGAGAAGATTTTTGGAGATTAGAGGAGAGTAGGGGGAGAAGAGAAAGCTTGGAAGCAAGAGATGGATTGGAAATGTGAAGGGTTTTTCAAAATTTTCAAACTTAAAACCCTCATTTTTAGTTTTTTGGGCAAAACCTTGCAGAAGGTCAACAAAAACCTTTCGGAAGGTCGATAGAAACCTTCTGGAAGGTTTTACTTACTGCCTGGGTCAAAAATTCTAGTAGGCTGCAAAACTAATCCTTTGTTCAAAAATTCACATCCAATCCATCTTTCCTCAACTCCAACACATTTTAACATCATTTCTAAGACATCTATCTTACCAAAAACATGAACCATACTTATGAACCACAATTGGTTGATCATGCCCAAAGTCATTTCCGAAATTGCAACATGATTTAAGATTTCAATGTTTTCAAAGTATAAGGCATGGATTTCTAATTTAAACTACCAAAATGAATACCCAAAATGAAAAAACATAGATTCAACTAGCAAGGGCATTCCTCAATCTTAACAAATATCGAAAGTTGAGCCATATTCCCCTATCCTTTATGCAAAAAGCTACGTAACACATCGTTCAATTGACAAAACCAAGAACACATAAGCAACACTATGGCTTTAAATACTAGTCTAAAGTATGCACCTACACATTCATTTTCAAACTCATGTGTGTCTGTAATGAACAAGTAGTTTAAACATTTACATAATTGAATTCACATTCACACCGGCTATTCAAATTCAGCTTCAATGCAACCTCACCAAGGGTGTCTCTCCACAATGAATCACACATATACTATCCTGGCGTGCTCTCCATTGTGTATATGTGAGATAGAAACTTGTGTACAAAATGACATATGCTCACATATAATCCCAAAAATGACGTTTATGCATGAAAGTGAAACAACCTTGGCAAAATCTCATGAAAGGGATGCTAGGGCACTATATAGTAAACCAACTTCTTTTTTTCTTTAAAAGTATGTATCTCCCATGCATCTCTAGATCATTTAGGACTTCAAGGGCTATAATGGGGCCTTAGTGTAATGCCCCAAAACCCACCTTGGACGGCAGTACAATCTATAAACCATTCACATCATGAGAGCAACTAAATAAATTCATCATTAAAGAAATTTCATGCATCAACTATAACATTTACCATATTATCCCAAAAAAATAGGCCAACCGTGGCTATTACATCCCAAAAGAATCACATTTAAACTTGCAGCGGAATAACAAAAGATTAGTCTTTAAATAATTTCCAAATAAATTTCCCAGTCTAGCACCTAGGAGAGTATAACTCTAGACATCCACCTCAGGATAGATGAGCCCATCTAGTGGAGCTTCCCAATGTGTCGGCTCCTCAACCCCGAGCTCTTCCTCTAGAACAAGGTTTAGAAAAGCATATAAAAACGGTTAGTCACCTTTCACAAATAACATATATGAATTTTGCAATATAATATGGACATTTAAATAGATCTCAAGTTTAAGCGACAATAGTAATTTAATGCATAAGTGAAACCAATATACAACTAATAATTCATTCCACCATAAACCGTTTCTCTCAAGTTCTTGCGGAATCTCATACTTTCCAAAATTCTTGTAGAAACTATTTCTGGTACAATGAATAATAACCCACCACTATATTCGTATCTCTGGTATGAAGTAAGACTTCGCATGGATACCATCGAAAATATCATGGCCCACGTACAACCCACACAAATCCTTGCAAGGATGTCCAACATTTAGGAAGGGCGTATGCCAACACCATGTTAGTGACGTATCCAACCAAAGAGTAGTATTATAACCCCTTTTTCCATGATACCCCATGAGCGATAATGATTAAGTTCTCGCAAGACACTAACCCCACTACGAGTGGTAGGAAAAGTTCAAACCCACATGGAGTAAGAAGGCATCTACACACTCCAAAATACCCGATCAATAGTAGCCCATGTTTATCCAACAACCACACAAGAGAGACAATACCAACAATTTCCTCAAATAAAAAAAATTTCATAAATCTCCAATTTCACATGTAGTGTTTCAATAGAACAATTAAAGAAAATGCAAGAGATCATCGTCAATATCATTTTGTTACTCAACACCAAGCACTAAAGTTTCAAAGTCAAGAACGAATGAAGAATCAAGAAGAAAGTCCATTTCTTTTGAAAACTAGGGTTTTATATCAAGAAAATGAAATTTCATGGGTATTCAACCCTAACTTTGTTTAAAACACGCTAAAAATTGCAACAGACCAAGGAAAGATGATTTCATAACATATATATAAGATTTAAAGTCCAAAGAATACATATAATTAAGCCCTAGCCTCAATGTAAGAGAATAGGAAGAAAAACCCCTACCTTCTTCTTCCTTAGTGCTCTTGAAGAACTTGAGATTTGATCTTTTTCAAAATTGAATCAACCCTTTAATCTTTTGTTTTCCCTTTCTTTCTTCCTCTCGAAGCTTTTCTAGGGTTATAAATGTTGAAATGGGGCTTAGGGAGGTGTCCTTAGGTATTTATAGTGGAAGAAATGGTGTCTTGTGCGCGATTTTTAGAGTTAGAATTCGTAACTAACGTTCGAACGTCATTGGCGTTCAAACATCCTTAGCTCCCAGTACTTTGGCTTTTCCATCAGACAAAAAGTACTGGAACACACTATCGTTCGAACGTCATTCCTGTTTATGCTGGAACTTCCAATGCAGTTTTGGCCTATTTAGAGTTTGATTTGGAAAATGTTCATGAAATAAACTTTTGTAGCTCTATAAGTCTACTATCTACTGTCAAAATTTCAGACCAAATGGACATCAGGAAAAAAAGGTATGATACAAATACCAGGCAGTGTCCAAAATCCTTTTTACCCAAATTCTCTCTAAAGTGTGGTTTCATTCTGGAGTACTTCCAAACTTCTACAACATACCCTATTAACTCAACTAACCTTTTTATTTCTACTCTTACAATCTACATAGTTCATGCATACATCATTACATATATTAGCATTTGCAGAACATAATTAAATTGTTATATAAAGATACGAATGTGGGGGTTTACACTTAGGGTGATATTTTTGGCAAAAGAAATGAAGGATATAGGATAACAAATAGGGTTTTTATAAGTGAATGACCTTTATTTCAAACAGATCTCCCTTTTTATAGGATTTCAAGTCTACCACCATCACCGTACTCTTCGTTTCTTTTCTTTATTTTCCTTTACATTTTCCTTTTTTTTTATCATTCTTTTCTTCTTCCCACCTCTTTTCTTCCTTTTCTTGGATTTTCATTCTTTTTAATTCAAATCTTTGAGTTTCAACATCATTCCTACCTTTTGTTTGAGTTTCCACACCATATTTCCTTTTATTTTACAATCACTCATAATCAGTTATAAGAACAACCAAGGTAAGGTAGATATTTATCATTTTCACCGGCTTGGTTTAATGTGTGGCATACAAAAGAATTTTAATCAAGGCTCCATTACGGCACTAGGGATAATATTTTCTCAAGAAAAAGGCTAAGGCTCAAAATATTCAAAAATGGCCTAAGATCACCTCTAGATAAGCAAGGAAGAGCATTATGCACTTTAAGACAAGTCAATGAACTACACAGACGCACCTAGCCTAAGAAAAGCATAATGAGACTATTGAACAAATTTGAAATTGAAGAATTGTTCCTTGAGTAAATGTAAGTCCCCTCCAAACAAAAATTGGCACTAAAGCTCCCATGGGATCTTACTCATCTCTAATACTCATGTCAAGCACTAAAATGAGAACTCAATCCGTAAAGTGCCAAAATTACTCATTCAAGGTGCCATTAAAGTTGAGTTTAAAAGCAAACACATATGTGATATTTAAGCATAGAATGAATCTCTATAATGTGCTCATGTATACCAAATTCAAAGCAAAGATCAACGTATCAACAAACTCATAAGACTCTTAATAGGGGAATATAGATCAACGATCAGATATTTTTAGAAAAATTTATAAATTTTTCAAAATTTTCACATATTTTGCACTATTGTGAAAAACAAATCTATATGTATTGACTTGATCCGAAATGTGTACATCCAAGTGCAGGCGGTCAAGTTGTAGTAATAATCCGGTGAAGTTCAGAGTCGAATCCACAGGGAACTATGATTCGTGTTTCTGAAGTAAGCAATAATAAAGACAAAGTAACTTGGAAATTTCGAGTGTTTGGAGTGGTGGGGATTCCTTGAATAGAATATAAGATTCTTTTCAAGAGTTTTCTAGACAAAATATAAGATTCTCAAAATGAAACAACCACCCTTTAGCTCGAGGATCAGGACATGTAATAGAGTATCCATTTTGTTATGTTTGTGCTTTATAACTCAATTAACTCCCATGTCAACAGCAAGTTAATCAGAAGATAAAGATGGACTGTGAGACTTAAGCACATGATTCCGATGCCTTTCTAGAAGTTTACAAGAATTGTCTATGCCGAGACTTAACCCGTCTACAAACAAGCAAGTGTTTCTACAAGGCATTCAATCATGACATTAATGATCCATTCTTTGAATAAAGCGCAATGACAGTGGGGATTGAAAGGTTGTCAGGAAGAGCTAACTAGGGTACTTGCATTGAACCAACGGATCTTTCTATGCAGGAGTCATCTGTATCATAGATGGAGCCCTGGTTATACAAATGACCTCAATCTTTGCTAGGTACATTCAATCACCCAATGAACAGGTGGAGTATAACCCATTAAAGCATGAACAAGTTGCACAAACATAACTTTCGGATAATCTTTACATATTCATCACGAATGAGGAACTACTCACTTTTCATGGCCTTGGCAAAGCTAAAAAAGTGAGTGCTACTCATCCCTCTAAGTAGAGACGCTACTAAGTAAAGCAACCTAAACAAAGTACTTTTCTTCAATGAAGAATAAGTGAATCACTTTCCACCATTCACGGCTTTGGTAAAGCTCTAGAAAAGTGGAAGAGTTTCACCCTTTTAAGAAAGAAGGATGCTCAAGCAATGGAAGTGTAAAGACTTAACATAATGGTTGTCACAACATGAATGTAAACACTTAACATAAGTAAATGAAAGACTTCAACTACAAGGGGAGTCTAAGCCTCCATCATGGTTGATATAAATGAAAAATGAAAGCATAAACATGAAATGTTCACGAATTAGATTACTAAAACACTCTTACTTTACAAGAATAAAGATTGCTCCATCATTTCTCTACAAGAGGAAGAATGCTTTTAAACTCCCAACATGGGAGTATTTATAGGCAAGGAAGGGAGGGGGGTAGGAGATAAGAGAGGATGAGTGAATAGTGTTTATTGCCCATGGGAATCAACTATTCTGCAGGCAGTTTGCAGAGGGATGTTTGAACATGATCTGACGTTCGAACGTTAAGTCTGTCTTTTCTTCCAGGACGTTCAAACGTTGGATGATGTTTGAACGTTGTCTGTGTCTTTGCTTCGAGGGCATTCGAATGCCAGATAGCTTATGATTTCTTCCACTCAAGTGGCCTGTGGTCACTGACTGGGTCACTTCCATACGTCTTGAACAATCTTGACTTTTCACTCAGCAACTTGATCCTCAATCACTCAGGACAACGTTCGAACGTGAAGTGACGTTCAAACATTGTACTCAAGTACTTCTGGTTCTTCTTTCTTACTGCAACATGCTAGGTTCCAGTGGTGTAGTCCTTTCAGAATTCCAGAGGACGTTCGAACGTGGTACTCAAGTACCTCAGTATTTTCCCTTTTGTTGACTGCAACATGCCATATCTCAGTAGCTGGTCTTGGCAGGGTTTCAGAGGACGTTCGAACAAGGGTTGACGTTTGAACGTTCTTGCTTTGTTCCTACCTTCTACATTTTTGTTCCCTTTTTGTGCTGGTATTACATTCAAGTGTGATTTTTGTTGTTCTTGAGCCTTTGTTCACTTTAGTACCTGAAATGTCATTACTTAAACTCCATCAAAGCACAAGTAGTCCAAAAAGGCATAGTAAAAGTTGTTAACTTTATGCCCGAATCACACCCCCAACCTAAATATTTCTAGTCTCTAGTAATACAATGACAATGAAAGGAAAATCTATTCCTAATGCCTTTTTTGTGGGTCATCTAGTTGCATTTAGCTTATGCAACAAGCCATTGAACCGCTAGGTTTACCCTACTGGATGAGTGTTGTCTCGTGAGGGTTTTCAGTAAAGCTAACCACAAACCTCAGTCGAACAAGTGTGTATGTAAGATTGCTAAAAAATGAATAAACATCATGGTCGTTGGGACACTCAACCCACAATTGTGGCTTATCACCTACATTTTCCTTCCATTGGTACTCACTTTATGCAAAAATTAGCACTTGTCGAATTAGCATTTGAGATTCTCTGAGTAGTAGGATGGTCATACTGGAAACAAGAATTGGTATATAACAATCATTCCCTTTTTCCACCTTGCATGGATAGCTTGGATTACACAAGTCTCCCTAGGAATGCTCTTAGCAAAACAAATCACTCCGATTATGGTGACATCTCTCTCAAAGGTGGCATGTGATCAGAAGATGGCCAGTCGAAAAATCTCATCCATCATTAGTATAAGAGTGAAGTTTTGAGGAAACCAGTTTTAACCTTGGCATAATCTCATGAACGAATATTGATGCAAATAAAGAGATTCTAGTTAACACACCCCACTTGTAGTAGATAATACACATACGCATCACACTTGAGATCACCTAGGGCTTTCTTTCTTTTATTTGTCAATGGTGATCAAAGGCTATCTTTTTATGCCGTGTTGCACACCTCTTTCTAACTTTCTTGATATTTTGCCTGGGAATGGGATTTCTTTCTTTTATTTGTCCCATTTTTCACTTTCTTTGCAATTCCTTGTCTTATAGTGTCTTTTCTCTTTTGGCTGCTTCCACTGATTTTCCTTGTATTGAAAAATAGCTACCATTGTCTTCACTATTTTTCTTGCCTTTCTGTTTTCATATTGATTTGCAAGAGGGTGCAAGAAATTCGATAGCAAGGTATGGTAAATGTGTGCTTTTGTGGCTTTGGTCACTACACGGGCAAAAAAGAATTCATTCTTTTGAGGCTTAAGCATGGCTAACTAGGGATAAACTTTTGTAAAAGAATTAGCTAAGGCTCAAAGTCGATCCAAAGATGGCCTATGATCCTCTCTCAAGTATGTGCATATGTATATATGCAAAAGATCCCTGTGGGTTATGAAAAATAGATCACTTTGGTTGCATCAATCAAAGCAAGTTTAATGAGATTATTGAAAGAGATCAGAAGTTAAAGAGCTTACTTTGAGTAATTGTTGATATCCTCTCAAAAAGCACTATAAAGCTCAAGACTTACCATGATTTTCTTTGTCACCTCCACTAGTTATGCTGGGTGTTTCAAGGAATGTTAGTTATATAACGATTCCGTTTTTAAGTCTGATCACCTTGTACTTTAAGAATAAAAAATACTTATGTACATTTGAAAATTTAAGCATAAAGATAGCATCGATGTTCCAAAAAAATTAAGGTTTTATGTCGTGGGTGTTAAGTTGAGGTATCAAATCGATCATGTGCTTAGTCATTTTTACAAGTAATCTTAACATCCACATGTGTTTCGTTATTAACAAGAATTAGAGTGCTAACCCTATACATGCATTTTAAACAAATAAAAGTGATAAACTAAATCATTCATTACATAAAAGATACTCGTTTACAATAATGTCAATGATGCAATTCATCCATTCAAAACATAACTTCAACTATCCACAATTATAAACAAGTGTCCACAATAAGCACCAAACTAACACAAGAATTATCAAGAAGAAAACCCTCTACAACAGTACATAAATCTCCCAAAAACTATTCAAAGAAGAATCAACAAACAACAAACAACTCAGAACAGAAATCAACTACTCCTCCTCAACAACAGAAATAATCAATCCTCTCTTCCATCTCCACTAGCACCACCATCTCCACTAGCACCACAAGCACCACCCCTCAAAAGCCTCAAGATCTCATCCTACTTAGCTTCAATGCTCAGCATGATGTCCCGTAGAGATCGTCGGGTGGTCATGCTGGGGCCTGCTTGATCTGGCTGCTCTCTCTTTGTCTCTATTTCTCTTTCTTCTTCAGTGTCCAACTCCTCTTGCACCTCATCTATGCCTTGAGGAGGGTGCACCTCTTCCCTACTTGCCGAGGCACCACTATGTCCTATGCTTCTTTTGAATGACCCTTTGTTCAGTGGCCCCATTGGCTTTTGGATGTTCATCTCTGGCTTCACCCTCACTCCATTGTCGGTGCAAATTTTTGTCACAAGCGTGCCAAATGGGAGTGCACTCCTCTTTGCGTCGCACCCCTTCTTCATCTCATTCAAAACCATCGAGGGGAGGTCGATACTATGCCCTTGCCCTAGTGCATAGAGCAATCATGCCATCTCAGGCAAAATCTCATTTTTTCTTCCTATTGGCGCGAGGTTCGCCACCGGAATCAAATTAAGCATCTTGTACTTGTTAGTAAGCTTTCCTTGTTTCAAAAATTTTCTCCCTCCCCATGAAAAATCAATCTGCCCTGTTAACCCTCTTCCAACCACATTTAATGCCACATTTTTCTTGGGTGGATACATTGGTTTTTGTACTCGAGGCATATCTTTTCTTGCCTCCAAAAGACATGCCTCATCCACATCGATGTGGGTGCCTCGAACATACATTTGGATTGTGCCATTGATGATCTTAGCATTGGAGTATAACTCCCTCACCAAGTCAACAACGGCGTCTCTGCCACACCTATTCCCTCCTTTCCATCTCTTCCAATAATCCCAAATCAGCAAAATCGATGATTACTACATCTCGTTCACAAACCACAATGTGATTTTGAAAGAAGTTTTCATACCTCTCAGCCTTAAAGGCACTGGGAAATCTGGTGCGATCGTATCTCTTCCTCCTTTACTTCCCTTCTCCTCCTTGAATGACTTCTTCTACGAAGTTTGGTTCTTGATTTACTGGTAGAGTGCGTCTAGCAGGGAGCTCAACCCTAGGCATTGTGCTGTTCTCGATTTTGAGCTTAAGAGGTGGTGAAAAATTCTGGTGAAAATTGGGGATTTTTGATGTAAANCTTTTTATGCCGTGTTGCACACCTCTTTCTAACTTTCTTGATATTTTGCCTGGGAATGGGATTTCTTTCTTTTATTTGTCCCATTTTTCACTTTCTTTGCAATTCCTTGTCTTATAGTGTCTTTTCTCTTTTGGCTGCTTCCACTGATTTTCCTTGTATTGAAAAATAGCTACCATTGTCTTCANTTGTGCCATTGATGATCTTAGCATTGGAGTATAACTCCCTCACCAAGTCAACAACGGCGTCTCTGCCACACCTATTCCCTCCTTTCCATCTCTTCCAATAATCCCAAATCAGCAAAATCGATGATTACTACATCTCGTTCACAAACCACAATGTGATTTTGAAAGAAGTTTTCATACCTCTCAGCCTTAAAGGCACTGGGAAATCTGGTGCGATCGTATCTCTTCCTCCTTTACTTCCCTTCTCCTCCTTGAATGACTTCTTCTACGAAGTTTGGTTCTTGATTTACTGGTAGAGTGCGTCTAGCAGGGAGCTCAACCCTAGGCATTGTGCTGTTCTCGATTTTGAGCTTAAGAGGTGGTGAAAAATTCTGGTGAAAATTGGGGATTTTTGATGTAAAAAAGCTTTTGGGTGGCTGATTTATGGTGGAAATGAGGAATGAGTGGAGTATTGAGGGCTGGGGGAGTGATAATGGATCTTAGGGTTTAGAGGATTTTGGAGTTTTTTGGAAATTTTGAACTGAGGAAGACGACCCAGTTATTTATAGTCTGAGGAACAACGTTCGAACGTGATCAANACTATTTTTCTTGCCTTTCTGTTTTCATATTGATTTGCAAGAGGGTGCAAGAAATTCGATAGCAAGGTATGGTAAATGTGTGCTTTTGTGGCTTTGGTCACTACACGGGCAAAAAAGAATTCATTCTTTTGAGGCTTANCCACACCTATTCCCTCCTTTCCATCTCTTCCAATAATCCCAAATCAGCAAAATCGATGATTACTACATCTCGTTCACAAACCACAATGTGATTTTGAAAGAAGTTTTCATACCTCTCAGCCTTAAAGGCACTGGGAAATCTGGTGCGATCGTATCTCTTCCTCCTTTACTTCCCTTCTCCTCCTTGAATGACTTCTTCTACGAAGTTTGGTTCTTGATTTACTGGTAGAGTGCGTCTAGCAGGGAGCTCAACCCTAGGCATTGTGCTGTTCTCGATTTTGAGCTTAAGAGGTGGTGAAAAATTCTGGTGAAAATTGGGGATTTTTGATGTAAAAAAGCTTTTGGGTGGCTGATTTATGGTGGAAATGAGGAATGAGTGGAGTATTGAGGGCTGGGGGAGTGATAATGGATCTTAGGGTTTAGAGGATTTTGGAGTTTTTTGGAAATTTTGAACTGAGGAAGACGACCCAGTTATTTATAGTCTGAGGAACAACGTTCGAACGTGATCAACGTTCGAACATTGTTTGAAGGATTTTAAAATATCGTTCGAATGTTGATGACGTTCGAACATTATGAACTCCCAGTACTTTTAAGTTCTGTCAGAGACCAAGGTACTGTAAGCTTTGGTCGTTCGAACATGCTATTGGCGTTCGAACGTTATTTGCGTTCGAGCGTGTTATTGGCGTTCGAACGTTGTGAGCTCTTAGTACTTTTGTTTCCATCAGAGACTTCATCAGAGGCTGAGTACTGTAAACAAGCTACGTTCAAACATCACTTGGCATTCAAACGTAAAATCAAAATTCAAATAATTTTCAAAAAAATNAGCAAGTTTAATGAGATTATTGAAAGAGATCAGAAGTTAAAGAGCTTACTTTGAGTAATTGTTGATATCCTCTCAAAAAGCACTATAAAGCTCAAGACTTACCATGATTTTCTTTGTCACCTCCACTAGTTATGCTGGGTGTTTCAAGGAATGTTAGTTATATAACGATTCCGTTTTTAAGTNACATTATGCAAAACAAAAGAGGGCAAAATATTCAAGTTTGAACCAAAAGTTCATGGTGTCTCAGGACAGATCCCTACCCACGCTCCAGGTTGGAATTTTGGGACATTCCTTACTCGGACCAAGTTTTTNACTAGTTATGCTGGGTGTTTCAAGGAATGTTAGTTATATAACGATTCCGTTTTTAAGTCTGATCACCTTGTACTTTAAGAATAAAAAATACTTATGTACATTTGAAAATTTAAGCATAAAGATAGCATCGATGTTCCAAAAAAATTAAGGTTTTATGTCGTGGGTGTTAAGTTGAGGTATCAAATCGNGACCCTTGGCTTTCATCCCAACTATTCTAATCCGAGTCTTCATCTGTCCCTGTGCCACTTGAATGACCAATAACTCTCCCAATTTCCTATCTCACAAACCAGTTAAGCAATATACCAAAATAGGATGGTGTGTTAGGATAATTCTTACTCTACCCATTCACTATCCATTCTAATCAATCAAGTGCTCAACCAAAAATTGGTTTGGAACACTAGTTGTATCTCTTCTCATGAAAGTATCTACCACACTGTTTACAGGCACCTAGTNTAATGTCAATGATGCAATTCATCCATTCAAAACATAACTTCAACTATCCACAATTATAAACAAGTGTCCACAATAAGCACCAAACTAACNCACACTGTTTACAGGCACCTAGTCTTTTGGCACGACGGCGTTTGGCATAAGTGCTTCGGCCGCACAGGGGTTTCGCTTGTTGTTCTTGGATCTCATTCTTTCTTACCAATCTTGCTTGTCTCATGATCACAGTGTGCACATCAGAAGAAAATATGGGTAGAACTCCTAAACTAAACCAANAGAAGAATCAACAAACAACAAACAACTCAGAACAGAAATCAACTACTCCTCCTCAACAACAGAAATAATCAATCCTCTCTTCCATCTCCACTAGCACCACCATCTCCACTAGCACCACAAGCACCACCCCTCAAAAGCCTCAAGATCTCATCCTACTTAGCTTCAATGCTCAGCATGATGTCCCGTAGAGATCGTCGGGTGGTCATGCTGGGGCCTGCTTGATCTGGCTGCTCTCTCTTTGTCTCTATTTCTCTTTCTTCTTCAGTGTCCAACTCCTCTTGCACCTCATCTATGCCTTGAGGAGGGTGCACCTCTTCCCTACTTGCCGAGGCACCACTATGTCCTATGCTTCTTTTGAATGACCCTTTGTTCAGTGGCCCCATTGGCTTTTGGATGTTCATCTCTGGCTTCACCCTCACTCCATTGTCGGTGCAAATTTTTGTCACAAGCGTGCCAAATGGGAGTGCACTCCTCTTTGCGTCGCACCCCTTCTTCATCTCATTCAAAACCATCGAGGGGAGGTCGATACTATGCCCTTGCCCTAGTGCATAGAGCAATCATGCCATCTCAGGCAAAATCTCATTTTTTCTTCCTATTGGCGCGAGGTTCGCCACCGGAATCAAATTAAGCATCTTGTACTTGTTAGTAAGCTTTCCTTGTTTCAAAAATTTTCTCCCTCCCCATGAAAAATCAATCTGCCCTGTTAACCCTCTTCCAACCACATTTAATGCCACATTTTTCTTGGGTGGATACATTGGTTTTTGTACTCGAGGCATATCTTTTCTTGCCTCCAAAAGACATGCCTCATCCACATCGATGTGGGTGCCTCGAACATACATTTGGATTGTGCCATTGATGATCTTAGCATTGGAGTATAACTCCCTCACCAAGTCAACAACGGCGTCTCTGCCACACCTATTCCCTCCTTTCCATCTCTTCCAATAATCCCAAATCAGCAAAATCGATGATTACTACATCTCGTTCACAAACCACAATGTGATTTTGAAAGAAGTTTTCATACCTCTCAGCCTTAAAGGCACTGGGAAATCTGGTGCGATCGTATCTCTTCCTCCTTTACTTCCCTTCTCCTCCTTGAATGACTTCTTCTACGAAGTTTGGTTCTTGATTTACTGGTAGAGTGCGTCTAGCAGGGAGCTCAACCCTAGGCATTGTGCTGTTCTCGATTTTGAGCTTAAGAGGTGGTGAAAAATTCTGGTGAAAATTGGGGATTTTTGATGTAAAAAAGCTTTTGGGTGGCTGATTTATGGTGGAAATGAGGAATGAGTGGAGTATTGAGGGCTGGGGGAGTGATAATGGATCTTAGGGTTTAGAGGATTTTGGAGTTTTTTGGAAATTTTGAACTGAGGAAGACGACCCAGTTATTTATAGTCTGAGGAACAACGTTCGAACGTGATCAACGTTCGAACATTGTTTGAAGGATTTTAAAATATCGTTCGAATGTTGATGACGTTCGAACATTATGAACTCCCAGTACTTTTAAGTTCTGTCAGAGACCAAGGTACTGTAAGCTTTGGTCGTTCGAACATGCTATTGGCGTTCGAACGTTATTTGCGTTCGAGCGTGTTATTGGCGTTCGAACGTTGTGAGCTCTTAGTACTTTTGTTTCCATCAGAGACTTCATCAGAGGCTGAGTACTGTAAACAAGCTACGTTCAAACATCACTTGGCATTCAAACGTAAAATCAAAATTCAAATAATTTTCAAAAAAATTTCTACACTACATTATGCAAAACAAAAGAGGGCAAAATATTCAAGTTTGAACCAAAAGTTCATGGTGTCTCAGGACAGATCCCTACCCACGCTCCAGGTTGGAATTTTGGGACATTCCTTACTCGGACCAAGTTTTTATTTCAATAAAAAGGGTTTGTACAAAACAAAAGAATATATATATATATATATATATTTACAGAAATTCGGACCCTTGGCTTTCATCCCAACTATTCTAATCCGAGTCTTCATCTGTCCCTGTGCCACTTGAATGACCAATAACTCTCCCAATTTCCTATCTCACAAACCAGTTAAGCAATATACCAAAATAGGATGGTGTGTTAGGATAATTCTTACTCTACCCATTCACTATCCATTCTAATCAATCAAGTGCTCAACCAAAAATTGGTTTGGAACACTAGTTGTATCTCTTCTCATGAAAGTATCTACCACACTGTTTACAGGCACCTAGTCTTTTGGCACGACGGCGTTTGGCATAAGTGCTTCGGCCGCACAGGGGTTTCGCTTGTTGTTCTTGGATCTCATTCTTTCTTACCAATCTTGCTTGTCTCATGATCACAGTGTGCACATCAGAAGAAAATATGGGTAGAACTCCTAAACTAAACCAAAAAAAGTTTAACATCCATGCTTTTTATACTATTAAGACTCACTATCTGGTTCTTTAATGTCTGCCAGTCACAAAGACGATCAAAGATGACCCACAAACATAATCATCAAAATATAAAACATGGTAATCAAACTACGGTACACAATCTGGTGAAGAACATCAACAGAAGCAACAACAACAATAGAAATTTAAAAATTTTCTAACAGGTTCAGGCTCATATAAACTATAGTTCTCTCCCCCTAACCTAAATTGAACATTGTCCCCAATGTTTCGAATTTACCTATCAAGCGAGCTTTGAATGGTAGAGATCTGGTTCATTAGCCGAAACCTATAAGCAAAATACACAAATCAACCATCTCGTTGTAGATCTGAGGTNTTGTCTCTATTTCTCTTTCTTCTTCAGTGTCCAACTCCTCTTGCACCTCATCTATGCCTTGAGGAGGGTGCACCTCTTCCCTACTTGCCGAGGCACCACTATGTCCTATGCTTCTTTTGAATGACCCTTTGTTCAGTGGCCCCATTGGCTTTTGGATGTTCATCTCTGGCTTCACCCTCACTCCATTGTCGGTGCAAATTTTTGTCACAAGCGNGATCTTCCAGTAGTATGGTCATGGTGTTGTTGGGAGATGGGTTGTGATTCTAGAGTTTCGTAACAGCAGAGAAGAAGAAGAAAAGCAGAAGAAGAAAGAAAAGAAAAGAAAGGGGAAAGAGACCGAGGTGCGTGGAAAGCAAGGAAAACAAGGTGGGGCCTTATAAAGGCGACGGTGTGGTTCGGGTTGGAGCGGGTTCTCCCTTACCTAACCCTTTTTTATGTCGCAGACGCTTTTCTCGAAGCGCTGTTCTGGATCCATCAAAAGAATGGTCTCCACATTTTTGACAAAGTCCTCCACAAATGGTTTTAATCATGACCATTGACGATAAAGATATTACCGTTTGATGGGTTCTCCACTTCCACTGCCCCATGTTCAAATATTTTTTTGAGAATGTAAGGTTCAGTCCATCTTGATTTCAACTTTCTAGGAAAAAGGTGGAGTCTTGAATTGAAAAGTAGAACTTTTTGATCTGGTTCAAAAGAATTTTTCACTTTGTTCTTATCATGAAAAATTTTCATCCTAGATTTTGCAATCTTAGTATTTTCATATGCTTCATTCTTAATTCCTCCAATTCATTAATCTGACGTTTTCTTGCTAGTCCAGTTTTGTCCTTGTCAAAGTTCATTGCCTTAATAGCCCAGTATGCCATATGTTCCAATTCCACAGGTAGGTGACAAGGCTTTTCATAGACTAATCGGTAAGGAGACATGCCCAAAATTGTTTTAAAAGCAGTACGATACGCCCAAAGTGCATTAGTTAGTCTTGACGACCAATCTCTGCGGTCTAGATTTACCATTTTTTCTAAAATTAATTTAATCTCCTGATTAGCCAATTCAACCTATCCACTAGTTTGTGGATGGTATGAAGTTGCAATTTTGTGAAAAATCAAATATTTTTTCAACAGATTCAAAAAAGGTCGATTACAAAAATGAACACCTCGATCACTTATGATGGATTTTGGGATTTCAAATTAGGATAAAATATTTTCTTTTAAAAACTTGATCACTGTTTGATGATCTTTATTCCGACACAGAATTGCCTCGACCCATTTGGATACATACTCTACGGCTACCAAAATGTATAGATAATCAAAGGAGGGGGGAAATGGTCCCATAAAATCAATGCCCCAACAGTCAAAAACTTCAATTATCATAATGGGGTTTAGAGGCATCATGTTTCTCCTTGAAATNATAGCCAAAGGAAGGGGGAAATGGTCCCATAAAATCAATGCCCCAACAGTCAAAAACTTCAATTATCATAATGGGGTTTAGAGGCATCATGTTTCTCCTTGAAATATTTTCCAACCTTTGATATCTATCGCAAGTTGAACAAAAAACATGGACATCTTTGAAAAGTGTGGGCTAGTAAAATCCACACTTCAGGATTTTTGCAGCGGATTTTCTGGATGAAAAATGGCCACCACATGCTTCGAAATGACAAAATGCTATTACCTGTTTGCTTTCTTGAACGGGGATGAAACGTCGTATGATTTGATCCTTACAGTACTTAAATACGTACGGATCTTCCCAAAAGAAATTGCGAGCCTCTCTCCAAAATTTCTTTTTGTCTGTGGGGGAAAAGGACGGATAGAGTGTTCCAATAGCAAGAAAATTAGCAATATTAGCGTACCAGGGGGTCTCATCAATTATGAATAGTTGTTCATCAGGGAATTTTTCATTGATTGGCATTCCGTCCTCATGAAATTCGTAAGTTAACCTAGAAAGATGGTCTGCTACCACATTCTCAACACCCTTTTTGTCTTTAATGACCAAGTCAAACTCTTGAAGTAAGAGTATACATCACAAGAGCCTAGGTTTAGCATCCTTATTTGTGAGCAAAAATTTTAATGCTGCATGGTCAGTGAACACAGTAACAGAAGAACCAACAAGATAAGAATGAAATTTTTCCAAAGCAAAAACTATGGCAAGTAATTCTTTTTCAGTCGTCGAATAGTTCGTTTGAGCATCATTCAAAGTTTTACTTGCATAGTAAATCACATGTGGTTTCTTATCTTTTTGTTGACCCAACACAGCACCTACAGCATAGTCACTTGGATCACACATTAGCTCAAAGGGTAAAGTCCAGTCAGGGGGTTGCATTATTAGGGCAGAAATTAACATGCCTTTAAGCTTGTCAAAAACTTTTTGGCACGCTTCACTCCAATCAAAGATTACGTCCTGACTTAGGAGATGACACATGAGTTTAACTATGGTACTGAAATATTTTATGAATCTCCTGTAAAACCCTACATGTCCCAGAAATGATCGGACATCTTTCACAATTTTGGGAGCAAGCAAATTCCCAATCAGATCGATTTTGGCCTTGTCAACTTTAATGCCTTCAGACAACACAATGTGACCTAAGACAATGCCTTGTGTTACCATGAAATGGCATTTCTCCCAATTGAGCACTAGATTTGCTTCTTGACATCTTACCAATACTTTTTCTAGGTTGGCTAGACGCAAATCAAATGAGTCACCATACATAGAGAAGTCATCCATAAACATTTCCAAAAATTTCTCGACCATGTCACTGAAGAGACCTAACATGCATCTTTGGAATGTTACAGGAGTGTTACAAAGCCCGAAAGGCATCCTTGTGAATGCAAAAGGGCCAAAGGGGCATGTGAATGTGATTTTTTCTTGATCATTGAGTGCTATCTCCATTTGATTGTATCCAGAATACCCATCCAGGAAATAGTACAATTCATGGCCTAAAATTCTCTCCAGAACTTGGTCAAGAAAGGGAAGAGGGAAGTGGTCTTTTCTAGTTACCAAATTGAGTTTTCGATAATCAATACACATCCGTCATCCTGTGACGACTCTAGTTGGTACTAGTTCATTTGCATCATTTTTAACCACTATGACTCCAGTCTTTTTAGGCACAACTTGTTTTGGACTAACCCATTTGCTATTGGAGATAGGGAAGATTATCCCAACATCTAAGAGCTTTAACACCTCTGCCTTTACGACTTCTTTCATGTGAGGGTTCAGTCATCGTTGTATTTGACGAGAGGGTTTTGAGTCCTCTTCAAGGTATATGGCATGATTGCAAATTAACGGCCTTATACCTTTCAAGTCGGCAATGGTCCACCCAATGGTGCTTTTGTGCCTTTTAAGAACTTCAATCAGTTTAGACTCTTGCAAGTCTGTGAGCTTAGACAAAATTATCACTATGAATGACTCGTTCTTTCCTAGGAATGCATATTTGAGGTCAGATGGGAGGGGTTTCAATTCAGGCTTTGATGACTTGTCACTTGATGAGAGTGACTTTGTGCCACTTGGTGAAAGTTCCTCGAATTTGGAGGCCCATGTATTAATAGAATGAATTAGGCAATTCTTTGGATCATCATCTATGGTTTCAAGTGTGATGGTTTCTGACAAAGAAAGTCCAATGGAATTTTCACAGAATGTGTGGTTGAGATGGTCCTGGACCAAAGACTCAATGGAATTTATTTCTCTTTCTTCTCTATCCTCCCCTGGGTGTTTGGCAACATTAAAAATATTCAGTTCAAGTGTCATATTTCCAAAGGTAATTTTATAACCCCATTCCTGTAGTTGATTAGTGCATTGGAAGTTGCTAGGAAGGGTCGACCAAGAATAAAAGGAATTGGATTCTCTGAATATTGTGCTGGCTGAGTATCTAAGACAATGAAGTCAACAGGGAATACAAAGTTGTCCACTTGAAAAAGTACAACTTCAACAATACCCCTTAGGAATTTTAACAGACCTGTCTGCCAACTGAAGTGTAACACTTGTGGGTTTGAGTTTCCCTAGACCCAACTGCTGGTAAACAGAGAATGAAAACAAATTGACACTTGCTCCAAGGTCTAATTGTGCTTGTTCGATTATGAAATTTCCACTGACACATGACACAGTTGGACACCCTAGATCATTGTATTTTGGAGGGGTTTTGTGTTGAAGCAAAACACTCACATGTTCAGTCAAGAAGGCTTTTTTTTGAACATTCTGGCTTCTCTTGACTGTGCACAAGTCTTTTAGAAACCTGGCATAAGATGGAACCTGTTTGAATGTCTGGCCATTCTCTGGGTTTTTTACTTTCATGGCTCCATTGGGGTAGGCAACCTTGACAAGATAGGGGCCATCCGAATGGGATTGGAGTTTGCCTTGAAAAATAAGAGACGAGAGTTATATAAGAGCACTTGTTGGCCTGGTTTGAATGACTTTTGTGCAATGGATTTTTCATGAAATATCTTAGTCCGCTCTTTTGAAAATTTTGAACTCTCATATGCATCTCTTCGAATCTCTTCCAATTCATTCAATTCTAGACTCCTATGTTCTCCGGTCATTCTCAAATTTTAATTTAAAGTCTTAATGGCCCAATAGACCTGTGTTCTATTTCGACTGGCAAATGGCAAGCCTTCCGGTAGACGAATAGGTAAGGAGACATGCCTAAGACAGTCATGTAGACAGTGCGGTAGGCCCATAGGGCATCGGTTAATCGAAATGACCATTCCTTCCTATTTGGGTTCACCGTCTTCTCTAAAATATTTTTGATCTCCCTATTAGCCAACTCAGCTTGGTCATTGGTTTGTGGGTGGTATGTGGTGGACACCTTATATGTGATACCATATTTATGCATCAACGATGCAAATGATCTATTATAGAAATGCGATCGACCTTCTCTTGTCATAGCACGAGGCATCCCGAACCTTAAAAATATGTTTTCTTTCAAGAATTTGACCACAATCTGATGGTAATTGGTCTTGGTTGGGATAACCTCCACCCATTAGGACACATAGTCCACTGCTAGTAAAATGTATAGATAACCGAACAACATAGAGAAGGGACCCATGAAGTCGATGCCATAATAATCAAATGTTTCTATAACAGGTATAGGGGAGAGGGACATTGATTAGTAGTTAAAATTAGCATATTACTATGTTCTTTTAATGACTAATTATACTTTGATGGAGTTTAAATGATGAAATTTCAGGCCATAAATTGTACAAGGGACCAAAGGCAATGGGTATCAAACTTTCATGCAACACCAGCATATTCTAGAGAAAAATTGGAAAAACTTGGACCAAGGCAAGAACATTCGAACGCCAACTCACGTTCGAATGTCAACTTGAATTGATTCAAGACCAGACTACTGAGACATGGTTAAATGCAATCGTGAAAAAATCTACAAAAATGATTTCTCTGTTTATATTTTATTTTTTTGTTTTGTTAATAGTTTTTATAATTTACTAGGGACTAGTAAAGTATAAGTTGGTGAAAGTGATTAACCCTAATTAGTATGTGAATTAATATAATTAAATAATTACATTATGTAAGATAAATCAATTAAAAACTGTAAATTAGGGTTTGTGCATAACTAGAGTTTTATGTGTGGTATGTTTAAAATTTTTGGGTTTTGTGCGGAATTGTCGAAAAGTATAAAGAACAATCTTTCAAAGATTGGAACAACTAGGTAGGCAAGTGTAAAATAATCAAGAAATGGCCAGAACAACAAGAGGATCAACATCAATTTTCTAGCAAAGCATCACTGTCTGGACGGCGGCGGTGGCATCCAGATGGTGGCTCCAAGCGGTTGATCATGATCCTCCACCCCCTACTTTCCTAGTTGCCTATAAATATGGGGGTTGTCTCTTCATTTGAAATCGGCTGGGAGAGAGAGATTTGGGAAGCTTAGGAGCTCTAGAAGAAATCCAAAGAAAAGAAAAAGTCATAGAGAGAATTCAAGATCCAGCCTATCCTACTCTCCAGCCAAAACTCTGTATTTCTACATTTCTGTTATGTCTTTTTATTTGGAGAATTGAACTACCGCTACCTTTGTGCCTTAACTGATATTAAGAGTGGTTGTATTTCAATTGTTCCTTGTGAAAGAAGTGTCAATTTCTGTATTTTATTTACTATTGTAATGATAATTACTTGCACTTCTTGCTTGTCTATAGTAATTGAGTGTCAGCAGTTACTTATACCCTTCAGTAAGGGGTAAACATATGTATAATATTGGTTAAACTATGAAAATGTTGATGTTTTATTAAGCTCTATGTATATATATATATATATACAAAGTGCTCATGGTTATGAACATCAAGCAATATTTAATATTCTATACTATATATTATTATGAACTTCATGCATGATACAATGATGTATGTAATTGGGTGTTACTATGTAGCCCGAAATTATGTCATCAGTGAATCATCAACCTATCGGTTGAATATCTATGGTATTCCAACGGTTTGGCTTGATCTCCAGGTGCATTGAGGATATTTTAACTATTGCATGATACAATTGTCAGATTAATAATCTAAGTAATCCTCCTAAATGACTTGTCCTTCTAAATTACTGAGGTTGTTTAACTGATATAAGATAAAAAAAAGTTTTCAAATGAATAACCTAAATGATCCTCCTAAATGGTTGGTCCTTCTGGATTATTAGGGTTGTTTGACTAATACCTACTATAATAAAGCCAATTGAGTAATTCAAGTGATTCTCATGAATGATTTGACCTTCTGGTTTACTTGGATTAGTCAATTGACACATAATACCATCAGCTAACATAAGAAGTTGTTGTGTTATGGTTTAATAATACCACTAGCTAACCTAAGAAGTTGTTGTGTTATGGTTTAATAATACCACCAGCTAACATAAGAAGTTGTTGCGGTGTGGTTTCTATACATTAGACCTACCGATTGACTTTCTAGTGACTTGGAAGTCAATTGTTGTAAGTTAGCATTTCCAATACTTAACCAATATAAAGCATATGAGATCCTTAATCTGAAGGGTAGTTTTCATATTATTGTCTTTTAACAATCCATTTACACATTGCATTTACTTAGATTAGTTATCAATCTAAACTCACATCACAAGCTATCTCACATTACACTGCTTTAAGAATAACTTCACTGTTCTTATTTTAAATTCTAATTATTAAAATTCTTCATGGGATTGATCTTGGACTTAAATCGAGAAAACTACAATTCGACCACTTATACTTGGGTGTGTGATATAAATCAAATTGCAAAATAAGTTCGAATCAATTGCCCACCAGTGTTGGTACATGACTTTCTAAACTCTTTGTTACCATCAGTTTTTACTTAAATGACTTTGTTTTACATGAAATGACATTTTATCTTTTTAAGTATATCAAATGCTCATTTTTGCTTTTGCCCAATCATGTTGAACTATATTATTTTCAAACTCATTTGCTTAGAAATTAAGTTACTCTACTAAGTTGTTGATGCTCACCCTATGTTACTTTTCCCTTTTCAGATATGTAAAGGCAGGAAGACTTGTATAGAGTGAACTATTGGAACTTTTATACATTTTAGGAAATGTTTTAGAAGCATATAATTAGAATAAATATAACTCTAATGTGAGTGGACTATATTTACATAACAAGATGTGTAATAGTTTGACTATGATTCTTGTTGTATATCTGGGTTTACATAAAATATTTTAGTTTGTATGATGTGGGTTGGTCTTCTATCCTACACTAGATTACTTTAATACTTTGACATATTTCCTGCAGGTCATGGTAACACCTATCCCATGCCTGGCCGATTCGGGGTGTGACAACTTGTGTTTTTTTTCTCATGGTTTCTCTGGTCAATTGAGGGATTGTTCCTTCTAATTATTTCTTTTTATTTTGAAGTTGTTTTGGAGGTGGGTATTGCCATTTGAGTCATGAAGGATCTTAATTGTTGTGTTATTGTGTATTTGTAACTGCACACTTAGGTCTCTTTGTCTCAAGTCTACCCAAAATGTTTGTTAAGTTGAGTGTACATAGTAGGGGATAACATAAATTAAGCTTGGAAGGACAACTAGTCTAGCTAGGAAAGTTCATATTTCTAAATCACAACAGTTGTTGAATAACGTAGAATTGGACCCTAACACTTCACTCAAGTGCCAAGATAGCAACAAATGAGTGCTAGTTGGTCAAATGCTTCTAAAACCATTCCAACTAACCTCTGACAAGTCACCAAAGATCTTCTCGATCGTGGTGTATACTTTAACATTAATTTGTACTATAAATATGCTTTTTCAAAATGAATAAATATAAGGATAAGTACATATTATAAATCAAATTTGAAAAATTGTCGCATCAATTTCAACTTGTGGTCAACCTAAGATCTCCAATTCAAATTTACCATACCCAGCTGGTGTGTGATTAGAGTGAATCATGCTTGGAATATAAGTGAATTTTTAATTAAGTCTTCAAGTAGACCAACAAAATTGACTTCATTGTATCTGATCTTTAAAACACTTGACCCAAACTTGGATTGACCTAACTCATTTTGCTTGCAGAAACTAATAAATTACAAATACACAGTTACAAATTTTAATGGTATAGATGAAAAAAACATAATACACTTGCAAGTGAAAACATTGTAGATAGATTTTTTGTATCTTATAATATCGAGAAAGTTAAAAGAAAAGAGTAATACTATTGGGACATTAAAATCTAACTTAATTGCTTAATCTTATAATGTGTTAGCTAATATATCAAATAACATCATCATATGTTCAACTGTTAGATTTTTTTACTAAGACCACGTTAGTTGACACATCATTATGTCAATATATCCAAATAATTTACTTTAAAAAATAAGTATGATTAAAAAATTATTTTTCAGTAGCTAATCATTTACACATGACTAGTACAGATCAAAAACCTCCTCAAAATTTACATTGGACACTCTGTACAACTTTGGAAGGACGTGGAAGTTAAGAGGATATAAAGGTACTTTCACTCATTTTTGCTTTCCACTCCATTTTCTATTTTTATAAAACAATTGAAAATCTTTTTTTCCCTTTTGATTTTCCATCTCTCAATTTTTGACCCAACGAAACACACTATTTATGACACAACATGCTAATCCACTAACATTAAGAAATTGTAGGTGGTAAAATGCTCCTTACTGCTTGAGTGATTCATTTTGGAATAGACAAACAAGAAGCATTACACCACTCTTCATGCAAAGTGAACAAATTTCCAGGCACCGGGGTAGGCTGGTTGGAGGTAGTCCGATGCTTAAGTCAGTAGAGGTTTTGAGACGTTAATTAGAGCTTATTTGCTGGAAAAATCTAGTGCATACCTTTGACTTTAGCCTACCCAAATTTTATAGTCTTTTGAAACCTTTTTTTGGCAATGCTAGGTAAGTAATCCTAAAAAGTGTGAATTGAATTAGAGTTTAGGGTTAATAGTGCGTGTTAATTGAATTAAAATGATTTATTAGTATTATGGTCAATGTTTAATTTATCTATTTTGTAGTGTTTCAAGGATAATTAAGGATGTTTGAAGGGATAAAAGTGTAGGGGCTAACTAAGAAAAGAGAGTTAAGTGTAATTAAAAAGTCAACAACTCAACAAAGGAGGGCTACACAAGGCAAAAACCAGATGATAGTGGTGGCGTCCGAATAGTGCCCTTAACCACCTTCCTCCTCCTTCTTCTCCCATTGGTGCATTTGAGCAACAAAAGACCCTGATTGGCTGACATGGGTGTCTGCCGCCTTATGCCCCACCATTTAGATGCCTATAAATACCCCTATTCAGTCAGTTTTAGAAGGACTTTCGCTAGAGAAGAAATCCAGAGTTAGAAGTAAAAAACCTTGCCCTAAACACTTTCCAACTAAGAATTTTTTTACTTCTACATTTTGTTTCATCATTTCTACTTGGAGAGTTGAACCTCTCTTATTTTTTGTGCTCTAGACAATAATAAGAGTGAGGGTGTTTCAACTATTCCTTGGGGAAGGACTTGTTGTATTTTGTTTTCTGTTGTAATGGAATTATCTCATTCTTCTTACTCGTCTATAGAATTAAAATGTGAATAGTTCGTTTATACTCTTTGATGAAGGATGAAAGCATGTGTAATATTGTTTGAATTATGAAAATGTTGATGTTTTATTTATGCCTTGATGTTTATACCTCCCTTAATTGATGGATGGTTATTACTATTATATGCTCATAGTTATGAACACCCGTGCAAAGCTTATTGCTATAGATCATTCTATCTATAAGTTATTGCATACTTCATGCATGATACAATGATGCACGTATTTGGGCTTTATGTAATAGTCAAGATATTGGTTATAGACGGGTTAAATCTCACCATGGTTAATGTTTTTGATTCAATGCATAAACCGGATATTCGTCCTCATTGATTCATCGACCTGTCGATTAAATAGCTAAAGTAAACATTTTGAATGGTTCTCCTTTGGGTTTACTAGGATTATTTAGTTGTTGAATGGTACGTAGACCTTTCAGCTAACCTAACCAGTTGTTGTGATAGGTTCAGTTTACACATTAAACCTACCGATTAATTTTTCGGTCAGATGAGAGTTAATTACTGTAAGGTGACATTTTTACAATCTAGTAATATAATGCATTTTACATCCCCAAACTAAAGAGTACCTTTTATTATTGTTATCAAGAGTTTAACTAAGTATATATTTAATAATTCTAAGTTCACACAACAAGCTATTGTGAATCACACTACACACAAAGACAATCTGACCTTTTCCATTTTGAATTTCAATAGTTTGCTTCTGTGGGTTCGACCTCGGACTTAATCAAGTAATACTAGAATTTGACCACTTATACTTGGGTGTATGATTTAAATCTGGTCAAGCTTATTGGCACCATAGCCGGGGAGTTATAGTGATTCAAAAATGAACTTGGAAGTTGTCTAGTCTATATTATATGTGTATATATTGTTTATCTTACTTTTTTTGTTTATGTTTGTTAATTCATTAGTAGGGTCTGTAAATCAGTCTAGTCCTTCATCTTCATGATAGCAAGCATCATCGGACTCCTTTGAGTTAGGCATGGCTAATAATAATCAAAGGGAACAAGAGGTGGTACAGAATGTCATATCTTTGGAAGAATATATGTAACCCACACATACTAATGTCCCCTTATGTTTTGCCTTCCCCACAAATGCTCCAAATTTTAACATCAAAATAGGGATAATACGACTTATACCCCAATTTCTTGGTCTTGGGTTTGAAAACCACTATTTGTATATGAAAGAATTTGAGGAAGTTTATGGTGCAATGCAAGATAATTCTGAAATGGCCTGGTTGAAACTTTTTCCTTTTTCTTTAAAGGATAAAGTTAAACAGTGGCTAAAATACTTTGAAAGCTCAATCCATTCAAAGCTGGCAAGTTTTGCAAACTGAATTTTTCAAGAATTTTTTTCCTATGCAACGCACTAATGCATTGAAACATCAAATCAAGAATTTTTTTGTGAAAGAACGATAAAAGTTTTATCAATGTTGGAAAAGATTTAAGGAACTTCTCTAAACTTGTCCACATCATGCATTTTAAAGTTAGAACATAGTTGGTTTCTTTTATGATGGCCTCCCATCTGTAATGTGTCAGTTTGTTGAAATGATGGTGTGACGCCCCAAAATCCGGGGTGCCCTTTATTAACCGTTGATAACCCATCAACCCGCAAAAATACCCGTGATTGTCACATGATCCGACACCATGTCAATAGTCTCCCAGTTGCTGGGATTATAACTCACACGTGAAACTTGTGTACTTTTTATCATTTAATCTAACCATGGACCAATGTACCCCATTTCATTCTCCATTATAGTCCATTTGCATTATAGGGACTAAATGATACCTAGCCCAAAGGCCTGGGAAAAGGATTTTAAAAAAAAATCAAAGTTTGGGAAAGCGTTCCGGTACTACCTACTGGTACAGTTTTCTTTCTGGACCAGACTGTACCGGTACACTTTGCCCAATTTTGTCTTTTTTTACCTATTTTTCATTTCCAATCCATTTCAAACCGTCTCATTTTCATCCAAAACATGCATGATGGAGTTTTTCACATAAACCCTCATTTTTACAAGTCATTACAATTGATTTACATGTATTTACAATGCCAAGACAAGGTTTTAACAAAAGTTTACAAAAAACTAAGGTTTAAGGCCACAAGTCGACCTTTTTCACCCTTGAGGCTCCTAATGAGGACCATCCGCTAGAGTATATCCCGCACCTAAAATGTTTTCCCGTATATGGTGAGCCACGCTCAGTAAAATATTTCCTACAGAGACTACTCCCCACCTAAGTGCATATGTAATGTTTACATGCAACAATCCACAAACAACATTCTTTTCAATCAAGACAATGCAATTCTATGTTAGGGATTTTGCCATGTCATGCAATGAAATGAGATGAGACTCACTGATGCGTTTTAACCCGAGTCCTCATCGATTCCCATAACACAATGCATTGCACTTGTATAATGAATCCGTCAATTGATGAAAATACAGCCAATGACTGTTTGAAATAAATTTGTGTTTTTATAAAATCAAATCATTGATGGATGTTACCCATTCAATGGGTATTTTTTTATAAAATTAAATATTGTGTGTTTGTTGGGCAACGGATTTTGGAATCTCACCGCCGACTCCGTAAGCCTTTCTATACTTTTTGGACTTACACCGTCGGAGTGTAGGAACCAAATAACCGGACTTTGCACCCAAGGGAGAATCTAGCCCTGTTTGCTATACCAGACAAAAGTTTTCTTTTCTATGTAACCATGGAACTCTGTTGAACCTTGATGCAATGGTACCGAGCCCACTTGTCATCCACCGAGGATGGTGTTTGACCCAAACCATGCACACACCCATACCCACACCCATGTCTCATGCCCATGGATGGGATGTTTCCATGTAAAGGCAATGTAATGCACCATTGCTATCTCAATGCCATGCTTCATATGTAATGGGTGCCATGTGAGCAAGTTAAGCCGTATAATAACATATTCCATGACAATCTATATCTCATGCATATAATTACCAATTTCATCATGTTAATACATCAATAAACACATATCAACATTTTGATCTCCAACAACCAATCACAAGCATGTTATTACATCATATATATGTCAATGACACACTTTATTCACCAAGCAATAATGTAAACACATAGCATGCCACTTACTCCCAAAATTTCATTGGATTACACAAACAGTTTCACATTTCAAATTCAAGCAAGAAGTTCATTTAGGCCATTTCTAGACCTATCCCCTTGTTTCCATGACTATAGGTAAGTCAAAATTCATTCCACACATATAACCATTCCATAAGAACATCCTAGGGTAGAAGTGAACCGGAGTAGGAGGGAATCCTACCTCTTGGAGCGTGATAGGAGTGTGGAGAACCTCAAGAACACCTCCAAAGTCTGAAATCTTAATTTGCCCAAAATCTTCCCTTTGGATCTTCGGTGCGTAGCCCTCGCCGCATAGATGAACTTTAACTCTTGGCCCAACGGATTCCAACCGATAGAACTCCGAAAATCGACGAAAGAAAAACTGGTTTTCTCTCTTTTATCTCCCTCTTTCTCCCACACATTTAAGGGCTGAAATGCAGAGATATTTCTAATGAAATATCTGATTTTTAACCTTATTTATAATTTTAAAGACTTGGCTCAAATTGAGGCACACGCCCCTCACTTGTCCAGGTCAGTTTTCATCCTGAAATAATTTATTTCATCCCGGTTTAAGTTCAAATTAAATTTATTTGAATTTTGATTCAATTATAAGGAAATTTTATAATTTTTATTTTTGGGGACCTTTGAAAGTTCATTTGTCACCCGTTTGTCTCGTAAAACGTGTAAAATCTAACTATCTCAAAATTTGACAAAAATTGACAGGACAACTCAATTTTGAGACACGAATCCAACAGGGAGGTCCGTTATGTCATCTGAGCTCTAGAAAAATATTGATTTTAAATCCATATTATAATGATAAATTACCATTTTACCCTTTTTTAGAAAAAGTTCAAAATTTCCCGGGTTTTACAGATGGCCTAGGGAGAATTCAAGGGTAAGAGTCCCAATGAAGCATTTGAATTTTTTGATACCATTTTTTAGAGTCCCAAATATGGGACTCGGCCTTCCCAAGCATTATTGAAATCAACCCATCTTCATCCCAAGGAGGAAAATACATGTTAAAAGAGAATGATGACCTAAGGTCCATAATAACTACTTTGTCTCGAAAGCTCGATGCTCTAGAGATGAAAAAAGTCACAAAAATTTCTATTATGTCGCCCACTAATCAATTGTGTAGAATCTATGCTCTAGTAGGACATCTCACGAGGGAGTGTCCTACAATTCCAGCCTTCAAAGGGGTTTTGATGGAATAAACCAATGTCATTTCAAAATTTAACAAGCCTTATTCAAATCCATACTCTGAAACCTATAACCCGGGGTGGTAGAATCACCCAAATTTCAGTTGGAAAAACAAAGTCTATAAATTAACAACTAGGTCCACCTTCAGCACAACCCTAAACTCAGCAGCCATATTAGCCTTATCAACCTCCACACAAGAGTAGTTTAGATGATACCATGAATCAGTTAATTCAAAGTCAAATGAGTTTCAATACTCAGTCCATCCGTGCATTCAACGACTTCAAATCTCAAACTTCAAAAAATATTGATGATAATCAAGAGTCATCTAGCCAAGTTGACCCAATCTTTGAGCACAACAAAAAATAAAAAATTCTCATCTTAAGCCAAACCTCCACAAGGTCAAATCCAGGCTAATATTGTGTCTTTCGAACCTGCTTCAAGTTAAGTACATGCAATTACCACACTGAGAAGTGGAAAGGTGATTGACAAGGCCATTAAGGCCAAAACGTTAGAACCCATAGCTGATTCAATCCATTTAAATGAACCAACTGAGCTTGAACCTTTGATAGAAAAAGAAACAGAATTGCCAAATGAAAAAGAAAAATCAAGTCATGTTCCTTTATATTTTCCTCAAAGAGTCAATAAATCTCAACCATTGAACCATCATGCTAAAATCTTTGAGTTATTTAAACGAGTAAAGATTAACATCCCACTATTGGATGCAACCAAGAAAGTTCCATCTTATGCCAAGGTTTTGAAAGACCTCTGTATAGTAAGGAGAAGGTTTAATGTATAAAAATGAGCATTTTTGATTGAACAGGCTAGTGCTATCATTCAGCAGAAAACCCCTCTAAAATACAAAAATTCTAGGAGTCCTACAGTGTCATGCATAATCAAAAACTTCAGGATTGAGCAAGCTTTGCTTGATCTTAAAGCCAGTGTCAATTGATTTACATATTCAGTCTATAAGTAATTAGGATTGGGTGAATTAAAACCCATAAATGTCACATTATAGTTGGCTGATCATTCTATGAAAATTTCATGTGAAGTTGTTCAAGATACACTTGTTCAAGTCGATAACCTTTGTTTTCTAGTAAATTTTATTATTTTAGATATATAGCCAGTCTTGCAAATCTCTACACAATTTTTTATCATCCTAGGGCGACCATTCCTAGCAACATCAAATGCATTGATCAATTGTAGGAATAGAATCATGAAACTTTCATTTGGAAATATGATTTTGGAATTGAATGTGTTTTATATTGTTAAGCAACTCAGAGAGGAAAAAGAATTGCATGAAGTAAATTGCATTGAGTCATTAACTCAAAATCTATTTGAAAATGCTTATACAAAGAAAGAATCACATGCATTAGAGTCTATAAATAATGTTGAGTCTGTAGATATGTCTACTATTGAAACATAGGTTCAACAATTTGAAGAGTTATTGCCCACTAGAACAAAGTATGTAGAGTCTAGTGTTGTTGCCCCCGAACCAGAGTTGAAACCTCTATCCACTGACCTAAAATTTGTCTTTTTGGGAGAGGAAGAATCCAGTGGTAATATCTTCAAAATTGTCAGAAGTCCAAGAAAAGAAATTGATAGGAGTTATCAAAAATCATCAAAGTGCAATCGATTGGTTGGTAGCTAATATAAAGGGAATAAGTCCTCTTCTCTGTACTCATTGTGTATACTTGGAATAAGGCTCTAAACTATTCCGACAGTCGCAAAAAAGATTAAACCCACATTTAAAAGAAATTGTCTGGGCTGAAGTGCATAAACTATTAGACTTGGATATTATATATCCTATATCTGATAGTAAATGTGTCAACCCCACACAAGTAGTATAAAAAAAAATTTAGTGTTATGGTAGTGAGAAACCAAAAAAATGAATTAGTCTCTATGTGTACGGTTAGTGGTTGTTGTATGTGTATTGACTATCGAAAATTAAATTCTCTTACCAGAAAAGATTATTTTTCTATACCTTTCCTAGACAAATTTTGGGAAAGAATAGCCGGACATGCATATTATTGTTTTTTGGATGGATACTCTACCTATAACTAGATTGAAATAACAATTGATGACTAAGAAAAAACTACTTTTACATGTCCTTTTGATACTTTTGCTTATAAAAGAATACCATTTGGATTGTGTAATGCTCCAACCACTTTTCAAAGTTGTATGCTAAGCATTTTTAGTGATATAGTAGAGCAATTTTTGAAAGTTTTTATGGATGATTTTTCTGTATATGGTGATTCATTTGAGTTACGCTTAGAAAATCTTCAAAAATTCCTTACTCAATGTGAGGAAAAAAATCTTGTTTTCAATTGGTAAAAGTGTCATTCTATGGTCACACAGAGCATTGTTCTAGGACATGTAGTTTCTGCATAAGGAATTGAAGTTTACAAGTCAAAGATTGATTTAATAGCCAATCTCCCTCACCTAAGACTATAAAAGTTGTTCGATTCTTTCTAGGTCATGCAAGATTCTATAGAAAATTCATTAAAGATTTTAGTTTGATTTCCAGCATTTGATAAACTCAAAAGTATGCTTATTTCTACACCAATTATGCAACCTCTTGATTAGACCATAACTTTTGAATTTGTAAAACCCGGGTAAATTTAAATTTTTATGAAAAAGGGCAACATGGTGAATTAGCCACTACGGTATGGGTTAAAATTTTGAATTTTTCTAGAACTCAGATGAAGAAATAGATCTCACCATTTGATTCATCCTGTGAAATTTAATTATTTCGGGATGAAATCAGACTTGAGAAAGGAGGACATGTGGCACAACATGGGCGAAGCATCCCAGAAGTATAAATCGGGGAGAAATTATTGTTAAGCTGGGTTTTACGTTGGAAGAGGAAGAGAGGGAAAAGAGAAAAAAAATCAAGATCTTCAACTTCTCTCTGAGATCTACGGCCCTACGTTCGTCAAATCGACTCGGGCCAAGAATCAAAGTCGATCTACGTGATGAGGGCTACAACTACGTACCAAAAAGTGTGGATTTCACCAAAGTTCCAAAAGATGAGATTTTTTTAAATCAATGGTTAAAGCTTGATTTGGGTATTTTGGAGCTTTCTACAACTTGTATTACACTTCAAGAGGTAGTGTTCTTTTCCTAATTAAGTTTATTTCTAACCTAGGGTAGATATACTGAATGGGCAGGGTGTTAGAAATGTAATCTCATATATAGCACTTACCTATGGTATTAAAATGTGGGAAATGGGTATTAAGAATGACTAAAATCAATTATAGAATGAATTGCGTATGTGGAAATTACTTTTTGTAATTTCTTGAGATATGTGATGAAATTGGGCATATTATGTGATTACATGATTTTGTGCCTTAAAGGTGTTTGATTAAATACCTATGTGGATTAAGTGTGTTATTTGCATTGATTATGTTATAACATGCTTGGAATTTGATGTTGGAAAATGTTAGTATATGCATAGTGATATATTGACATTCAAGCTATTGATAGTGGTTATATGCTTATGATGTAATTGACCATGTAGTATGTTGATTGGATATTGTAATTGTTCATAATGTGCTCATTACATGTTGAACATGGTTGAGAATTGCAACTGTACATTTACATTTGCATATGCACGAGAAACATCGCATTTGTAGGCATTGACATGAGTGTGGGTATGTGTGCATGGTGTTGGATCAAACAACATTCTTGGTGGTTGATAAGTGGACTTGGAAAGGTTGGACCTAGGTCCGGCTGAGTTGCACGGTTGCATGAAAAACTTGTGTCGGGTATAGCAAGAAGGGCTAGATTCTCGCTTGGCAAGACCCGATTATTGGTTTATATACACTTTCGTCAGTGCAAGTTCAAAAAAGTGTAACGGTGTACAGAATTGGCGGTGAGATTCCAAAATTTGAATACCTAACAAAGACACATGATTTATTTTTAAAAAGTCATTGGATGCGCAACATCAATGTCGAGGGCTTGGAATGCCCGGTTTCATACTCATAGCATTGCATATGTTATGGGAACTGGTAAGGGCTCGGGTTGAGTTGTATGTGTGAGTCTCATCACATATCATGACATGTCATAGAGGATTCCATTGTTGAATTCAAAATTCTTAAATGGAGAAGTTGTTGCTTATGATTTGCATGTAAACATTTCATATGCATCTAGGTTGGGGAGTGGCCTCTTTAAGACCTACCCTACTGAACGTAGCTCACCCTTTATGATGACAATATTTCAGGTTCGGGACATGCGCCAGTGGAGGGCTCTCACTCGGGCCTTCATTGTTGAAGAAAAGCTGAGATGTGGCTTTTAAACTATGTTTTGTAAAACTAGTATGCTATTTAGTTTTTGGGGGTGTAATGTATGGAAGAGATTGTAATCGAACTCATATGGACTATGTTTTATGTAAAATTGCATGTTGTATGAGTTTGGGTTGATGTCATTGACTTGATCCGAAATATGTACACCTAAGTGCAGGCAGTCAAGTTGTAGTAATTATCTAGTTAAGTCCGGAGTAAAATCTATAGGGAGCTAATGTTGGTGTTTCGAAGTAAGCAGTGACAGAGACCAAAGTGACTCGAACCCTTGAGATTTAAAGTTGTGATGTTTATGGATTTTCCTGGATGGAATATAAAATTCTTTCCAAAAAGGATTTTCTAGACAAAATATAATATAATTTCAAATGTAAAAGTCACCCTTTAGCTCGAGGATCTGGTCATGTAGTCAATCATCCGGTTGTTATACTTATGCTTGGGAACTCAATTAACTCCTGTGTCAACATAAAGCTAATCGGAGGATAAAAATGGATTGTGAGAATTAAGAGCCTGGTTTCAATGTCTTTGTAGATATTTACAAGAATTGTTTGTGCCGAGACTCAACCCGTCTACAAACAAGCAAGTGTTTCTACAAGGCATCTAACCATGGTGCTGGTATTCCATTCTTAGTTGAAGCACAATAATGGTGATGATTGAAAAGTAGTCATGAAGATCTAGCTGGAGTACTTGCAAAGGACCAATGAGTCTT
Source organism: Ilex paraguariensis (assembly GCA_963454935.2). Classification (NCBI taxonomy): domain Eukaryota; kingdom Viridiplantae; phylum Streptophyta; class Magnoliopsida; order Aquifoliales; family Aquifoliaceae; genus Ilex; species Ilex paraguariensis. The sequence goes on from CAUOFW020000001.1 coordinate 123,815, forward strand.
CCCATGCCAAGAGTCATCTATGTCATAGAAAGGACTCATTGGATGTACATAGTACCTTAGATTTGCTAGATGCAATCAATCATTCAATAAGCAAGTAAGAGATAAAACATCAAGCATAAATAAAATGCACAAATATAACTTTCGAACGATTTATACATGTCCATCACCTCTTACTAAAGAGTGAATCATAAACTACTTACTCTTCATGGCTTCAGTAAAGCTAGAAAAGTGAGTGATTCTCATCCCTCCAAGTAGAGTAATTACAAGAGAGAACACACTACTCAAGGAGCCGATTTTCGACGAAGAATAAGTGAATCATGTTACACCCTTTACTGATTTGGTAAAGCTTTGGAAAAGTGGAAGAGTTTCACTCCTCTAAGGGAAGAAGGAAACTCAAACAATGGAAGCAAATGAAACTAATAATTTAAAGTGGAAGAAAGCTAGTCACTTTTGGAGGGTTTCCTCCTCAACCAAAAGAGGATCTCTTTCCCCCTATGTCTATCTAACTATAGCTAAGTGCAAGTGTCTGCAAGTGTAAGTCTAAGTCTAAGACTAACTCTAAGCTCTCCTTCTCCTTTCTTTAAAGCTCCCACAACGGGAGTTTTTATAAGCAAGGAGGAGGGGGCAAGGAAATGTGAAAGAATAGTACAAGGTCTTCAAAGTCCAAGCGAATGCCCCAAGGTCTAGATAGAAAATCAACCACTCTGCAGCCTGTCTGGGGACAACATTTGAATGTTAGATGGCATTCAAATGTTGTCTTCTGTCTTCTTTGATGGGTGTTCGAACGCTGGATGGAGTTTGAACTTCCTACTCAAGTGGCCTTTGTTCTTCTATGAGAGTAATTGTGCATGCCATATACCACTTCCCTAGCACTCTTCCAGGGGGTCATCAAATAATTCAAGCCAACATTTGAATGTGGATTGGCGTTCGAACGTGGTACTCAAGTACCTCTTTGTTTTTCTTCTAAAGGAATAGCTGCAACACGCCATGTAACATCACATCAGTAGTCTAGTCCTCAAATAATTCAAGAGGACGTTTGAACGTGGATTGGTGTTTGAACGTTCATGCCTTGTTTTGAACTTCTCCAATTTTCTTCCAGAAAATGTGGGTGTTGCATGAAAATTTGGTATTCATTGACTTTAGGCCTTTGTACAATCTTTCTCCTAAAATGTCATCATTAAAACTCTATCAAAGCATAATTAGTCTTAAAAATGCATAGTAAATTGCTAATTTTAACTACTGATCACACCCCCAACCTAAATATTGCTAGTCTCTAGTTATAAAACGACAATTGAATGAGAAATTATTTACAATGCCATTTTTGTAGGTCATCCAGTTGCATTTATCATATGCAACAAGCCGTTAAACCCCTAGGTTTTTCCTAGTAGATGAGTGTTGTCTCGTAAGGGTTTTCAGTGAAGCTATCCATAAACTTCAATCGAGCAAATGTGTGTGTTTCAGATTGCTTGTTAGAGTGAGTTAGCGCCATGGTCGTTGAGACACTCAACCCTCAATTTCGACTTATCTCCCATGCATTTTTCTTTCATCTGTATGTACTCTATGCAAAAAATAAGCATTTTTTACATTGGTATTTGAAATTCACTAGGTAGTAGGAATAATAATTCTAGCAACAGGAATTGTTATATAACAAACACTCCTCTTTACAACCTCCATGGATAGCTTTGATTTCACAAACCTCTCTTAGAATGCTCTCAGCAAAAAAAATTTCCGATTATAGTGACTTTTATCTCAAAGGGCATGTGATCAGAAGAAGGCTAATCGTAAATTCACATGCATGGTTAGTACGGGAGAGAAATCTAAGGAAATAGACTAATCATGTTTGGCATAATCTCACGGAAGAATATTGATACAAAATAAGGTAATACTATTTAACATACCCTAGGCTTTTGGTTGACGACCTACATATGCATCAGACTTGAGATCAGTTAGGGCTTTTTATCGGTTGTAATATGGCCAGGGATCAGTACTTTAAGAAACTATGTCAATGGTATTCAGAAGCTATCATTTCTTTATGTAATGTACCACACACCATTTTTTGCTTTTCAAAATTTCACCTACAAGGTATTTCTTTCTTACATTCTTTTTCTCATTTTTCACTTTCTTGGCCATTTTCTGCTTTTCTTTATCTTTCTTTTTTAGTTGTTTCCATAGAATTTTCTTTCTTTGGATAGTAGCCACTATCTTCTTTTCTTTTTCTCTTGCCTTCCTGTATCATATTGATTTATAAGAGGGTGCAAGAAAATTAGATAGTAAAGGTATGTCAAATATATTTGCCTATGGCGCGGTTATCGAATGGGTTACCTGAAAAATAAATCACACTTTAAAGGCTCAATCACGCCTAACTAAGGATATAATTTTGTAAAAGAAATGGTTAAGGCTCAAAATTAAATCAAAGATGACTTAAGATCCTTTCTCAAGCATGTGCACATGTATGTTTCGTATGAACAGATTCTTTGTGGGATACATAAATAGACTACTCTATTTGTGTCAATCAATAACAATTTTAATGAGACTATTCAAGGATAGAAATTAAAAAAACTTATTGGGTAAATGTTGATTTCCTCTCAAAAGCATCCCAAGGCTTGAAAACTTACTATGGTATTCTTTGTTATCTCCATTGGTTAGGTCACGTTTTCAAAGAATGTTGGTTATATATCAATTCAATTTTTGAGTTTGGTCATCTTGTACCATAAGAATAAAAAATACCAATGTACATTTGACATTTAAGCATAGAGAAAATATCATTTTTCAAAGACATGTGGTTTTAAGTCTAGATTGCTACGTGAGGTGTTGAACCAATCATGTGCTTAATCACTTTAACAAGCAGTCTCAATATTAACATATGTTCCTATCAATCCTTAACAATTAACAATGTAATGCTAAATCTAACACATGCATTTAAAAAGTTAAATGTAATAAAAAACTAATTTGTTCATTTCACAAAATATCATCGTTTAACACAACAAACATTAAATCATCTAACAAAAGAAGTAACACACACAACCATCCACTCTCAAGGACAGAAATCTCTCTACTCTCTTGTCTCCCCAGCGCCTGAAGATCCTCCACCTCCACCTCATAAAAGGCTGAGAATCTCCTCCTACTTTCAGAGAATCTCACCCTGCTTGGCTTTGATGGAAAGCATGATATCTTGTAATGACCATTGGGTGTTGGTACCTACCTAAGTCAAGGTCTATGCCTGTGCCTCTGCCTCGAGATCTCTCTCCTCCAAGTCCAAAAAATCTTGCACATCATCTGTGCCTCGGGCTGGTGCCTCATCTTGTCTCGTCGCTGAGCCGCAACTATGACCTTGGCTCTTTTAGAAGGATGTCTTGTCCAATGGTCCCATCTTTTTTTTGCACCCCTATCTATGGCCTGACTTGGACTCCATAGTCCAAGCACATCTCCGTCATGAGTGCACCAAAGGGGATTGAATTTCTCTTCACATTACACCCCTTCTTCATCTCCATCAAGTTCAAAGATGAGAGGTTTATGCTTTGGCCCCTTCCTATTGCATATAACAATTGGCCCATCTCCAGGAGTACCTCATTCCTCCGTCCGATTGGGGCAAGGTTGTAGACGGCTATCAAGTTTAACATCTTGTACTTGTCCGTCAATTCACGTTGCCTAAAAAATCTCCATCCTCCCCAAGTAAATGTCGCCATGCCCGTCAATTCCACACCCACAACGTCCATCTCAAAATTCTTCCTTCGAGGATAGTTCGGCTTTTGTACCCGTGTTACAGCCCGCATCTCCACAATTTAATCCATATCAACATTGATGTGGGCTCCCCTCACATATGTCTTTATCGCCCCATTGACAATTTTGGCATTGGAGTAAAACTCCTGCACCAACTCTTTCACCACCTCCCCTCCATTTCTCATATACATAGTCCAATCCCTCGCCTCTATATTGGCATAAAGCCCCAAATCCACAAAATCAGTCAATTCAATTGAACTTTCACAAATAATAGCTTGATTTTGGTTGAAATTTTTGTACCTATCCGCTTTGAGAGCATTGGGGAAGTGGGTTCTATCATATCTTCGGACTATAGGTGGTCTTCCCTCTTGTTTCTCAATTACTTCCTCCACAAAATTTGACTCTTTATTGGCCATCTTGCGCCTTGAGGGCATCTTCATTCTTAGAGGCATGACTTTTGGTTTTGGGGGTTTTAGGGCTTGAAAATTTTGGATTTCTTGTGAGAAAGGATAGAAAGAAGGTTGGAATTTGTTTGGGATGCTTGATTTTGGGTAGAAGTTGGAAATAGATGAGGTTTTGAGGGCTAGGAAGTGAAGAGTCATCAAAGGTTTTGAGGGTTTTTGGGTGGTTTTGAAATGAAGAAGACGAACCAAGTATTTATAGGTAGACTGAAAATGTTCAAACTTGTGTAGAAGGATTTTTAACATAACGTTCAAAAATTGTGCAGGAGTTCGAACATTTGGAGCTCCCAATACTTTTGATGTTCTATAGAGGCCAAAGTACTATAAGCTCCCCACGTTCAAACTTGGGTTTGGCATTCGAACATTAGGTCCTAGTTCGAACGTTACCCAGGCATTCGAACATTTGGTGCTCCCAATACTTTTGATGTCCTACAGTGGCCAAAGTACTGTGTGTAAGCAACATTCGAACGTCAATTGGCGTTCGAACGTCAATTGGCATTTGAATTTCAAATCAAAAATCACAACTTTTATGCACATTTATATACACATTAAAAGAAGGCTATATACACAATTTGAACTTCAAAAAAAAATCATGGTGTTTCAAGATAAGTCCCTACCCACACTTAAGGTTGGTATTCTAGGACATTCCTTACTCGGCCCACATTTTATTTTANATCAAGTTCAAAGATGAGAGGTTTATGCTTTGGCCCCTTCCTATTGCATATAACAATTGGCCCATCTCCAGGAGTACCTCATTCCTCCGTCCGATTGGGGCAAGGTTGTAGACGGCTATCAAGTTTAACATCTTGTACTTGTCCGTCAATTCACGTTGCCTAAAAAATCTCCATCCTCCCCAAGTAAATGTCGCCATGCCCGTCAATTCCACACCCACAACGTCCATCTCAAAATTCTTCCTTCGAGGATAGTTCGGCTTTTGTACCCGTGTTACAGCCCGCATCTCCACAATTTAATCCATATCAACATTGATGTGGGCTCCCCTCACATATGTCTTTATCGCCCCATTGACAATTTTGGCATTGGAGTAAAACTCCTGCACCAACTCTTTCACCACCTCCCCTCCATTTCTCATATACATAGTCCAATCCCTCGCCTCTATATTGGCATAAAGCCCCAAATCCACAAAATCAGTCAATTCAATTGAACTTTCACAAATAATAGCTTGATTTTGGTTGAAATTTTTGTACCTATCCGCTTTGAGAGCATTGGGGAAGTGGGTTCTATCATATCTTCGGACTATAGGTGGTCTTCCCTCTTGTTTCTCAATTACTTCCTCCACAAAATTTGACTCTTTATTGGCCATCTTGCGCCTTGAGGGCATCTTCATTCTTAGAGGCATGACTTTTGGTTTTGGGGGTTTTAGGGCTTGAAAATTTTGGATTTCTTGTGAGAAAGGATAGAAAGAAGGTTGGAATTTGTTTGGGATGCTTGATTTTGGGTAGAAGTTGGAAATAGATGAGGTTTTGAGGGCTAGGAAGTGAAGAGTCATCAAAGGTTTTGAGGGTTTTTGGGTGGTTTTGAAATGAAGAAGACGAACCAAGTATTTATAGGTAGACTGAAAATGTTCAAACTTGTGTAGAAGGATTTTTAACATAACGTTCAAAAATTGTGCAGGAGTTCGAACATTTGGAGCTCCCAATACTTTTGATGTTCTATAGAGGCCAAAGTACTATAAGCTCCCCACGTTCAAACTTGGGTTTGGCATTCGAACATTAGGTCCTAGTTCGAACGTTACCCAGGCATTCGAACATTTGGTGCTCCCAATACTTTTGATGTCCTACAGTGGCCAAAGTACTGTGTGTAAGCAACATTCGAACGTCAATTGGCGTTCGAACGTCAATTGGCATTTGAATTTCAAATCAAAAATCACAACTTTTATGCACATTTATATACACATTAAAAGAAGGCTATATACACAATTTGAACTTCAAAAAAAAATCATGGTGTTTCAAGATAAGTCCCTACCCACACTTAAGGTTGGTATTCTAGGACATTCCTTACTCGGCCCACATTTTATTTTAACAAAAAGGATTTTGTACATCTAACAAAAAGATATTTACACTTTTTACAAAAAGTTCAGACCTTTGGCTTTCATCCCAAAAATACAATTTTCCATAATTTTGTCAAAAAGCAGTCTAATCCAAATCTTCCCCGGTCGCCACTTGAACAATCAGTGTCTCTTCTAATTTCTTGTCGCACAAAATTGGTAAGTAAAATACCGAATAACATGGCGTCTCAGGATAGTCCTTACTCTGCCCATTCACTATCCAGTCTAATCAATCGAGTACGCGATCAAAAATTGGTTCAGAACACTGAATATATTATTTCATGTGAAAGATTCGGCCACATTATTTGTAGGCACCAAGTCTTTTGGCACGATGATATGTAGCAAAAGTTCTTCTACCGCATAGTAGCTTGGCTTGTTGTTCTCAAATTTTTATTTTTCTTATCAATCTTACTTTTCCCATTATCACATCATGCACATCAGATGGAAAAGTTTGTAAAACTCCTAGACTGAACCAAAAATTCTTACCATCCATGCTTGCTTAGCTTTAAGACACTCTATTTGGTTCTTTAACATTTGCTGGTCACAAAGATGATTGAAGCTTCTTTAAAGACATGATCATCACTATAAAGACTATAAAAATGCAAAAATACAAGACATAATACACAATACGACCAAGAAAAATTTTTAAAGGCACAAAATATGAACTACAGTTCTTATCCCCATCCAAAAATCAACATTATTCCCAATATTTTGAATTTACTAGCATACGCAAAGTGGAGTTAGGATTGAAAATAAGGATCTGTTCATCTACCAATGCCTATAAACAAAATACACAAATTAATCATCTTTACAAAGATCTGGATTTTGGCTAGGATGAAAATCCTTGTTTGTGAGTGTGAATAGAAGCAAGATACCCATAAGCAAATACAAAATTAAAATGCAAAACATGAAGCAAAAGATTGTGTCTCTGGAGTGTGTGGCCATGGAGTTGTAGGGGGTGGGTCATTTTATAGAGAACAGAGAAAACAAAGAAGAAGAAGAAGAAGAAAAAAAGGACATCGGTAGATGGGAAAAAAAGGGAAAGGGTTGGAGGCCTTATAAAGACGTCCTTTTGGGTCGATTTGGGTTGAATTTTTACGGACCCAACCCCTTTTTGTGTCGGCAGGTGCAAATCTCAGAGGAATATCATGGATCCATTAAAAAAATGGTTTCCACATCTTTAACAAAGTCTTCTAAAAATTGTTTCAAACACTGACCACTGACAGTAAAAATATTACTATTTGATGGGTTTTCCACTTCTAGTACTCCATGTCCAAACACTTGTTTGACAATGTAAGGCCTAGTCCATCTTTATCTCAACTTACTAGGAAACAAACATAGCCTTGAATTGAATAAGAGGAATTTCTATGAAGGGGTAAAGGATTTTCTCAATATGTTTTTATCATAAAAGACCTTCATCCTTTCCTTTGCAATTTTAGCAAGATGTTTTACCTCAAGTAGTGTATGATTCCTGTTAGCATGCGTAGTTGATGAATTGGCTAATAAGCCCTATCCCAAAGGACAAGACGAGATAGGAGTTGGGTCTACCTCGGATGGTTTGTGAGTATGAGAACATTTTTTTGGACAAATACAGAATTACAAGAAATCAAGGTCCAATTGTAAGAATTGATGACCAAGGGTTTCATTACACCGAGAACTTCACCTTGGGGGCTTTGGTGTTGTTTGTAAGAAGGACAAAACCCTTTGGCAATGTATAGATTACGGCAATTGAATCGAGTTACTATTGAGAATACGTAACCCTTTGCCGTAAATTGATGACTTGTTTGATCAGCTAAGAGGGGCGCTGGTCTACTCCAGGATAGATCTACTCACGGGTTACCATTAGTTGAGGATTAGGGAGGCGGATATCCCTAAGACAGCGTTTAGGACGCGATATGGGCATTTTAATATCTCTATGATGCCATTTGGATTGACGAATGGCCCAGCGGCATTCATGGATCTCATGCATAGGGTGTTCCAACCCTATCTAGATCAATTTGTCGTGGTCTTTGTTGATGATATCCTGATGTACTCTGAGTTTGAGGAGGAGCATGAGGGTCAATTGAGGGTTGTTCTTCAGACCTTAAGGGACTATCAGTTGTACGCCAAGTTTAGTAAGTGTGAATTTTGGCTGACAGAAATTAAATTTTTGGGACATGTGGTGTCGGCTTTAGGTGTTTTCGTGGACCCGGAGAAGATCGAAGCGATTATAAGTTAAGAGAGACCAAAGTCAGTCTTTGAGGTATTACATGAGGTTCATTAAGGACTTCTCCTAACTAGTTGCGCCTATGTAAAGGATTGACTTAGAAGGAGATCAAGTTTTAGTGGGATGACTCATGTGAGAGGTATTCCAAGAGTTAAAGATGAGGCTTACTTTAGCTCTAATTTTTATAATTTTGGAGAGGGGACAGAGGTACACAGTGTATGGTGTTGCCTCTAAGGACGGACTTGGATGTGTTTTGATATAGTCCAGAAGAGTGGTGGCTTCTGGTTCATGACAGTTAAAGTGCCATGAGTAGAACTACTCTACGCAGGATATGGAGCTAGCGGTCATTGTACTTGCCTTGAAAGCTTGGCACCACTATTTGTATGGTGAGCAATTTGAGGTATTTTTAGACCACAAAAGTCTAAAGTATATCTTTAAACAACGTGAACTCAATATAAGGCAACACAGGTTGACGAAATACTTGGAGGACTATGACTTCATTTTGCATTACCATTTCAATAAGGCAAACATGGTGGTTGATGCACACAGCTAGAAGTCACAGGAAGTCTTGGCTAGTATGGCTTTCTAGGAATGGTAGATGCTAAAGACTATGGGACAGTTCGGGTTGCACTACAGGCATTAGGCTCAGGGTACTTTGGGGAGTTTGGTGGCTACGTCTTCCCTGCTAAGCAAATTGATTGAGTCCTTAGGGTAGGATACAAAGATATTGTCCATCAGAGACTAGGTACAGGCCAGTACAGGTGACGATGGCTAGGCCATTCATGCAAGTTGTTTTAGGGGAAGGGTTGTAGTTCTCCAGTCTGCAAATTTGAGAGAAGAGATCCTTAGGGAGATCCATAGCTTCCGTTTTGTTGTGTATCTAGGTGGCACGAAGATGTACCATGATCATTGTCATCAGTACTACTGGAGTGGGATGGAAAGGCATGTTGGAGATTTTGTTAGTCGATATCTCACGTGTCAATAGGTCAAGGCTGAGTACCAGATACTTGCAAGGTTACTCCAACCTCTAGAGGTACCTGAGTGGAAGTGGAAGCATGTCACGATGAATTTTGTGGCCCACGTGCCACGGACATCGTGGGGGCATGACGCGGTATGGGTAATAGTGCACTGGCTTACGAAATTGGTACACTTTTTGGTAGTGCGAATGACTTTCACACTGGAGGAATTCTGTCGACTGTACATATAGAAGATAGACTGGTTACATGGGGTGCCTGTATCTATAGTATCGAATTAGGATTCCAGGTTCACAGCCCATTTTTGGGAGAGTTTCCAGCGAGCCATGGGGACACAGTTGATGATAAGCATAACTTTTCATCCCCAGGTGGATGGTCAATCAAAGAGGACCATCCAGACTTTAGAGGACATGCTACGAGCATGCGTCCTTGATCTCAAGGGTAGCTGGAAGAGCACTTATCCCTAATGGAGTTCATCTATAACAATAGTTATTAGACGAGCATACAAATGACACCATATGAGACACTTTATGAGAGGTCATATCATTCTCTGATTTGTTGGATGGAGGTTGGAGAAAGACCCTCTATGTGTCTGAATTTGGTTAGAGATACGTCAGATAAGGTGGACTTGATATGGAAGCGTCTTCTTACGGCTCAGAGGTGGCAGAAGAGCAACGTCGACAAATGGCAACAAATTCTAGATTTTGGGGTTGGAGATCACGTCTTTTTGAAGGTGATGCCTAAGAGGGGAGTGGTCTGGTTCGGGAGGTGGGGAAAGTTGTCGCCGAGATATATCAAGCTCTTCGAGGTACTCGAGAGGGTTGGTACAGTTGCTTACTAATTGGCGTTATTGCCAAATTTATCTAGTGTTCATGTGGTATTCTATGTGGTATTCCAAATTTTTTTAGAACTCAGATGACGAAACAGACATCACTGTTGGATTCATCTTGCGAAATCTAGTTACCTAACCAATTTTTGTTGAATTTTGAGACAGTCGAATTTTTTACAGTTTACGAGGTGATCAGGTGTCGCGTGGCCTAAATAAATGAGATCGGGAATTAAATTTCAAAAATTAGAAAACAATTTAAAGGAATTTCATATAAAAAATATTTTGAACTTGAATTGGGATGAAATTTAATTATTTTGGGACAAAATCGGACCGAGGAGAGGATGACGTGTGGCGTAACGTGGGCCAAGCATCCTAGGAGTATAAATAGGAGAGAAAATCAGATTTTCTCTCCATTGTTCAGCTGGGTTTTATGTTGAAAGAGGAAGAGAGGGAGAAGAAGAATCAAGATCTTCAACTTCTGTCTACGATCTACGACCCTACGTTTGTCAAATCGACTCGAGCCAAGAACCAAAACTGATCTACACGATAGGGGCTACAAATACGTACCAAAAATTGTGGATTTCACCAAAGTTCCAAAGACAGGATTTATGAAAATCAAGGGTTAAAGCTTGATTTGGGTATTTTGGAGCTTTCTACAACTTGTATTACGCTTCAAGGGGTAGGGTTCTTTTTCTAATTAGGTTTATGTTCAACCTAAGGTTTATATTCAACCTAGGGTTGATATATGGAATGTGTAGGGTGTTAGAGATGTAATATCATAAATAGTACTTATCTATGGTATTGTAATATGGGAAATGAGTATTAAGAATGGCTAAAATTAATTCTAGCATGGATTGGGTATGTAGAAATTAGTTGTTGTGATTTCTTGAGAAATGTAATGAAATTGGGCATTACATGATTTGGTGCCTTGAAGGTGTTTGATTAAATGCCTATGTGGATTAAGTATATTATTTGCATTGATTATGTTGTAACATACTTGGAATTTGATGTTGGAAAATGTTAGTATATGCATTGTGATATATTAACATTGAAGCTATTGATGGTGGTTATATACTTATGATGTAATTGACCATGTAGTATGTTGATTGGATATTGTAATTGTTCATAAAGTGCTTATGACATATGAACATGGTCGAGAATTACAATTGTACATTTACATTTGCATATGTACAGGAAACATCGCAATCGTAAGCATTGACATGAGTGTGGGTGTGTGCATGCTGTTGGATCAAACAACATTCTCGGTGGTTGATAAGTGGACTGAGGAAGGTTAGAATTGGATTGCATAAAAAATTTGTGTCGGGTATAGCAAGAAGGGTCAAATTCTCCCTTCGGTGCAGGACTCAGTTACTAGTTTATACATTTATGTCGGTTCAAGTCGGTAAGGGCTCGGGTTGAGTTTCATGTGTGAGTCTTATCTCATATCATGGCATGGTATAGAGGATTGCATTGTTGAATTGAAAATTCTTGAATGGAGAAGTTGTTATTTGTGATTTGCATGTGAATATTTCATATGCATATAGGTTGGAGAGTAGACTCTTTAGGAGATACCCTATTGAACGTGGCTTACCCTTTATGAAAATAATATTTCAAGTGCGGGACATGTGCCGGTGGATAACTCTCACTCGGGTCCTCATTGTTGAAGAAAAGCCAAGATGTGACTTTTAAACTATGCTTTGTAAAATTAGTATGTTATTTAGTTTTTGGGGATGTAATGTGCGGAAGGGATTGTAATCGAACTCATATGGAATATATTTTATTTAAATTTGCATGTTGTATGACTTTGGGTTGATTTTGTATAAGGTTGGAATGAATTGGAATATAAAAAGGATGGAAACGGGGAAAAACCTCGAAGACCTACCGATAGAACTTTTCCAGTGGGCATCTTCTATTAGTAGAATGTCATATTTTGCTAGTAGAACTTTTTCAGTGAATTTTCCTACCGGTAGAACGTTGACATTCCTACTGGTAGAACTTTTCCATAAGGTTTTCCTACCAGTAGAACATGGACATCTTTTACCGATAGGTTTTCTTTAATTTTCAAAAATTCAAAATGGTTTTGCCAGGCCCTTGGGTGTTGGGTTCTTTTGTTCAAATGATGTAAATGGACAATAATTAAGGATAAATTGTTGTATATCGAACCTTGGATGTGTCATGTGATTGAATTGTACATAGGTTATGCGTTTGGAGAGTGCTGGTACAAGGGAGACTTTGCCCAAACTCTGTGTCATTTGTGATCCCGGTAAGAAGGGTGTTGTGCCATGGTGTTAGGTTAAGAAGCATTCACGGGTATTTCCTTAGGATGATGGGTGATTAACGGGTTGACAAATAACCCCCGATTTTAGGGACATCACATAATTGATGTGTGATGCTAGTGATTATGTAGTAAGAGCAGTTTTAGGTCAAAGAAAAGATAAAAGACCCTATGTAATTAACTATGCAAGCAAAACTCTGAATGATGCAGAGATGAATTATTTTACTACAAAAAAGAAATTGCTTACTATAGTATTTGCTTTAGATAAATTTTGACTCTTTTGAGAATGTCTCCTTATCAACTAGTCTATGGTAAACCATGTCACTTGCCTGTGGAATTGGAACATCGAGCATAATGCACAAACAAATGATGAATTTTAACATTGACAAAACAAGTACATCCTGCAAATTTCATATTAATGAATTGGAAGAACTGAGAAATGAAACATATGAAAATGCAAAGATTTCCAAGTCCAAAATAAAAAAATTTCATGATAAAAATATTGTGCGAAAGTGCTTTATACCTTCTAAAAAAGTATTATATAATTCAAAGCTTCAAATATTTCCTAAAAATTTAAGATCAAGATGGACATACTCATATATTGTTAAACAAGTTTTTGGGCAATTGATGTTGAGAATCCATTAACTAAAAATGTTTTCAAAGTAAATGATCAAAGGCTTAAACCATATCATGATGGATTTGTTCAAAATGTGGATTCCATTTAGTTAACGAAATTAGAATATTTGTTATGAATGTTTGATTGTAAATAATAGTACTAATTATTTGTTGTTTGTTATATAGACTAGGGCTTTTGCACTGTGGATTTGTCTCGTCTCCATATCTTATTAGCAATTGTCTATAATTTTACTTCATAATGTTATACATTGAGGACAATGTTAAATTTAGGATGGAGGAGAAAACAATCCATGTTCTTCTTTGTGACCGGTAGACGTTAAAGAACCAGATAGTGAGTCTTTTCTCAAATTTTTTTTTTCAAATTTTTTTACAAAATGGATGAAAAACTTTTTTTGGTTTAGTTTGGGTATATTACGCATTTTTTTAAAAGATATACACTCTTTGATCATAGCAAAAGCAAATGTTGCAAAAAAGTTAGAAATTTTTGGTAGTCAATCAAAACCTTTGTGTGGAAAAAGTTTATTTGCCAAATGTCGACGAGCAAATCGAGTCGATGGTTGTATAAAGTGCGGTCGATTAATGCATATGAGAGAATATAATCAATGTGCTGAACCAATTTCAGGTCAAGCATTATATCGTCTTGACTAGATTAAGTATGAGTAGAGTAAGGATTATCTTGCGACGCTATACTATTCCAGTTCAATACTCTCAAGATATGTGTGACAAGAAATTAATTGGTTCACTGATGTTCTCGATTTAGAATATTCTGATTAAAATTAATTATGATCAAGTTGTATAATCTTAGTGTTTGTATGAATGTATATAAGTATAGTTTGATTTAATGTATTAATTTAGAATTTAAGTTTATTAGTTAATTAAATGTGAAAATTTTTGAATTTAAACTGATTATTTGTAACTGCAGGTTGGAAATTGAAGTTGGAAACCAGGAGAAGATCAAGGGTCAGCAACTGGAACGCCTGTGCAAAACCCAGAATCAGCACCGTCCGGATGGTGCTGTTAGCTAGTATAAAGCAGACAGTTCGTGAAACAAATAGTCCAACAATTCCCTCACAGCATAAATTCAAAAAAATCAACAATTTTCTCCACCTCCTCTCTTCAGATTTGCTTCATCCATAAGATTTTCTTCAATTCCACTCCAATTAAACACTTACCCATCATCTTTTACATGTTTCTACCAAATAAAAATCTCTGAAATTCTACATTGAGAAAAAAATTCAAGATTTCATGAATCCAAGTACAGAGACAAGAGCTTCATCAAGTCGAGTAAGGTGAGGAGCCTCCCCATTGCCTGAAGCCATCCCGCAACAAGAAGAACAACCCCAGGTGCACAATCAATTTGACAATGCTATGGTTGAGAACATTGATCAACAAGTTTGGTATGATACTCACTTTTATTCTAAGCCTATTATTGGTAAAAGACCTATGATAATTGAGAATTTTGAACAAATTGGGGCTAGTCAAAATCTAGCAGCATGGGGTTGGTAATGTAAAATTGATATGTCCTGTATAACTCGGAAAAATTTGAACTTTTTATGAAAAGGGCAATATGACAAATTGCCATTTTTAGTACGGGTTAAAAATTTTGAATTTTTTCTAGAACTCGGATAACGAAACGGACCTCACCGTTAGATTCGTCTAGCAAAATCTACTTGCCCAGATAAATTTCATCGAATTTCGAGATAGTTGAATTTGTTTCTTTTTGCGAGGCTGTTGCGTCTCGGGTGACCACAAAACAAAATTTTTAATGAAATTTTTAAAGTTGAAAAATGATTTAAAGCAAGTTAAAATAAAAATATTTTGAACTTGAACCGGGGCAAAATTTAATCGTTTTAGGGTAAAAAATAGACCCAGCAATAAGAGACGTGTGGCGCGACGTGAACCAAGCAATTAAAGGGTAAAAATAGGAGAGAAAGCATGGATTTCATCGATGATCCAAGAAAGAGATTTGGGGGAATTCAAGGTTAAGGCTTCCTGGGAGTTATTGAAGGATTTCTACTTTGATATTTACGCTCCAAGAGGTAGGATTTTCTCCCTAATTAGGTTTATTTTTAACCTAGAATGATCATATGAAATGGGTAGGTTGTTACAGGACTTTAACACTTGCCTATTGTGATGAATTTGGTGAAATGGGTAGAATGAATTCTATCTTCAATTGGGTATATGAAATTTACGTAATGTGATTCTTGAGTATTGTGATCAAATTGGGCATGTTGTGTGTTCACCCTATGTCTTGAATAATTATGTGCGTTAATTGAATGTTGATGTGATAACATGCTTGGAAATGGTGTCGAATGATATGTTGATACATGCTTATGATGTATTGGCATTTTGATGTATTATGGTTGTAACACCCCCAAAACACACTCTAGACGGCATTACATTCTAAAATCATTCATATTATGAGAGAACTAATATAATCCCTTAAGAAACAAGATTGTATTTGTCATCCACGAATATTTACAACATTATCCAAAAGAATAAGCTCAAGTCATGGCTATTACATCTCAAAAATTAATTAAACAAACGCAACGGAATAAACAAAAGAAGCTACACTACACAATGTTCCAAAAGAATGTCCTAGTCTAGTACAAAAGGAAAGGAGGTCGCTCTATGCGTCCACCTCGGGGATCCACACTCCCGTCCAGTGGAGTCTCCCAAGTAGCGAGCTCCTCGACCCTTATGTCCTCCTCCTCGAGCGGGTAATCTGAAAAATGTTAGCGATAGGGGATGAGCATGAAGCTCTATAGAAAAATTCTCCCAAACTCATACAAGGTTTAAAAAAGCATTTAAAATGGTCGGTCTCAATTTTAACATAACATAGATACATAATTTGAAATAAAGCAGTGACATTTAAAAAGGATCTCAAGTTTATTTAAAAACATTACTTAAATGAATAAACGAGCACCACATACAAATAATAACCATTAATTGTCATAGTCAATTCCCAACAATTCTTTCGGTAGGTGGCATACTTTGTGGTAACCTCCACCCCCCTTTAGGTCACCTTTGATTCTCAAGCATCCTTACCCGGGAACCTCTTCAAAATGGATGAGCATCTTTACATGGAAACTCTCACCAATCACTACATTATTTCCCAAACATCCTTACCAGGAACCTCTTGGGAAGGGGTGAGCATCCTTACAATGAACCTCTCACTCATGTACATCACAAACAACCCAACCAAGCATACCATTCCAACATTCATCTCAATTTACAAGCATCTATCCAAAATCCCCAAAATATATCATGTAACAATTCCACAACCAACTAAGAAAATACATGAGATCACAATAACATCATTTTTCTACCCAACACAAAGCACTAAGGTTTCGAAATCCATAATAAATAAAGCATTTAGGAAGAAAATACATAACTCTCCAAAAATTAAGGTTTTAAAACTAGAAAGGAGATTTCATGGGTATTAAACCCTACTTTGTTTAAAATATGTAATCCTTGCAAAAAGCCTAAGAGAGGATGATTGCATAGCATATATATATCATTGATAGCCAAAACATACATATATAAATACCCTAGCCTCAATGTAAGTGAATGAGAGAAAACCCCTACCTTGAATCCTTAGTTTTGGTGTGAAGAACTAGAATATTTGATCTTGAATCACCCTTGAATCTCTTGTTTTTCCCTTCCTTTCTTCCTCTCTAATGTTCTCTAGGGTTCCAAGAGGTGTGAGGATGTGAGGGGAGTTAAGGAAATGAGAGAAAATGAGATGAAAATGAGTTTAAAACATAGCAGCCCCGAAAAACACTTTTCACAGGCTGTTTTGAGTTTCTCTAAATTAACGGTTTTGCCACTAAAAATCTCCAATTTCATCCATATGATTACCCTAAGGTTTGTTGACGTTCCGGATTCATTTTTAATGTTATTTTAACCTAAAAATATTTATTTTTATNATTTGTCATCCACGAATATTTACAACATTATCCAAAAGAATAAGCTCAAGTCATGGCTATTACATCTCAAAAATTAATTAAACAAACGCAACGGAATAAACAAAAGAAGCTACANGGATTCATTTTTAATGTTATTTTAACCTAAAAATATTTATTTTTATGATTTATCTCCAAACACAAGTCAACGTACACCCGAAACACTAAATTTCTATTTTACCCATCTGAATCGGCTATTAATAAAATTTTGCGATGTTTGCAAATAAAAGGTGATAAAGGGTNCGGAATAAACAAAAGAAGCTACACTACACAATGTTCCAAAAGAATGTCCTAGTCTAGTACAAAAGGAAAGGAGGTCGCTCTATGCGTCCACCTCGGGGATCCACACTCCCGTCCAGTGGAGTCTCCCAAGTAGCGAGCTCCTCGACCCTTATGTCCTCCTCCTCGAGCGGGTAATCTGAAAAATGTTAGCGATAGGGGATGAGCATGAAGCTCTATAGAAAAATTCTCCCAAACTCNACATCGTTTCGTTATCTGAGCATAACTCTCTCATCCGAGCTCTGATTGAGATGATTCAGGATGCTATGGAATGATAAAAAAAAAGCTCTAAAAATTTCATGTTTTGAGGTTTGAGAGATATTGACTGCATCAAGGTCTAAATCGGGCTTGAAGTTGCAGCCAGTGTACTATTCATGTGCACTGCTCAAGCTAATTGGGCTGTCAAAACAGCCCATCGTTATCTGGGCTTAACTCTCTCATCCANGTGGTAACCTCCACCCCCCTTTAGGTCACCTTTGATTCTCAAGCATCCTTACCCGGGAACCTCTTCAAAATGGATGAGCATCTTTACATGGAAACTCTCACCAATCACTACATTATTTCCCAAACATCCTTACCAGGAACCTCTTGGGAAGGGGTGAGCATCCTTACAATGAACCTCTCACTCATGTACATCACAAACAACCCAACCAAGCATACCATTCCAACATTCATCTCAATTTACAAGCATCTATCCAAAATCCCCAAAATATATCATGTAACAATTCCACAACCAACTAAGAAAATACATGAGATCACAATAACATCATTTTTCTACCCAACACAAAGCACTAAGGTTTCGAAATCCATAATAAAGAAAACATTTAGGAAGAAAATACATCACTCTCCAAAAATTNAGCCTCAATGTAAGTGAATGAGAGAAAACCCCTACCTTGAATCCTTAGTTTTGGTGTGAAGAACTAGAATATTTGATCTTGAATCACCCTTGAATCTCTTGTTTTTCCCTTCCTTTCTTCCTCTCTAATGTTCTCTAGGGTTCCAAGAGGTGTGAGGATGTGAGGGGAGTTAAGGAAATGAGAGAAAATGAGATGAAAATGAGTTTAAAACATAGCAGCCCCGAAAAACACTTTTCACAGGCTGTTTTGAGTTTCTCTAAATTAACGGTTTTGCCACTAAAAATCTCCAATTTCATCCATATGATTACCCTAAGGTTTGTTGACGTTCCGGATTCATTTTTAATGTTATTTTAACCTAAAAATATTTATTTTTATGATTTATCTCCAAACACAAGTCAACGTACACCCGAAACACTAAATTTCTATTTTACCCATCTGAATCGGCTATTAATAAAATTTTGCGATGTTTGCAAATAAAAGGTGATAAAGGGTGCTTCTTAAAGCCTTTTATATTTATTTGAAGCCTAAAAGTACTCATTATTCTTATATTTTGATTGAGGATGCAAATGGAGACATTAAATGCAAAACGAAACTAATTGGACTATTTCGACATCGTTTCGTTATCTGAGCATAACTCTCTCATCCGAGCTCTGATTGAGATGATTCAGGATGCTATGGAATGATAAAAAAAAAGCTCTAAAAATTTCATGTTTTGAGGTTTGAGAGATATTGACTGCATCAAGGTCTAAATCGGGCTTGAAGTTGCAGCCAGTGTACTATTCATGTGCACTGCTCAAGCTAATTGGGCTGTCAAAACAGCCCATCGTTATCTGGGCTTAACTCTCTCATCCAAGCTCCGATTGAGATGATTCAAGATGCTATGGAATTATACGAAAGAGCTCTAAAAATTTCATGTTTTGGGTTTTGAGAGATATTGACTGCATCAAGGTCTAAATCGGGTATGAAGTTGCAGCCAGTGCACTGTTCACGTGCACTGCTCAAGCTAATTGGGCTGTCAAAACAGCCCAACGTTATATGGGCATAACTCTCTCATCCAAGCTCCGATTGAGATGATTTAAGATGATATGGAATGATAAGAAAGAGCTATAAAATGTTCATGTTTTTCATTTTGAGAGCGATTGACTGCATCAAGGTCTAAATCGGGCTTGAAGTTGCAGCCAGTGCACTGTTCACATGCACTGTTTAAGCTAATTGGGCTGTCAAAACAGCCCATCATTATCTGGGAATACCTCTCTCATCCGAGCTCCGATTGAGATGATTCAAGATGTTATGGAATGATAAGAAATAGCTCTAAAACTTTCATGTTTGGAGTTGTGAGAGATATGAACTGCATCAAGGTCTAAGTCGGGCTTGAAGTTGCACCCAGTGCACTGTTCAATCTAATTGGGCTGTCAAAACAGCCCATCGTTATCTGGGCATAAATCTCTCATCCGAGCTCCGATTGAGATGATTCAAGATGCTATGGAATTATAAGAAAGAGCTCTAAAACTTGAATATTTTGAGTTTTGAGAGCTATTAACTGAATGAAGGTCGAAATCACGCTTGAAGTTGGAGCCAGTGCACTGTTCACAGCCTATCTTCGGCCCTTTTCCATTTCCAATCCATTCCTAAGCCAACCAAATCCATCCCAAACCTCTCCAACAAATATTTTTACATCAAACCTACTTAATACAAGTTCTAGGACCTAAAATTTCATATTTTCACTTATTAAAACCAAATTTCAACTATTATTTCCACTAACATTTTAAATCTCTACTTTTCCAATCTACCCAATTCAAACACACATCACTACATATATCCACATTTTTTTACCACAATTATTTTCTATATATCTATATACATATATAAAATAAAATGCGAGGTGTTACAATCCACCCCCTTTAAAGAAAGTTTCATCCTCGAAACTTACCTCATGTAGCGAACAAATATGGATACTTCTCCCGCATTTCTTGCTCTGGTTCCCATGTAGCTTCCTCCACTCCATGGTATTACCACAAAACCTTCACCAATCTAATAACTTTGTTGCGAAGCATTTTTTCCTGGGTGTCGAGAATTTCTACCGGTTGTTCTTCGTAGGTTGCTCCATCTTGAATTTCAATCTCCTCCAAGTTCACGACTGGAGTTGCATCCGAGTGACACCTTCTCAACATGGACACATGGAACACATCATGTACTCTGGATAGCTGGGCTGGTAGTCGAAGTTGATATGCCGCCTTGCCTACCACTTTGATTACATCAAACGGTCCGGTATATCTTGGCGCTAACTTCCCCTTCTTGCCGAATCGAAACACGTCTTTCTTGGGTGACACCTTGAAAAATACATAATCTCCCATCTTGAATTCTAAGGGTCTTCTTCTGTGGTCCGCATAGCTCTTCTATCTACTTTGCGCCGTCCATAGCCTCTCTCAGATAAGTTGAATCTTCTCTGTAGTTTCTCGAACAATGCCCGGTCTAAACAAACTACTCTCGCCGGCTTCTTACCAACACGTCGGTGATCGGCATGGTCTTCCATACAATGCTTCATACAGTGCCATCCCAATACTTTCTTGATAGCTGTTGTTGTAAGCAAACTCCACCAACGGTAAGTGGTCGCTCCAACTCCTCTTGAAGTCCATCGCACAAGCGCGTAACATATCCTCCACAATCTGTATCACCCTCTCGGATTGGCCATCCATTTGGGGATTAAAAGTCGTACTGAAGTGTAACTCCATCCCCATCGCTTGTTGTAGACTATACTAGAATCTCACCACAAACCTAGAGTCACGATCTGACACAATCGAGAGCGAAACGCCGTGTAACCTCACNACTCTGCCAGAATCTCGCCACAAACCTAGAGTCACGATCCGACACAATCGAGAGCGGAACGCCGTGTAACCTCACTATCTCACGGATATACAGCTGGCTCAAAGTCTCGAATGTATCTGTGGTCTTCATACCCAAAAAGTGAGCGGACTTGGTGAGTCTATTCACAATGACCCACACTGCATTATGCCCCGCGCAACGTCCGTGGTGAACCCGACACGAAGTCCATGGTGATGTGATCCCACTTCCACTCTGGAATAGGCAAAGACTGTAGGACTCCTCCTGGCCTTTGATGCTCAATCTTCACCTGCTGGCACACCGCACATTTTGCCACATACTTGGCTACATCTCGCTTCATTCCCCTCCACCAGTATTGACGCTTCATGTCCCTATACATCTTTGTGCTACCGGGGTGGATAGCAAACTTGGAGCGATGACACTCCCCAAGTATCTCCTCCTTTAGGGACGAATCATCGGGAACACATAGCTTCTCCCCATATCTCAACTCTCCATTCTTTCTCCTCCTTTAGGGACGAATCATCGGGAACACATAGCTTCTCCCCATATCTAAACTCTCCGAATCCAGGCATTGCAACTCCACTACCCACCCCATTCTCCAATCGGGCTCTAATCAAATCGAGTTCCGAATCCAGGCATTGCAACTCCACAACCCGTTGTCGAAGCGTCGGTTGAGCTACAAGGTTGAATAGATATGATTGATACTCCGGTCCATCCACCCATAGATCGTACTCCTCCAATGCATCAATCATTTTCCACCTATTTACCGCAAGAGAATTGATTTCACCCCGAGACTTCCTGCTAAGAGCGTCGGCAACTACATTGGCCTTCCCTGGATGGTAGTTGAGTGTGAACTCATAATCTTCCAAGTACTCAATCCACCTTCTCTGCCGGAGATTCAAGTCTTTCTGTGTGAAGATATACTTGAGGCTTTTATGGTCCGAAAACACTTGAAATTTCTCCCCGTATAAATAACATCTCCACAACTTAAGAGCAAACACCACCGCAGCCAGCTCAAAGTCGTGTGTGGGATAATTCTGCTCATGCACCTTGAGTTGCCTCGAGCCATACGCCACTACCTTCCCTCCTTGCATTAGAACGCATCCCAAGCCTCATACTGAAGCATCGGTGTAGACATCGTAGCCTTCCCCACTACTCGAAATAATGATGATAGGTGTCGTCGTCAACTTCTCCTTCAAGGTGCGAAAATCTAGTTCACACGCTTGAGTCCACAAATTTCTCCCCCTTCTTTGTAAGGCGAGTCATCGGCATCGCAAGCTTGGAGAACCCTTCCACAAACCTACAATAATAGCCGGCTAACCCCAAGAAACCTCGTACTTCCGTTATGTTCTTCAGTGGTTCCCATTTCATCACGGCCTCAATCTTTACGGGATCAACCGCTACTCCTTGCTCGGACACAACATGGCCAAGGAACTTCACTTCCTTCATCCAAAACTCACACTTGCTCATCTTCGCATATAAATTTTGTTCTCTCAATGTTTGTAGCACAATAGAGAGATGACGAGCATGTTCCTCCTGAGTTTGTGAGTAAATCAATATGTCATCAATAAACACAATGACAAATTGATCAAGGTAAGGCCGGAAGACTCTGTGCATCAAATCCATGAAGGCTGCAGGGGCATTCGTCAATCCGAACGGCATCACCGTATACTCGAAATGACCATACCGGGTACAGAAAGCAGTCTTAGGAATATCCTCCTCTTTCATCTGCAGCTGATGATACCCCGTGCGAAGATCAATCTTGGAGTAATACTTCAAACCCTTCAACTGGTCAAATAAGTCATCAATTCTCGGCAACAGATACTTATTCTTCACGGTAAACCCGATTCAACCTCCAGTAATCCGTGCACAAGCGTAGAGTCTCATCCGTTTTCTTCACAAAGAGGCCCGAGCCTCCCCAAGGTGAAGTGCTTAGACAGATAAACTCAATCGCCAACAAGTGATCCAACTGCTTCCTTAGGTCCTTCAACTCCGAAGGTGCCATCCGGTAGGGAGCAATGGATATGGGTTTGGTTCCCAGATAAAGATCGATCTTGAACTCAATTTCCTTATGTGGCGGTAATTCGGGTAATTCCTCGGGAAAAACATTCAAAAACTCCAATACAATTAACACCACATCCGTATGTATTTTATCCCTGTCATCTCCCATCAAGCTAGCTAAGAAACTCAAATGACTTCCTGATTTTGCTTTTAAGAATCTACTACCCATAGTAGAAAATAGATGGGAAGAATCTCAGTTATTCACAAAACTGAAAATGACTCCTCCCGGCAACCGAAATATAATCTGCTTGCGAAAACAATCCATTACCGCCCGAAAACCGGACAACAAGTTCATCCCGAAAATCACATCATACCCCTTTGTCTCTAAAGCAATCAAATCCACAATCAATTTGTGCTCCCCAATGCGAATCATGTAACCCCTGCAAACTCGGCTAGTATCTAACCGTTCTCCCATGGGTAAGCTAATGTTCATAACATGCTCTAGCTTCGCAAAAATTAATCCCAAATCAAGTGCATATGTCGTGCGTACAAATGAGTGTATTGCACCGGGGTCAAATAATATTCGGGCCCAAGAATTATAAATAAGGACGATACCTTCCACAACGGCATTGGCAATGTCCTCCTCCGGTTGAGTCAAAGCAAATACTCTCCCTTGGTTGGCGTCGTCGGGGGCTTGAGCTTGTATCGATCACTGCGGTGTAGGCCTCGGTGGTGGTGGTTGGGCTGCTAGTACCTGTCTGGCGGTCTGGATAGGCCCCTGAGGTAGAAAAACTGGGCAATGCATCTGAATATGTCCCACACCTCCGCATGTAAAGTAGGATCGTGGGGTAATACCGGCTCTGGTCTGAGTGTCTCCCTCTCCTTGGGCTGTCAAAAGTCGCTATCCACCTGTCTGGTCTGGCGACGGTATGGTGTCGATCTCTGTGTCCCACTAGTGCTAGCACCCGTTTGGATCGGCCCTCCTCTCGAGAAGCCCTATCATCACTGGCTATCCTCTATGTTTCTCTCTACCAGTGCAGCTCTGTCCACCAAGTCCCCAAAATCACAGATCCTGAAAGCCACCAACTTCTCCCTAATGACCGGCCTTAGACCTTGCTCGAAGCGCTTGGCCCTGTCGGCCTCAGTAGATATAAATCCCGTAGCGTAACAGGAGAGCTCATCGAACCGTCGCTTATACTCAGCCACTGTCATGCTACCCTGTCGTAGTGCAAGAAAATCCGCCTTCATTTGGTCTCTGACTGATTCAAGGAAGTACTTATCTTGAAAAATTTGATCGAACTCTTTCCAAGTGAGTGTGTCGGTGTCCCTTCTCCTCTTTATGGCATCTCACCAATAGTCGGCCTCCCCCTCAAACAGGTAGGTCGCCAAACCAACTCTCAACTCCTCTGCAACTCCCATGCCATCACAGATCTTCTTCACTTAGTGGATCCATCTATCCGCCTCCAAAGGATTGGAGCTCCCTTGGAAATTGGGTGGTCATTGTCTTAAGAATTCCCGAAGAGCTATCATCCTTCGGTCTCCGTTCCCATTGCCTGGTACTTGAGCGAGAGGATGAGCTCCACCATTGTGGTTGTTGTTACGATTTTGGTTTTGTACCAAAGTGGTGAGCTCCCTCAAGCATTTGAAAATGCCTTGCATGGCATCTAGAGGTGGGGTGGTGGTGGATTCGCTTGACCTCCACGGCCACGCCCACGTCCGCGTCCCCATCTTTGTTTGCCGTTCATCTTGCACATCAATTCACAACTTAGTTCATGGATATACAAGACATCCTAAATATTAGGTTAAGCTAAGGCATAGAACGTGTATAAAATTTTACTAAAAGATTTGATTCACCCTAATCCTAAAGCTCTAGAGGTGATTCCATAATCTACAGCTCCCATGTAAGACCTAAAGCCTAAGCTCTGATACCAACTTTGTAACACCCCAAAACACACTCTGGATGGCATTACATTCTAAAATCATTCATATCATGAGAGCACTAATATAATCCCTTAAGAAACAAGACTTCATTTGTCATCCACGAATATTTACAACATTATCCAAAAGAATAAGCCCAAGTCATGGCTATTACATCTCAAAAATTAATTAAAGAAGCGTAGCGGAATAAACAAAAGAAGCTAGACTACACAATGTTACAAATGAATGTCCTAGTCTAGTACAAAAGGAAATGAGGTCGCTCTATGCGTCCACCTCGGGATCCACACTCCCGTCCAATGGTGTCTCCCAAGTAGCGGGCTCCTCGACCCTTACGTCCTCTTCCTTAAACGGGGTAATCTAAAAAATGTTAGAGATAGGAGGTGAGCACGAAGTTCTATAGAAAAATTCTTCCAAACCTATACAAGGTTTAGAAAAGCATTTAAAATGGTCGGTCTCAATTTTAACATAACATAGATACATAACTTGAAATAAAACAGTGACATTTAAAAAGGATCTCAAGTTTATTTAAAAATATTACTTAAATGAATAATCGAGCACCACATACAAATAATAACCATTAATTACCATAGCCAATTTCCAACAATTCTTCTGGTAGGTGGCATATTTTGTGGTAACCTCCACCCCCCTTTTAGGTCACCTTTGATTCTCAAGCATCCTTACCCGAGAACCTCCTGAAAATTGATGAGCATCCTTACATGGAACCTCTCACCAATTACTACATTATTTCTCAAGCATCCTTACCGGGAACCTCTTAAGAAGGGGTGAGCATCCTTACAAGGAACCTCTCAGTCATATGTATCACAAACAACCCAACCAAGCATACCATTCCAACATTCATCTCAATTTACAAGCATCTATCCAAAATCCCCAAAATATATCATGTAACAATTCCACAACCAACTAAGAAAATACATGAGATCACAATAACATCATTTTTCTACCCATCACAAAGCACTAAGGTTTTGAAATCCATAATAAAGAAAGCATTTAGGAAGAAAATACATCACTCTCCAAAAATTTGGATTTTAAAACTAGAAAGGAGATTTCATGGGTATTAAACCCTACTTTGTTCAAAATATGTAATCCTTGCAAAAAGCCTAAGAGATAATGATTCCATAGCATATATATACCATTGATAGCCAATACATACATATATAAATACCCTAGCCTCAATGTAAGTGAATGAGAGAAAACCCCTACCTTCAATCCTTAGCTTTGGTGAGAAAAATAAGAATATTTGATCTTGAATTACCCTTGAATCTCTTTTTTTTTTCTCTCTTTCTTCCTCTCTAATACTCTCTAGGGTTCCAAGAGGTGTGGGGGTATGAGGGGAGTGAAGGAAATGAGATAAAAATGAGTTTAAAACATAGCAGCCCCGAAAAACACTGTTCACAGGCTGTTTTGCGTTTCTCCAAATTTACGGTTTTGCCACTAAGAATCTCCAATTTGATCCATATGACTACCCTAAGGTTTGTCGACGTTCCGGATTCATTTTAATGTTATTTTAACCTAAAAAAATTTATTTTTATGATTTATCTCAAAACCCAACTCAACGTACACCCGAAACACTAAAGTTTCTATTTTACCCATCCGAATCGGCTATTAATGAAGTTTTGCGATGTTTGCAAATTAAAGGTGATAAAGGGTGCTTCTTAAAGCCTTTTATATTTATTTAAAGCCTAAAAGTACTCATTATTCTTATATTTTGATTTAGGATGCAATGGAGACATTAAATGCAAAACGAAGCTAATTGGACTATTCCGACATCGTTTAGTTATCTGAGCATAACTCTCTCATCCGAGCTCTGATTGAGATGATTCAAGATACTATGGAATGATAATAAAGAGCTCTAAAATTTTCATGTTGTGAGGTTTGAGAGATATTGACTGCATCAAGGTCTAAATCGGGCTTGAAGTTTCAGTCAGTGCACTGTAAACGTGCACTGTTCAAGTTAATTGGGCTGTCAAAACAGCCCATCGTTATCTGGGAATAACTCTCTCATCCGAGCTCCAATTGAGATGATTCAAGTTACTACGGAATGATAGGAAAGAGCTCTAAAACATTCATGTTTTGGGTTTTGAGGGATATTGACTACATCAAGGTCTAAATCGGGCTTGAAGTTACAGCCAGTGCACTGTTCAAGCTATTTGGGCTGTCAAAACAGCCCATCGTTATATGGGCATAACTCTCTCATCCGAGCTCCGATTGAGATGATTCAAGATGCTATGGAATGACAAGAAAGATCTCTAAAACTTTCAGGTTTTGAGTTTTGAGGGCTATTGACTGCATCAAGGTCAAAATGGGGCTTGCAGTTGAAGTCAATGCACTGTTCACGTGCACTGTTCACAGCCTGTCTTCGTCCCTTTTCCATTTCCAATGCATTCCTAAGCCAACCAAATCCATCCCAAACCTCTCCAACACATATTTCTACACCAAACCTATTTAATACAAGTTCTAGGACCTAAAATTTCATATTTTCACTTATTAAAACCAAATTTCAACTATTATTTTCACTAACATTTTAAATCTCTACTTTTTCAATCCACCAAATTCAAACACACATCACTACATATATCCACATTTTTTTACCACAATTATTTATTATATATCTATATACATATATAAACTAAAATGCGGGGTGTTACAATGGTAGTTATATGCCCATGACATAAATTACCATGGAATATGTTGAAATAGGTCGTATAACATCTATAACATGTTGGGCATAACATTGATGTTGCAATGGTGCATTACATTACATATGCACGAGGACATTGCATTATATGGGTGGGTGTGTGCATGGTTGTCATCAAACGCCACTCTTGGTGTATGACGAATGGGCTCATAAATGTTAGTCGAAGAGTCGGCTGAGTCGCATGGTTTGCATTGAAAAATAGGGTTGCGGTTAGCAAGAAGGGCAAGATGATCCCTTGGGTGCCTGATTTGGCTATTAGGATACACACTCCCTTGGTTCGGTCCATAAAGTGTGTGGGTGTACGCGGAACCCTTGATGGAAGTCCATCAATTTTGTGTGGGTTGGATTACCCTTGGTGTAAGTTCATGAATATCCTCCCCAACAAAAATCCTAGATTTGTAAATCTCATTTGATGGTAGCATAAATGATGGATTCACTCACATTGGCAAATTTCATGTGTTGGGGGAGGCGAGAAGGGCTCGGGTTGATGTGCTTGAGTGAGTCTCATCTCATTTCATAGCATGGTGCGGTAAATTCCAACATAGAGTGCATATTCTTGAGTGGAATGTTATGAATTGTTGATTGTTTGCTTGTGAACATTTCATATGCATTGAGGTTAGGGAGTAGTCTCTTTAGGAGATACCCTATTGAGCGTAGCTCACCTTCCATGGAAAAATATTTCAGGTGCGGGATTCACACCAATGAACGGCTCAAATTTCGAGCCTCATGGATGAAGAAAAGCTAACTTGTGATTTTTTATGGCTCATTTTGTAAAGTTTTTATGAAAAAATCCATTTTGGCATGTAAATAAATGGAATGATTACAATAGAACTTGTATGGACCATGTGTAATGTGGAAAACTTCATTTTACATGTGTCGGGATGATATAGAATGGATTGGAATTAAAAAAGGAAGGTATCGTAAAAAAACAGACAAAACCTTCCAGAAGAAATCTTCCAATGGGCAAAGGTTAGTTTCATTCAGGGCTTCTCATCAATTGCTATGCCATTAACCCGACTGACAAGAAAGGAGGTAAAGTTCGAGTGGAGTGATAAGTATAAATAGAGTTTCTAGGGGGTGAAGACTAGACTGGTCTTTACTTCAGTATTAACTATTCCTTTGGCCAAACGTACTATGGCGGTTGTAAGAAATCTCAAAGTGGTGGTTTTGTGATCTATAGTGATGCCTCACATTAGGACTTAGGATGTGTGTTGATGCAACATTGGAAGGTAATTGCTTATGCTTCTAGACAAGTAAAAACTCATGAGCAGAATAAACCTACTCATGATTTGGAGTTAGCTGCAATTATTTTCGCATCAAAGTTATGGAGGCACTATCTTTATGGTGAGACTTGTGCTATCTTCACAAATCATCAAAGCCTGACGTATTTATTCACTTAGAAAGAACTAAATTTGAGACAATTGTGGTGTAACGAGTTAATTGGAGACCATGACTATACAATACAATACCATCCAGGGAAGGCAAATGTAGTAGCAGACGCCCTAAGTCACAAATCATCAAGGCTACTAACGTGTATACATTGTGCTCGTGTTGACAAAATTGTTGAGTTAAGATCATTGGGTGTAGAGTTAGTCTTGATTGAGGTTAATGCTTTAATAGCTTAGTTCAAGGTGAGGCCGATGTTGGTGGATCGTATTCAGGATGAGTAGACTCAGGAACCTTATTTGCTTAAGATTATAAAAGAACTTAAATATGGACTTGGAATAGATTTTTTGATACGAAAGGATATGTTACTATTTGATACTCATATGTGTGTACCTAGTGACCTAGTATTGAAGCTAGAGATCCTACAGGATCCAGAAATCTCAGTTTATGCCATCCACTATGGTAATACTAAGCTATTTCGGGATTTGAGAGAATTATATTGGTGGATGGGAATGAAATGACATATTGCTGAATTTGTGGCAAAGTGTCTAGTGTGTCTGCAGGTGAAGGTTGAACATCAACAAGCTATGGGTTTGCTATAACACATTACGATGGATTTTATGATAGGCCTTCCTCGTACTATAAAAGGCCAAGACTCTATTTGGATAATTGTCGATTGTTTGATGAAGTCTGCTCATTTTCTAGCTGTTAATGTTATTTTAGGAGGGTGAACCTGATGTGGATCTTCCCTCACGATTATACAAGTGGGGACCAACCCACTATACCTAGAGGGGGGGTGAATATGTTTTTCAATTTTAGCACAAATTAATTACAAATTAAAACCTATATCTATCATAATTACCTCTTCTCACAAATATCAAGAAAAGAATGTGAGAACCATTTTAGTCACCACAGCCACCTTTATGCATGACAAATTGATTTTAATTAATCTTGAATTAATTTACTCAAAATCAATCTCATGTAGATCACAAGTCCCAAACCTAATTGCACTACTTTGGTTGAATGGATATCAATCAAATAATATTAAAACACATAGTGCTAACAAATGCAAGTGTATACGATAAACAATAAAGAACACGAGCAATTTGTTGACACAAAAAACCCCCCTCTGGAAAAACTGTAGGGAACCACGTGTGAAACCCGGGAAAATTTGAACATTTTCTTAGAAATGGCAGAATAGTAATTTGCCATCCTAATATGTATTTAAAATACTCATGTTCTAGATCTCGGATGAGGAAACGGAGTTCATCGTTGGATTCATATTGCAAAAGCTAGTCACCCTGTCAAATTTCGTCAAATTTTGAGATAGTCAGATTTTTGTACGTTGTTCGAGGCAACTGCGAGGCGAATGACATTTTAAAGGTCCCCAAAAATGAATTTTTTAAAACTTTCTTAAAATTAAGTTAAATTTTCAATAAAATTAATTTGAACTAAATCTAAGGTATAACGAATCGTTTCGAGACGAAAAACGGACCCGAAAGTTGGAAATATGCGGTGCGATGTGGACCGCACATTCGAGACTATAAATATCTACTTAAATTAGATATTTTGGGAAAAATATCTCATTGTTCTTGACCCTTGACCGACCATAGAGAGAAGAGAGTGAAAAGAGAGAAAACAAGTAAGTTCTTCAAGTTTCAATCCAAGATTCCCGGAGTTCCGTCGGTTGGAATTCGTCGAGCCAAGAATCAAAGTTCATCTCTTCGACGAGGGCTACATGTACGTACCAAGAATAGTGGATTTCACCGAAGGTCCAAATAAAATACTTTTGAGGAATCAAAGGTTCTTGGGCTTGTTTTGGTGTTTTTAGAAGTTCTACCACTTCCTACATGCTACAAGAGGTAGGGTTATTCCTACTTTGGTTTTACTCCTACCTTAAGGGTTTATTTTTGTGGCTGAAACATGACTGATTTGTGGATGATTGGTGGGCTATCTAGTGCCCGTTTATGGACTGTTTAAGGGGCTGCTTAGTGGCGAAATCGTGAGCTGCTTAGTAGCTGATTTATGGGCTGTTTTATAGTTGTTTTAAGGGGCTGTGGGCTATCGTATAGCTGTTTACTGGGGCTGTTTTATGGCCGTTTAGGGGCTGAATTGTGGGCTGCTTAGTGGCTAATTTGTCGGCTGCTTAGTGGTTGATTTGTGGACTGTTTAGTGGCTAAATTTTGGGCCACTATGCGCTGATTTTTATGTGGGGTGTTATGTGCGATATTTTGTGCGATATTTTGCCTTTTAAATTAAGTGTGTTTTTGACATAGATTATGTAATAACATGCTTGTCAATTGTGTTGAATATAAATGTTGACACATGCTAGTTGATGTTTTGACATTGTGATAAAATTTTAGAAATTATTTGTATGTGATATAAATCGTCATGGTAGGCATTGACATGTAGAAATTGTTCATTTAGCATGCATTGCAATATGGGCATGAAATTGATATCACATTCATGGGCATGAGTCATGAGTGTGGGTGTGTATATGCCTGGTTAATCAAACACCATTCTTGGTGATTGATGGGTGGACTCGAGAAAGTTGGGTTAAAAATCCCAATGAGTCGCATGGTTTCATGAAAAAAAACTTGTGTCGGGTATAGCAAGAAGGGGTAGATTCCCCCCTCGGGTGCAAGACCCGGTGACTTGGTTATACACTCCCCTATGGTGAAATTCTGGAAAAATATAGTATGTTGTACGGAACCGGCGGTATAAAATTCAAAATCCGTTGCCCAACAAGACACAAGATTTTGATTTATAAGTACTCAGACAATGAGTAACACCCATCAATGATTTGGTTTTATAATAAAACAACTTTTATTTCAAATGATCATTTGGTGGATTGTTTCATCAATTGACGGATTCAGTATACCTTGGCATTGCATTGTGTAGTGGGAGTCGGTGATGACTTGGGTTTAAGTGCATGAGTGAGTATCATCTCATTTCATGGCATGACATGGTTGCATTCCACATTTAATGTATATTCTTGTATGGAATGATTGTTAAATGTTGTTTGTTGCTTATACACATCACATATGCATCTAAGGTGGGGAGTAGCCTCTGTAGGGATTATTCTACTGGGCATTAGCTCATCTTATACAGGAAAACATTTCAGGTGGGAGAGATACACTGGTGGATGACTCCAATTTGGACCCTCATGTTTGAAGAAAGTCGAATGTGGCTTTATTTTGTGTTAATGTAAAACATTTGTGGAAATAATATTTTGGGCATGTAATCTTTTGCAAATAATTGTAATAGAGCTTATATAGACTATTGTTAAACTAACCTTGCATGTTTTTATATAAATATGGATAATTGGACCCGATGTGGCCAATGTTTACTTATAACTAGACCTGGTGTGGTCATTGTTGAATATTGGACCTCGGATGGGTCTTGTTATTATATGATTGCACAGGTTGAGTTTTGGGTAAAGCTTCCCATACAAAGGAGACTCTGCCCGAATTTCGTCAAAATTATGGTGGGGCACAATAGCATGATATCGAATTACTCGGTATCCACGGGTTGATGGGTAATCAACGGACCCCCGGATTTTGGGGTGTCACACCACGTTGGGTTCTACAACTATTTTTGAGTTTATTTTCAATATGTCTTCTTTGGGGATGTGGGTCCCAAAATTTGAAGAGCCATCATCAAGTGGCTCAAAGTTTGTCCAATAAGTTTCATAGCATCAATTGACTGACTTGAAATACGTTTTCTTGGGGGAGAAAGAGACTCATCCAATGGTGATATTTTCTAAGTTGTATGAGTTACAATAATTAGAGTTGATAAAAGTCATTAAAAGGCATCAAAGTTCAATTGGATGAACCATAGCTAATATCGAGAGAATAATTCATCTTCTTTGTACTCATTTTATATAATTGGAGGAGGACTCAAAACCCTCTCAACAACTGCAGTAGAGGTTAAATCCACATTTTGAAGAAATTTGTCAGACCCGAGAAAACTAATTAGGCGTTTAATTTTGTGTCGGGGGTTTAAATGCGAGTACTCATTTTAGTCATCAGATTTAAAATTGAAATAGTTGAAAACACAAATAAATATCATTACTTGTTTCGGATTGGTAAGTCAAATTTCAGAGACGAAATTCCTAAGGAGGAAAAAATTTTAAGACATGAACACGCATAACAAACATGTAATATTTTTAATAAGTATATTCACAAATGACATGCATCCGTAGGATTAGCAACTAGTATTTAATTACGAGTAATGATATAAGACCTGAACTTGAACGATGAATATTTTAATATTTAGAGATAATTTATAAATAATGATTATAGGGGGAATACTTTTATTCAAGTGTGAAAAGTTAAATAAGAATGTTGATATGAAATATGACTTTATTATTTTATGTACTTTAGCGCATGTGGAATTAATTGAGTGGTAAGCATGTGACATCAATTTATTGTTATTAAAATAAAATGTGTTAGTATATATCAGGTGTTGTTAAGGGTCCAAAATACGAATTTAATGGGTGATCAATATTTTTGATATATATATATATATATATATGCATATAAAAAATAAAGTGGACATATACATATAAGGAAACATATATATGGAATATATATGTGTATATACTACGGAATGTGCATATATACACACACACACACACACACACACACACACACACACACATATATATATATATATATATATAAGCAATGATTAAAGCCTCTTGCATGTATTGCATGCAAAAAAAATAAGAAACAAGATGGATTATTTAAAGATTTTTGGCAAGAACAAGAAGAAGAAAGAAACGGAAGAAGAAGGAAAGAAACAAAAAAAGAGGAGAAGGAAAAAAGTGTGGGGGCAAAGATAAGAATTATAATCTATTTTCTTCTTCTAAGATGTAGGAAACCAACTCTAGTATATATATTTTGAGTGTTGTATGTATTTAAAGTATGGTATCTTGTATGTGTTTTGAGTATTGTATATATATAAGTATGATGCTTAGTATGAACTTTGGTTATGCATGAAGGATTTACATTAATATTTATGTGTACGTGTAAAATAAGCTAGCGTTGTTGCATTAAAAATAGAAGAGTAGATATTTGCATGTGGATTTGTTGGAATGCTTGTTTTGAATGTGTAGTACCATGGGTATTGCTTGTAAAAATTAACATAGTAGTTTGGTGGGTAGCTTAGAAATCTTGTGAATTGTTTTTGAATTTTCATGAATTCATGGGTACAAGTATTTACAAGTAAACATGTCATTTTATGCTTGATTATAAAATTATGCAAATTCAAGTATACTTTTGTGATGTTTATAATTTTATGAGAAATGTTAAATTTGGGTGTAATTGATTCGAATAAATATTTTCTAAACGAATCCAAGAAGATTAGCTCAGATTAATTCAAGTTGATAATTTTACTCGATGCAAATGGATTACTTCACTTGACTCGAGTTGATTATCAAACTATTAGTTTAATCAATTGGAGTAGATATTGTTATTTAGCGTAGATAATGTTATTTAGCGTAAATAAATTATTTAATTTGAAACGATGTAATCACTAAATTAGGTTTGAGTAAACCATCTCGAATTCAAGTTGTATTACATATTAATGTACAAATGGAATTGTGAATATTGATTATACTAGGTCCAGAGATGAACACTGCTAAAAACGCCACACTAAAAGCTATGCCGGAGGGGTCGTCTACGAGTAAAACTTCATGCAAGGTAGGTGCACCACCCTACAACCTTTTATGATAATTTATTAGATTTTTTTTAAACATTTGTATTCGCTATGGTTATTGTTGGGAATAATTAATTGCGCAGAGAGACGCGATAGTGTTATGAGATTTGTTTAAGTGACGAGAGAGGATTATGCGAGTTGGGTCGTTTAAGTAACACGAATTATTTATATGGCTTGAGTCGTCTACGTGACGGGATTTGATTATGTGGTAGAGTCGTCTAAATGAAGTGATAAAAAAAAAAACTCTCTGTGTGATGTGATTCGTCTGAAGGACATAAACCATTAATTTGGTTTGGGTTGTCTGAGTGATGAATTATATCTATGTGGTGATACAAGTTTGCAATACATGTTGATTGTGTGGCATAAGAATCTGTGCAAATAAATATCGCCTATGAGGCAGTTGTTGTTTACACGACATTTAATATGTGTGCATGTGGGATATTCATTATGTGGACTAATTTAATTATATTAAAGTAAATATTTGTGTTGTATATTTTGTCGATGTGATATATACAAGTTATGTGTATGAAATGTAAATGAACAACGTGTATGAGGTGAAGTGTAGCTTGAAAGTAAGTATATGATGTGTTGATAAGGTTGTTACTAAATAAATAAATTTTCCTTTATCACTTGTTGTGCTCATAAATATTGATCACATCTTTGTTCTTACTAATGGTCTTAATGAATTTTCAGGAAAAAAATCGTAAAGTTGTCAAGAGTCAACTGCTGATTCTAGAGGGTCGATTGGGATGTCATCATGAGGTTCATGTTTATATGTCCTTTAAATTTAAATTGTATTTTTTTATATGCCATGTCTTGAGATTAATATTACGGTCTATAAATAAGTAGGGCTCTTGTCGAGCCATTCCATTAAGGGTTTTGGTGAATTTTTATGTGCGTATATTTATATAAAGCAAGGTGGAAAAAAAAAAGTGGGCAAGGATATGTGGTTGTTTTGTTGAGTTATTTTCTTTTATCGTATTTTGACAAATATTGTACCCCAGGTTGGGGTGTTACAAAATTGCTAGATGCGGGTATCATCAACCCCATCTCTGATACTAAATGAGTATGTTCTACCCAAGTAGAACCTAAAAATTTTGGTGTCACATTGGTAAAAAACAAAAAGAACGAGTTAGTCCCAACCCGTACTGTCAGAGGTTGGTGTATGTTTATTCACCATTGTAAATTAAACTCTCTCACCCTAAAATATCACTTTCCTTTACCTTTTATATACCAAGTTCTTGAAAGGATAGTTGGTCATGCTTTTTATTGTTTTTTGGAAGGGTACTTGGGATACACCAAATTAAAATTACATTAGATGACCAAGAGAAAATCACCTTCACATGTCCTTTTGGTACTTTTTCATATAAAAGAATTCCATTCGCAATGTGCAACGCTCTGATTAGCACAAAATATTTCATATTTTGTATGCCTTTTATGTGACGCCCCAAAATCCGGAGGTCTGTTGATTACCCATCAACCCGCGAAATACTCGTGGATACCGAGTAGTTCGATATCACACTGTTATGCCCCATTTACCGAGGTCCTTAATTTAACAAAATTCGGGCAGAGTCTCCTTTATACAGGGAGCCTTACCCAAAAACACCACATGTGCAATATACATTCACATGACCCGTCCAAGGTCCCATATAACACAATGACCACACATGATCCATTTATAAGTAAAACTTGACCACACCAGGTCCAATCATCCATATTTATATCAAAACATGCAAGGTTAGTTTAACAATAGTCCATATAAGTTCTATTACAATTTAAAAGATTACATGCTTAAAACATTCTTTCCACAAATATTTTACATCAACACAAAATAAAGCCACATTCGGCTTTCTTCACCCTTGCAGCCTTGAATGAGAGCCGTTCATCGGCGTATATCCCGTACCTGAAATGTTTCCCGTATAGGGTGAGCCATACCAGTAGTATTTCCTACAGAGGCTATTCCCCACCTAAGTGCACATGCAATGTTCACATTTAACATTTCATATTCCCATCAACATTCCAAGTAAGAATATGCAATTTTAGGTTAGAATTCTACCATGGCATACTATGAAATGAGATAAGACTCACTCATGCAGTTTACCCCGAGTCTCCACCGACTCCCACAACACAATGTAGTGCCACCGTCATCTATGTTACACATGAAATGACATGTTTATATAATCCAGGATTTTTCTTGGGGGTGAGTATTTAGGGACTTACACCAATGGCACCCGACTGACACGGAATTCATGGACTACTACCAACGGTTCCGTGTACACCGACACACTTTATGGGCTCTTATACCAACGGAGTGCGGATCCAATTACCAGGTCTTTCACCCGAGGGATATT
This sequence comes from Ilex paraguariensis, assembly GCA_963454935.2. Classification (NCBI taxonomy): domain Eukaryota; kingdom Viridiplantae; phylum Streptophyta; class Magnoliopsida; order Aquifoliales; family Aquifoliaceae; genus Ilex; species Ilex paraguariensis. The sequence continues at coordinate 161,036 of CAUOFW020000001.1, forward strand.
CTAGCCCTTCTTGCTAACCCCGACCCAATTTTCTTAAAACCATGCGACTCAGTCGAATCATCAATCCAACCTTCCCAAGCCCACTCGTCATACACCAAATGAGGTGAAGACGACAACCATGCACACACACACCCTCAATATGCGATGTCCCCGTGCATATGCAATGTAATGTATCATCGCATGTCAATGTCATGTCTCATGTGTAATGAATGTCACATAAAGAACTTAAATCACACATTTCATCATGTATCATGGACAATTATATCATACTCATATAACCTCCACAAAAATAACTCATCACAATGTCAATATATTGTACACACATATTAACATTTCTTTTCAACACAATCCATAAGCTTGTTACTAAGCATGTTACTACGCATGTTACTACATAACCAAGCAATAACACACTTAACTCTCAAGGCATAAAGTAAACACTTGGTATGCCCACAAAACAGCCCCAAATTAGGCCATATAGCAGCCCCAAAATAAGCCACAAAACAGTCCCTAAACCAGCCACATAGCAGCCCCAAATCAAGCCACAAAATAGTGCACAAAACAGCCCCTAATTAGTACACAAAATAGCCCATAATTAGTGCACAAAACAGCCCCAATTTCAGCACCAAAACAGTCCACAACATGGCCTAAAAATAGTCCAAAATTCAGCCCCTTAACAGTCCATTTGGACAACCCTTGGACAGTCCACATACAACCCAATTTCAGCCACATAAGGTAAGAATAAAACCAAGGTAGGAGGGAACCCTACCTCAATAGAAGTATAACTTCTATTACACCAAAACAACCTCAAAGCTTTGATTTTTTCCAAAGTCTACTCTTGGATCTTCGGTGAAATCCACTCTTTTTGGTATGTACAGGTAGCCCTCGTTAAGGAGATGAACTTTGGCTCTTGGTTCGAGTTGATCCGAGTAACGGAACTCCGGATATTGAAGAAGGAAGAATTGTTTTCTGTCTTTTCTCTCCTCTTTCTCTCCAACGTGTGAACAAGCAGAGTACAGAGATATTTCTGCTGAAATATCTAATATTTAACACTATTTATAATTTCCAAGACATGACCCAGTTCGGGCCACATGTCCCCCACTTGCTCGGTCCATTTTCGCCCCGAAACGATTTAATTTCGTACCAGTTTAAGCTTAAAATATTTTATATAAAATTTATTTAAAATATTTTCCAACTTTCAAATTTTTTTTTAAAAATTTCGTTTTTGGGGTTCATCGGACACCCATCGCCTCGAAAAATGTGAAAAACTCGACGATCTCATAATTTGACGAAAATTGACAGGACAGCTAGATTTCGCGATACGAATCCAATGGTGAGGTCCGTTTAATCACATGAGGTCTAGAAAAATACTAGTTTTTCAACCCGCGCTATAATGGCAAATTATCATTTTGCCCTTTTTTCAGAAAAAGTTAAATTTTTTCCGGATTTCACATTCTTCCCCCCTTAAAAGAATTTCGTCCCCGAAATTCATATACACATGCACATACAATCACATGCATATGCAACAGTCAAATAATGCTAAATGACCAGAAGAATGTACCTCCATCCTCAAACAAGAAAGGATAACTGGTACGGATAGTGTCCTCGTGCTCCCATGTCGTCTCATCTACTCCTCGATGCTGTCACAGTAGCTTCACTAGCCGCACGGTCTTGCCTCTCAAAACCTGTTCCCAGCNTCGTCTCCTCTACTCCTCGATGCTGCCACAACACCTTCACTAGCCGCACGGTTTTGCCTCGCAAAACCTGTTCCCGGCTATCCATGATGCGCACCGGTCCCTCCTCGAAAGTCCCATCAGCATCAACAACAAGCTCTCCCCAATCCACCACATGAGTCAGATCCAGGGTGTACTTCCGAAGCATAGAGACATGGAATACTACATGAACACCCGATAGATTTGGTAATAATGCCAACCTGTAAGCAACTGTACCCACTCTCTCAAGTACCTTGAAGGGCCCGATGTATCTCAGCAACAACTTCCCCCGCTTACCAAACCAGACCATTCCTCTCTTAGGCATAACCTTCAAGAAGACATGATCTCCCATCTCAAACTCTAGAGGTCGCTGCCGTCTATCAGCATAGCTCTTTTGCCGACTTTGAGCTATGAGAAGACGCTTTCGAATCAAGTCCACCTTCTCCGAGGTGTCTCTAACCAATTTCGGACCCGTAAAAGACCTCTCTCCTACCTCCGTCCAACAAATCGGAGAACGACATGACCTCCCATATAGCGCCTCATAGGGTGTCATCTGTATGCTCGCATGGTAACTATTATTGTATACGAAATCCACCAAGGGTAAGTGATCTTCCCAGCTACCCTTGAGATCTAGAACGCATGCCCGTAGCATGTCCTCTAAAATCTGGATAGTCCACTCAGACTGACCATCCGTCTGGGGATGAAAAGTAGTGCTCATCATTAACTGTGTCCCCATGGCCCGCTGGAAACTCTCCCAAAAATGAGTCTTAAACCTGGGATCTCGGTCCGAAACAATAGATACAGGTACTCCATGCAGCCGAATAATCTCCCATATATACAACCTACAGAATTCCTCCAGTGTGAAGGTCATCCGCACAACCAAAAAGTGTGCCGACTTAGTAAGCTAGTCCACTATCACCCACACCACGTCATGACCCCACGATGTCCGTGGCAAATGGGTCACAAAATCCATTGTGATATGCTCCCACTTCCACTCAGCTACCTCCAAAGGTTGGAGTAATCCTGCTGGGCTCTGGTGTTCAGCCTTAACCTGCTGACATGTGAGACATCGACTGACAAAATCGCCAACTTGCCTCTTCATTCCACTCCAGTAATACTAGCGACGAAGATTATGATACATCTTCGTGCCCCTTGGATGAACCGCAAAATGGGAGGAATGAAACTCCCTAAGGATCTCCTCCCTCAGATCTGTCAATTGAGGAACCAAAACCATTCCTCGATACCGAAGACTACCATCCGAGTGAATAGCCCAGCCCTCGTCACCTGTACCTACCTGTACACGGTCCCGGATGGACAATAGCTCCGTGTCCTGACTCTTGGACTCAATCACCCTACTCAGTAGAGACGGCTTAGCCACCAAACTCCCTAAAGTACCCTGAGCTTGACCCATATAACATAGCCCGAACTGTCCCACAGTCTCGAGCATCTGCCACTCTCGGGAAGCTACACTAGCCAAAACTCCCCGTGACCTTCGGCTAAGTGCATTAGCCACCACGTTTACCTAACCAGGATGATAATGCAAAGTAAAGTCATAGTCCTCTAAATACTTCATCCACCGGCGTTGCCTCATGTTGAGGTCCCGCTGTGTGAAAATATACTTCAGACTCTTGTGGTTCGAAAATACTTCAAACTGCTCACCATACAGGTAGTGACGTCAAGCCTTCATGGCAAAGACAATAGCCGCCAACTCCATGTCAAGTGTAGGGTAATTCTGCTCGTAATTCTTTAGCTGCCGAGAACCATAAGCTACTACCCTCCCGGACTGCATGAAAACACATCCCAGCCCATCCTTCGAGGCATCAAAATAGACCATGTACCTCTGTCCCCATTCCGGGACTATTAGAATAGGAGCTGAAGTAAGCCTCCTCTTCAACTCTTGGAATGCATTCTCACAAGAGTCATTCTACTCAAACTTGACCTCTTTTCGAGTCAACTTCGTCATAGGCGCAACCAATCGGGAGAAATCCTCAATAAATCACCGGTAGTACCCCGCCAATCCCAAGAAACTACGTATCTCAAAGACTGACTTCGGTCTCTCCCAATTCGTAACTGCCTTAACCTTCTCCGGGTCTACAGATACACCTGAAGCCGACACTACATGCCCCAAAAACTTTACCTCCGTAAGCCAAAATTCACACTTGCTGAACTTGGCGTACAATTGATGCTCTCTCAATATCTGGAGAACAATCCTCAAGTGACCCTCATGCTCCTCCTTAGACTTGGAGTAGATCAGGATGTCGTCAACAAAAACCACAACAAACTAATCTAAATAGGGTTGGAACACCCTATGCATGAGATCCATGAATGCCGCTAGAGCATTCATCAATCCAAAAGGCATGACAGTAAACTTGAAATGCCCATACCGTGTCCTAAACATCATCTTAGGGATATCTTCCTCCCTAACTCTCAACTGATGGTAACTGGTGTGAAGATCTATCTTGGAGTAGACCCGCGCCCCTCTTAGCTGATCAAACAAGTCATCGATCCTTGGCAAAGGGTACCTATTCTTGATAGTGACCCGATTTAACTGCCGATAATCACTACACAACCGAAGAGTCTTGTCTTTATTCTTGGCAAACAAGACTGGAGCGCCCCATGGTGAAGTGCTCGGTCTAATAAATCCCTTGTCCAACAATTCTTGTAATTGGACCTTGAGTTCTTGCAACTCAGCTGGTGTCATCCTATGCGCAGTCATAGAGATAGGCGATGTACCCGGATGCAACTCAATAGTAAAGTCTACATTCCTATGTGGAGGTAATCCCGGTAGTTTATCCAAAAAAATATTCTCACACTCGCACACAACTCGAGGTAGACCAAAATCCTGCCTCACCTCGTCGTCCAGGGTAAGGCTAGCAAGCCAACCCATCAACTATCCATGCCATCTAAAGTTGTACACGACCTGAGGTAAAGCATCACGTTTTTCCCCTTGGAACTTGAAACAAATACCCTCCGGCGTATAAGTAGTGACCCTTTTTCGATCACAATCAATGACTACCCGATGTGCCCCCAACCAATCCATACCCAGGATAACATCAAACTCTGACATGTCCATGACTCTAAGGTCCACGGTGAGTAGAATCCCCGAAATCTCTAGCTTACAACCCCAACATATCTGATCAATTCTCACCCCAGCACCTAGGGCAGAACTCACATGCAACGGCTCTTCTAAGGTCTCAACCTCTAAGCCTAAGTCATCCACACAAGATGCAGCAATAAATGAATGAGATGCTCCAGAATCGAATAATACTCTAGTCCATAAGTGAGAGAGTAGAAATGTACCCTATTTGACCGACGAATCTGCCGGCTCAGCCTGTAGTATCATGGCATAGACACGCCCCTGAGTCCCCGAAATATTGGCTTGTGAGCCCTGTCCCCGGCCTCGACCCATGCCCCTGGCCCATCTGGCCTGCTTGCAGAGTCCTCGCACATGAAGTAGTGGGGCCGTGTGCAGTGCCCTGGTACTGATAATGGCTCCCCTGGCCCATGGTAGGGTAGGGAGGAATATACTGAGTCTGTGGTTGCCCCACCAAAGTCTGGGACTGAGAGGACCCAAAACCCTGGGATCCTTGCCTCTGAGGGCAATCCCGTTTCATGTGACCTGGCTGATGATAATGATAGCAAGTCTTCTAACATGCCTGATACGTAGCCCTGATGTTTCTCTCACCTCGAGAGGACTGGCCTTGGCTTTGGCCTTGATAGCCACAGCCTTGTTCCTGAAACCCTTATAGAGCAGAAGTCCTCTACTTCTTCCTCGAGCTAGAAGAAGAGGATTGGCCCTCCTTCTTCTTGTCTTTTGCACCAGACTCCCGGATGCTCCTTGAGTCATCCACCTCTCTCTCAATGGCCAAAGCTGTGGTGACCATCAAGTTGAAGTCTTGCAGAAGAAGACGGACGATTTTACCCCATATGGATAACTTCAGCCCATCCTCAAATTTCCTGACCTTAGCCATATCTATGGCCACATATTGGTCAGCAAAACGTGTTAACTCAGTGAATTTAGTCACGTATTCCATCATTGACATCATTCCTTGCCTCAGATCTAGGAACTCCCGGGCCTTCGCATGCCTCGCAGTCGTTGGGAAGTATTTCCCCATGAAGAGTTCCTTGAACTCCACCCATGTCATGGCCTCCAAGTTCTTGGAGTCTTTCACCCAATCCCACCATACTTGGGATTCCCCCTCCAGCTGGAATGTAGCTAGAGTTATCTTAGTGGCATCAGAGGTGATCTCCATTGCCCTTAAGATCTTGTCAACCTGCCGGAACCAATGATCAGCTACCATCAGGTCCGCCCCTCCCATGATGATTGGCGGTTGATGTGCCTTGAACTTCTGGAGATTACGGGAGCCTCCTTGGCCCCCACTTGTACCCGTCTGTGCGATAGGGGCAACTACAGCACCAAGAGCCTCTATGAAGGCTTGTTGGTCAGTAGTAGGTTGTGGTTGGTTGTTCCGCCCACCACCTCGACCTCGGCCACGTCCTCTTCCACTTGTTGCTATCTACACACATGTCAAATGACAATAGATTATTCACATAACATCCTAATGTAGGGATCAAACTTGAAAATTTGAGATTTTATCTCCTTATTTTCCAAGTAGAGTCTATACCATCCACTAGAAAACATTTAAACTTGAACTATCCCGTTCATTTCTTTAAAGACTCACAAGGTTATGTTTTTTAACCCTAGCGTCTCTTTTCATATACACTTTACCATGTATATCATTCACATAATCATGTTTCACATAACACGTTGCACAAAACGTGTAACAATTTAAGCGCATAAGATGAGATGCACAATGCATACAATGGTCTAGTCACAATGCCCAACAAGCCCTAGGTAAACCGTATAACCTAAGCTCTGATACCAAGTTGCGACGCCCCAAAATCCGGGGGTCCATTGATTACCCATCAACCTGCGGAATATCCATGGATACCGAGTAGCTCGATATCACACTGTTATGCCCCATTTATCGAGGTCCTTAATTTAACAAAATTCGGGCAGAGTCTCCGTTGTACGGGGAGCCCTACCCAAAATACGACCTATGCAATATACATTAACATGACCCGTCCAAGGTCCCATATAACACAATGACCACACAGGATCCATTTATAAGTAAAACTTGACCACACCGGGTCCAATCATCCATATTTATATCAAAACATGCAAGGTTAGTTTAACAATAGTCCATATAATTTCTATCACAATTTAAAAGATTACATGCTTAAAACATTCTTTCCACAAATATTTTACATCAACACAAAATAAAGCCACATTCGGCTTTCTTCACCCTTGCGGCCTTGAATGAGAGCCGTCCACCGGCGTATATCCCGTACCTGAAATGTTTGCAATATAGGGTGAGCCACGCCCAGTAGAGTATTTCCTACAGAGGCTACTCCCCACCTAAGTGCACATGCAATGTTCACATTTAACATTTCATATTCCCATCAACATTCCAAGTAAGAATATGCAATTTTAGGTTGGAATTCTACCATGCCATGCTTTGAAATGAGATGAGACTTACTCATGCAGTTTACCCTGAGTCTCCACCGACTCCCACAACACAATGCAGTGCCACCGTCATCTATGTTACACATGAAAAGACATGTTTATATAATCCAGGGTTTTTCTTGGGGGTGGGTATTTATGGACTTACACCAACGGCACCCGATCGACACGGAATTCATGAACTACTACCAATGGTTCCATGTACACCGACACACTTTATGGGCTCTTATACCAACGAAGTGCGGATCCAATTACTAGGTCTTACACTCGAGGGATATTCTAGCCCTTCTTGCTAACCCCGACCCAATTTTCTTAAAACCATGCGACTAAGTCGAATCATCAATCCAACCTTCCCAAGCCCACTCGTCATACACCAAATGAGGTGAAGACGACAACCATGCACACACACCCTCAATATGCGATGTCCCCGTGCATATGCAATGTAATGTACCATCGCATATCAATGTCATGTCTCATGTGTAATGAATGTCACATGAACAACTTAAATCACACATTTCATCATGTATCATGGACAATTATATCATACTCATATAACCTCCACAAAAATAACTCATCACAATGTCAATATATTGTACACACATATTAACATTTGTTTTCAACACAATCCTTAAGCTTGTTACTAAGCATGTTACTACATAATCAAGCATTAACACACTTAACTCTCAAGGCATAAAGTAAACACCTAGTGTGCCCACAAAACAGCCCCAAATTAGGCCATATAGCAGCCCCAAATTAGGCCATATAACAGCCCCAAAATAAGCCACAAAACAGTTCCTAAACCAGCCACATAGCAGCCCCAAATCAAGCCACAAAATAGTGCACAAAACAGCCCCTAATTAATACACAAAATAGCCCCTAATTAGTGCACAAAACAACCCCAATTTCAGCACGAAAACAGTCCACAACATGGCCTAAAAACAGTCCAAAATTCAGCCCCTTAACAGTCCATTTGGACAGCCCACATACAACCCAATTTCAGCCACTAAAAGTCACTTAAGGTAAGAATAAAACCAAGGTAGGAGGGAACTCTACCTCAATAGAAGTGTAAGAACTTCTATAACACCAAAAAATCCTCAAAGCTTTAATTTTTCCCAAAGTCTCCTCTTGGATATTTGGTGAAATTCACTCTTTTTGGTACGTACACGTAGCCCTCGTCGAGGAGATGAACTTTAGCTCTTGATCCGAGCAACGAAACTCCGGATATTGAAGAAGAAAGAATTATTTTCTCTCTTTTCTCTCCTCTTTCTCTCCAACGTATGAACCAGCAGAATACAAAGATATTTCTACTGAAATATCTAATATTTAACACTATTTATAATTTCCAAGACATGGCCCGAGTCGCGCCACTTGTCCCCTACTTGCTCGATCCGTTTTCGCCCCGAAACGATTTAATTTTGTACCAGTTTAAGATCAAAATATTTTATATAAAATTTATTTAAAATATTTTTCAAATTTCAAATTTTTTTAAAAAAATTTCATTTTTGGGGGTCAACGGACACCCGTCGCCTCGAAAAATGTGAAAAACTTGACTATCTCAGAATTTGACAAAAATTGACAGGGCACCTAGATTTCATGGTGCGAATCCAACAGTGAGGTCCATTTCATTACATGAGGTCTAGAAAAATACCTGTTTTTCAACCCGCGCTATAATGGCAAATTACCATTTTGCCCTTTTTTTTAGAAAAAGTTAAATTTTTCCCCGGATTTCACTTTTTATACCCTTTTATACTTGCTTTTGTTGTGAATTTGGGGAGAAATGCATTTAATCTACCATTTAATGAAGTTTTGTGTAAATGTAGGTAAAGAGTTGTAAATAGCTTGAGTTAAGCTCCCATTATAGTGTTTAAAGTCAATGAAGATGAGGGGATAGCTTAAAGGAAGGATTAGAAGGTGAAGAAACCAAGAAAAAGACAAATTGGATAAAAACTTTCCAGAAGGTTTGGCCATAAACCTTCCGGAAGGTTTGCACTTGCTCTTCCTATACACTGCCAAAACCTTTCTGAAGGTTTTGTCTACTAGAATAAACCTTCTAGAAGGTTTACGTCGACCTTCCAAAAGGTTAAGCTTACTGGATTGATGTTTTCCCTGTTCCTTCATGAACCTTCTGGAAGGTTTGCATCGACTTTTTGGAAAGTTTTGCCCATAAATGTCAGACAGCTTGCAATTCAAGCTCTGCCACTTGGGGGTCCCACCTATGATTCTACCACTTGTATCCTAACATCTCTTACACACATACATGCCTCTTTTTGCCTAAGGTTCGACTTTGGAGGCCCAAGCATTAATGAGGAAGAAAGAGAAGAGGGAAGCCAGGGAAGTTGTAGGCTAGACTTGTCGTAGCCTGCCCAAGCCATAAATTCAGCCTCCTATGGATGGGAAGCCTGTCACACATGCTAGAAGACCTCCATGGACGAAAATGAAAGCTACACTTCAGATTATTCGGCATTGTAGAGCAATGTAGAGAGAGAAGCTCAAGGAGAAAGACAGTTTTAGAGAGAGAAGCTCAAGGAGAAAGACAGTTTTAGAGAGAGAAGGTAGATTTTTGCATTTCCTTTACCCATTTCACTTGTAATCTTCTGTAAAACTCTTGTAAGCTTCATTGTTTCACTTAATGTCATTTATTTCAAGTGTATTGCATGTTTAGCCAAGCATCTTTCAATCTACCATTGTTACATTCAAGTTTTACACTTCAAGCTTTTAAAATGGGTATTAAATGCACTTCTTCCTAGTTTAACTTTTCTTGCATTATTTTAAGTTCCAATCTTCATTTTTTCACAATGTATCTTTACTTTATGTGTGTTCTTACATTAAAATATGAGTAGCTAAGCTTTAATTTGGCTAATCTAAGGGAGAAATCCTCTTAGGTATGCTAAATCAAATTTATTTCATTCCTCCTCGTAGTGTAAGACAGTTTGGTTTCACTACGTATGCTTGAATCCTCACCTCCATTTTAGTCCCTCGCTTCCTACGAATCAATTGAACGTCTAGGCACCATTGGAAGAATGTCTTGATTTGATTTGACATTCCCATTGGAATGACCTCTTTGGATTAGCCAACACTTGGTTCCATTGCATTTCCTATAACAAATCTCACTCATCAAAACTCAAAACTCAAAACTCAAAATATTTTTACACTTTTCTATTTTCACAAAATCAACTTCAACATAATTCACCTTCCTTCCCTGAGGAGACAACCTTGGAATACCAATTCCAAGTAAAACACAACACTCGAAAGTTTCTCCATGCTTGGGGAGCACTTTTGTACATACTCACACATTTCATTCACACACCCATATTCCCATTTCATGCTTGATATCCTAGGGAGTGTGACAGTCACATAACATCATAAGCCACATACACATTACTAGAATCATGGTCAAAAATTAGGTACGACGGAATAAGTCAAGAATTTTTGGCACCGTTGCCGGGGAAGGCAAAACGTTGAATTAATAAGGTAATTTCGGACAACGGAGATAAGTCCCGTGAATTCTCATCACGGGCTGAGGTACGTTGTTTCTTCTATATAATTTTTTTTACTTATATTTTCATTTGTAGATATTGTTTTGTATGTGAGGATGAGACAACCAAAATCGATTGGTTAGATGACCCTTAGGCCCCAACATGAATATTGACCAAGACCCACCTAATGATGCCAGTGACAACTTTGAGGTTGTTGGAGCTAATGTCCCAAGGGGAGGAGGAGTGAAAAACCCTAGAATACATTTCCTACACACAAATATGTCTTCCCTTACCTAGGCTTGGACTTTGGTGGCTTTGGCATTTATCAAACGGAGAGAGAAGAGGAAATCCTGGTGAAGTAGTTGGGTAGGTAATTCCTAGCCTCTGGAAGGCATCATCTCAGCCTCCAATGGATGGGAGGGCTGTCAAATGCCTAGGAAGACCTCGATGGATGAAATTGCAAGCTCAATTCACATTTATTTCGATTGCATTGCATTGTAGAGAGAGAAGCTCATGGAAGAAGATGAAATTTTAGAGAGGGAAATTTATGTTTTTGCATATTCTTCTATCCATTCACTTGTAGTTTCCTGTAAGACTTGTGTAAGCTTCATTTAATGTCTTTAATGTTATTTATTACAAGTACATTGCAAGTTTAGTGCTACATTTTTGGATTTCACCATTGTTGTATTAAGTTTTCTTTATTTCAAGCTTTTAAAAGGGGTCTTGAATGTTTTTCTTCAGAGTTTAAGATTTTTTGTACCAATCCAAGCTCCAATCTTCATTTATTTACATTGTCTCTTTCCTTTATTTATGTTCTTGCATTAAACATGAGTAGCTAAGTTTTAAGTGGGCTAATCCAAGAGAGATTTCCTCTTGGGTATGCTAAATCAACTCCTTTTCATTCCTCCTCGTAGTGTACGATGATTCAGTTTGACTAGGTTGAGTGTGGACGTGGTTGTGAGTTCTTGATACACCGTAAACTTTTCAAGGGGTATGCTTGAATCCTCACCTCCATTTTAGTCCCTCGCTTCCTACGAATCAATCGAACGTCTAAGCACCAATGGATGAATGTCTTGAGTTGATTTGGCATTTGCATTGGAATGACCTCTTTGGATTAGCCAACACTTGTTTCCATTTAATTTTCAATCAAGAACACAATTCACAAGAACTCAAACTCAAAGATTTTTACATTCCTTTTTCACCAAAGTTACCGTCAACATAATTCCCTTCCTTCCCTGAGGAGACGACCTTGGAATACAAATTTCAAGTAAAACACGACCCTCGAAAGTCTCTCTAAGTTTGGAGAGCACTTTTGTACACACACATTTCATTCATAAACCCGTTTTCCCAATTCTTGCATCAAACCCGAGTGAGATTGACACTCACCCAGACACATAAACCATATACACATTGAGGGTTCATGTTCAGAGATTAGGGATGATGAAATAAAAGGTCAAGCATTTTTTGCGCCATTACCGGGGAAGGTAAATCGTTGAATTGAGAAGGTGATTTTCAGACAACGGAGGTAAGTCCCGTGATCTTCATCACGGGTTGAGGTACGTTGTTCCATGTATATACTTTTGTTTGTTTATATTTTTATTTGTAGATACTGTGTTGTATGTGGGGACGGGAAGAACAAAATCGATTGGTTAGACAAACTTTAGGCCCCAACATGAACATTGACTAAGAGCCACCTGAGGATGCGGGTGATAATTTTGAGAAAGTAGGTGCCAATCCAAAAGTTCAAAGGGGTGGGGGAGTGCAAGATGCTAGAATGCTTGGTCATCGAATGAAATTCCCCCATCATGTGAATGAAGGGAACATCCAAATTGATCTTTCGACGAGGTCAATGAGGGATTACCTTCAACCCACAAGAAGCACTACCCCCTCATGCATTCTCTTACCAGTCCAAGTTCATACCTTCCTAGTTAAGTCAGGAATGTTGCAACTACTTCCTACATTCAATGGAGTTGAAAAGGAAAATCCCTACTTGCACATAAAGGAATTTGAGGAAATAGTTGCAACCTTCCTCACTAATCATGGTATGGCAGACACTGCTAGAATGAAATTATTCCCCTTTTCCCTGAAAGATAAGGCAAAAACATGGTTGAATTCCTTGAAGCCTCGATCCATAACTTATTGGACTTAAATGCTCTCCGAGTTTTTAAACAAATTTTTCTCGATGCCTAAAACCACCGCTTCTAAAAAGAAAATTCAAAATTTTTCGGAGAAGTCCAATAAGCAATTCTACCAATGTTGGGATCACTACAAGGAATTGCTACAGTCCATTCCACACCATGGATTTGAACCATGACAATTGGTAAGTTTCTTCAGTTCATCCATATGATGTGTAATGGGGAGTTTTTGAACAAAGACCCTGATGAGGGTATAAAATACTTTGATACGTTGGCACAAAATGCACAATCTTGGGATATTATGGATCCCACCGGTGTACCGAGGTTGTCTTCGGGTAGTAATCAACCACATGGGGGGGGGAATGTATGATTTGAGGGATTGGGAAGACTTACTTTCCAAAATTTCCAAATTATCCCGAAAAGTTGAGAGTCTTAAGGTAAATAGGAGACATGAGGTGTCCAATGTTTCAAAGACTAAGGAGTCTTGCTCAATTTATAGAGTGTGGAGCATTCCATATAAGAGTGCCCTAACATTCCAGCACTTAAGGAAGTGTATCATAAGCAAGTTAATGCCTTTAACCAAATGAGGCAATTATTCTTCCCAAATTCAAACACTTACAATTTGGGTTGGAGTAATCACCCGAAGTTTAGTTGGAGAAATGAGAATCCCATTCCTTATGTTTCTAATGCATATTCACCTCTCATACCTCCTAAGCAAAGTCAATACCAAGGCCAAGGTCAAGCGTCTAGCTCTCAATACCCTCGGTCCAATCTGCAAGGGTATTCGTCGAACATCCACAATTTTTTTCCCAAGGACCATCCAATCCTCCCACCTACCAACCTCCCCATAATTGTAATTTGGAGGAAGTGGTGTATAATTTCATCCAAAGCCAAATCGCCATCAATAATCAAAATGCCATAGCTTTTAATGACATTAGAACTCAACTCATAAAGTTGACAAATTCCATGGGAACATCACAACAAGAGAAGGGGAAATTCCCTACTCAACCCCAAGAAAACCCTAAAGGTCAACATGTCGTTGAGTCATAGGAGCCTATAACGGAGAGTTGTGAGCAACTCGAGGTGGTCACCATCCTTCGAAGTGGCAAACAAATTTATAAGACCATTGTGCCAAAAGTCTCACCCAAGACCACATTGCCGATAGAGAAAGAGACTAAGGGTGACACCTAAGGGGGTGAGTTGAGTGAGAAGAAAAAAATGGTTGATGAAAGTGTACATGCATCCCCCATTCCTACCCCGTTTCCCAATCATTTAAAGCCACCCATGAAGGTGGCTAATTATTCTGATATAATCGAGATGTTCAAGTAGGTTAAAATCAACATTCCACTCCTCGATACCATAAAGTAAATCCCATCATGTGCCAAGATATTGAAGGACTTGTGCATAGTGAAGAGGAAATTGAACATTCATAAGAAAGCATTCCTCACTGAGCAAGTGAACTCAATCTTCAGGATGAGCACTCCACCAAAGTTCAAAGACCCTAGATGCCCTACCACTGCCATCACAATAAGGAATTGTCAGGTGGAGCAATCATTTCTTGATTTGGGGGCTAGTGTCAACCTCCTACCCTACTTGGTATACAAACAACTCTAACTTGAAGAGCTGAAGCCAACTTCAATCACTCTTCCATTGGTGGACTGAAGCATTCGAACATCGAAGGGAGTGGTTGAGGATGTCTTGGTTCAAGCGGATAATTTTTATTTTTCTGTTCATTTCATTGTGCTTGAGACTCACCCTATTGTTAACCCCGAATCCTAAATTCCCATCATATTATGTAGATTGCTCCTTGCTACTTCTAATATTTTTATTAATTATAGGAATGGATTGATGAAACTTACATTTGGGAACATAACAATGAACTTCAATGTGTTCAATATATGTAAACAATCGGGGGATGATGAGGAATTGCAAGAAGTCAATAGGGTTGACACATTGGTGGAGGAGCACTTCGAGCTGCTGGACATGTTGAAATTGGGGGAGGAAGAGGTTGATGATCAAGAGGAGTTGGAGAGCTTGAAAGGAGTGGAAAAATGGATCCTGACATTTGAGAAGCTCCCACACCAAGACAAGAAGATCTTCCCATCAAATGAGGAAAAACCCATCTTAAAGTTGAAGCCATTACCATCCAATCTCAAGCATGCATACCTAGGGGATGACAAACCTTTCCTGTGGTCATAAGCTCAACTTTAGAGGTGAAACAAGAAGAGAATCTTTTGAAAGTGTTGAGGAAGCACAAGGGAGTGATCGATTGGATAATTGCCGACATCAAGGGGATAAGCCCCCTCATTTGCACACACTGCATCTAATTTGAGGAAAACTCCAAGTCATCCCAACAACTACAAAGAAGATTGAATTTGATTATGAAGGAGGTGGTGAGGGACGAGGTACTCAAACTACTTGATGTGGGCATCATCTTCCCGATTGTCGATAATAAATGGGTGAGTCCCACTCAAGTGGTACCAAAAAAATTGTGGGTCACTATGGTAGCAAATAAGGATAATGAGTTGATTTTGACTAGGGTGATCACCGGATGGAGAGTGTGTATCGACTATCGGAAGCTCAACTCTTGCACAAGAAATGATCACTTCCCTTTGCCATTCCTTGACCAAGTATTGGAAAGAATAGCTAGACACTTGTTCTATTGTTTCTTGGATGGGTACTTTGGCTACAATCAAATTGAGATTGCATTGGATGATTAATGAATAACCACCTTCACTTGCCCTTATAGTACCTTTGCCTACCAACGCATGCCTTTCGAGTTGTGTAATGCCCCAGGGACTTTTCAACGTTCCTTAATGGGGAAGGTGAATCTCCCTTTCAGCAATCTCGTCACGCAGATGTGCTCTCACTACAAAGTGAAGTCTTACACACATGACATGCTGCTACCCCCTAAGATTGGTTCCATTGAGAAGTCAAGTAGCAGTAATAGGGCAACCAAGATAGGGGGTGATAGAGCCAGTGCATCGGGACCGGAGCCACCTATAGCGGGGCCATCCTCTTAAGAACCTACCACTACTACCCCAACTTGCACTATGTCTTAGCATTTGGATGCCTTGGAGATGACTATGTATGGGATTTCAATGATGGTGACGAGGATCTTTTAGCATACTTTCCCAGGCAAGCCCATCCCTGTTAGACCTTTGTAGCCTCTAACCAGACTATCTACCTCCGCTCCCATACCTTCTACAGTTCTTGAGGTAGGAGGTTCTGGTGATGACAACGATGATGATGAGGATGAGGGGAGTGATTTTGAGAGTGATGCTGAGGATGAGGATGCTTTTGATGATGATGGGGGATGAGGGTGATGAGCAGGGTTTCTCTTGTGCTTTGTTTCTTTTTGGTTTTAGGCTGTACAACTAGGGTTAGTTTATCGGCCTTGTAAAAGTGTCTCTATGATGTTTGGCCATTGTTTTTTAGAACTCTAACCATTTTATTGAACTTTTGTGAATAATTAATGAAAAATACCACATGTTTCATTGTTATCATTGCCCAAGTCCATTTCTTTAATTGCATTGGGATTGTTACATTTTGACTGCTTGATGATCTACTTGTATGAATGGGTTGTTGTAGTTTTATATCTTTTGATTTGAAATAAAGTTTGCTAGGGACTAGCAAAACTAAAGTTGGGGGGTGTAATTAGCACAAAATATTTGATGAGAGCATAATGTTGCATATTTAAAGGCCTCATTACATCCATTTTAACTCAACTTTGCATTTAAGTACTTAGAGTTAGCCGAATTTATGAATAATGTGAAAATTTTGATGTTGTAGGTAATTATAGCGTAAATGATGGATTTTGAAATCCTGCAACTAAGTGTGGATGATTTGCGAAGGGATAGAAACATTATATGAGGATTTGGAGGCTTAAAAGTGAAAGAAATCAAGGCGGTATTGGTGCTTGATAACACAGGCACCGGCACCCGCGCCATCTGGTAGTAGTACCTCTATTTTCCACTTTTTGACCCTGATCTACTTATAATCTAAAATAGTTCAAAACATGAAAGTTTTATATCTGGATGTCCTTTGCGTTGTGTCAAAATTTCAGTTGCATCGGACGGTTGGATCAAAAGTTATGACAATTCTATGAAAACTGGTCCGAAGCTAGAAACCTTCTAAAGACCTATTGGTAGGTTTTGGCTACTGGAGTAAAACCTACCTGTAGGTTTCATCGTTCTACCAGTATGTTTTGCCCAGAAGTGCCAGAATGCCTGTAGCTCATGCTCCACCTACTTAGGGGTCCCATCTATGATTCTCCCACTTGTCCCCTGACATATTCTACATATATACATGCGTCCTACACCCTAGTGGCTGACTTTTGAGGATGGAGGATGGGAAATGAAGAGAGAGAAGGAGGATGTGTGGTGGGTTGCAGGCTAGGCTTGTCCTATCCTATCCAAAGCCAATCAACTCACCTCCCGTTGATGGGAGGCCTACACAAAGGCTAAGGGAGCCTCATAGACAAAAATGCATTATCTCTACACCATATATTCAGCACTTCACAAGCTTTGAAGAAAAAAGAGGCTACCTAAGCTTAGGAGTAGTTTTTATAGAGATAGGTTCCAAGGAAGAAGATGAAGTTTAGAGTGATAAAGCTTAGATTTTTGCATTTTCTTCACTTATTTCAGTTCTAGCAAGTTGTATTAACTTCTAATCTTCATTTCTAGTACTTTAATCTCTTCTATTTCAAGTTTAATTCCATGTTCTTACACTTCAATATTTACAGCTAGGTTTTCTCTACAGCTTTTCCATTTTGGTATGAATGTTATTTCTCTTGTAGTTTAACTCTTTTCTTGCATTAACACTAGTTCCATGTTTCATTTCCTCTTCATGTCTCTTTACATTATGCTTGTCTTTCCTTTTATTATGAGTAGTTAGATTTTAAGTTGGCTAATCTAAGGGAGAATTCATCTTGGGTGTGCTAAATCAACTATTTTTCATTCCTCCTTATAGTGTACGATGATTTGGTTTGACTAGGTTGAGTGTGAACGTGGTTGTGAGTTCTTAATACACCGTAGACTTGACACGGGGTATGCTTGAATCCTCACCTCCATTTTAGTCCCTCACTTCCTACGAATCAATCAAACATCTAGGCATCATTGGAGAAAGGTCTTGAGTTTCTTTGGTATTCCCACGGGAATGACCTCTTTGGATTACTCAACCTTGTTTTCATCTCTTTTCTATAAAAATATTCACTCACCAAAACACAAAACTCAAAGATTTTTGCACTTCTCTATTTTCACAAAATCTCCTTCACATAACTTGACCTTTCCTTCCCTGAGGAGACGACCTTGGAATACTTATTCCAAGTAAACACGACATTGCAAGACTCTCTCTACACTTGGGGAGCAATTTTGCACACACACACACACACATATTTTGTTCATCCACACCCGTTTTCCTATTTCTCGCATTGAACTCGAGTGGGAGTGACACTCACCCACACATATAGGCCATATACACATTGTTTGGGTTGGTGTTTGGAGATATGGAATACAACGGAAACCATCAAGCAACATTGCACATTTTGTGTGCCTTTTATATCCTTTTATACTTGCTTTTGTTGTGAATTTGGGGAGAAATACATTTAATCTACCGTTTAATGAAGTTTTGTGTGAATGTAGGTGAAGAGTTGTGAATGTCTTGAGTTAAGCTTCCATCATAGTGTTTAAAGTCAATAAAGATGAGGGGATAGATTATAGGAAGGATTGGAAGGTGAAGAAACCAAGAAAAAGGCAAAATGGATGAAAAACCAATCATAAGGTTTTGTCTACTGGAATAAACCTTTTGGAAGGTATGCTTTGATCTTCTGGAAGGTTAAGCTCACTAGACAGCTGTTTTCCCTGTTCCTGCATAAACCTTCTAGAAGGTTTTGCCTAGAAATGCCACACAGCCCACAACTCAAGCTCTGCTATTTGGGGGTCCCACCTATGATTCTCCCACTTATCCCCTGACATCACTTACACACATGCATGCCTCCCTTTTCCTAAGGTTGGACTTTGGAGGCCTAAGCATTAATAAGGAAGAGAGATAAAAGGGAAGCCTGTCATATATGCTAGAAGACCTTCATGGACGAAAATGCAAGCTACACTTTAGATTATTCAACATTGTAAAGCATTGTAGAGAGAGAAGTGATTAGTAGTTAAAACTAGCATCTTACTATGCCTTTTTATGACTAATTGTGCTTCGATAGAGTTTCAATGATGGCATTTTAGGAGAAATATTATACAAGGGCCTAAAGTCAATGCATATCAAACTTTTATGCAACAACCACACAATCTAGAAGAAAATTGGAGAAGCTTGAAATAAGGCATGAACGTGCAAACACCAATCCACATTCGAATATCCTCTTGAATTATTGGAGGACCAAATTGCTGAGAGGATGATACATGATGTGTTGCAGGTAGAAGAAAAATAAAGAGGTACTTGAGTACCACGTTCGAACACCAACTGACGTTTGAACGTTGACTTGAAACACTTGAAGACACCCTGAAGAGTGTGTTATTACATATGGCGTGTGGAAGTTGCTCTCAGAGATTAACAAAGACCACATGAGCAGGAAGTTCAAACCCCATCCAGCATTCGAACGCCCATCAAAGAAGATAGGAGACCACATTCGAACGCCAACTAATGTTTGAATGTTGTCCCTAGACTGGTTGCAGATTGGTTGATATTCTATCCGGACCATGGGGCTTTCACTTGGACTTTGAAGACCTTGCACTATTCTTTCACACTCCCTTGGCCCCTCCTCCTTGCCTATAAATACTCCCATTTTGGGAGCTTCAAACAGGAGACACATATAGAGCTAGAGCTAGTTGTAGAGTTAGACTTAGATTTACATTTACTTGCATAGAAGAAAGATAGATCATCATTTGGTTAAGGAGGAAACCCTCCAAAAGTGACTAACTTTCTTCTACTTTCCTTATTAGTTTCATTTGCTTCCATTGTTTGAGCTTCCTTCTTTAGAGGAGTGAAACTCTTCCACTTTTTAGGAGCTTCACCAAAGCCGTGAAGGGTGGAACATGATTCACTCATTATTTGTCGAAGATTAGCCCCTTGTTTAGTGTGTTTTACTTTGTAACTCCCCTACTTGGAGGGATGAGCATCACTCACTTTTATAGCGTTACTATAGTCATGAAGAATGAGTAGGTTCTCATTCACTCTTTAGTAAGAGGTGATGGATATATATTAATCTTCTGGAAGTTATATTTGTGCATTTTGTTTAAGCTTAATGCTTTATATTACACTTGCTTATGGAATGATTGAATGCATCTATCAAATCTAAGGTACTTTGTACAACCGTGGGTGCTTTCTATGACATAGATGACTCTTGCAAAAAAAGACCCATTGGTTCTAGGCAAGTACCCCAACTAGATATTCATGACTATAATTTAATATTCACCATTACTATGCTTCATTTAAAGATTGTAATACTAATGCAATGGTTGGATGCCTTGTAGAGACACTTGCTTGTTTGTAGACGGGTTGAGTCTTGGCATAGAAAATTCTTGTAAACCTCTACAAAGACATCAAAACCATGCTCCTAATTCTTGCAATTCATTTTTATCTTTCAATTAACTTTATGTTGACACAGGGGTTAATTGAGTTACCAAGCACAAGTATAATAAACTAGATGATTAACTACATGTTCAGATTCTCAAGCTAAATGTTGGTTGTTACATTTGAAAACTTATTATATTTTGTCTAGAAAACTCCCTCGGAAAGAATGTTATATTCTATCTAGAAAATACCATAACTTCAAATCTCAAGGGTTCCTATTACTTGGTCTCTGTCACTACTTACTTCGAGACATCGACAATAGTTCCCTGTGGATTCGACTTCGGACTTTACTAGATTATTACTACAGCTTGACCGCCTGCACTTAGGTGTACACATTTCTGATCAAGCCAAGTTTTTGGCGCAATAGTTGGAGAACCATAAAAGGTGAAAAGACCTTCATTTTTGTAGAGATATATACTTTTTTTTTTTATTGTGTACAAATTTTTATTTTTTGTCTGAGAACGATCCTCACTTTCAAAATTTGCCAGAAGAATCTGTAGGATCTGTAAAGTAGTCTGAACCATTTTCACAAAGATCAGTAGCAGGCTCTTTTGAGAATAACATGGTAGATAATAGGAGAGAAGGAGAAGTTCCTGTAAGACGAGGGGAAGATCATGTGAGAGAGGGGGAAGTTCCCAACATCCGAACTCTGTGGGATTATTTGCATCCCATAAGAAATAGTGTACCCTCTTATTTTATCTTTCCTGCAAATGTGCCCCTCTTTACTGTAAAGACGGGGATAGTTCAACTACTCCCTATATTTCATGGGCTCAAATCAGAATACTCATATCTGCACATAAAAGATTTTGAGGAAGTATGTGGAACATTTTAAGACAATTCTGAGTTGGCCAAGTTGAAACTTTTTCCTTTCTCTTTAAAGGGCAAAGCTAAACAATGACTAAATTCTTTAAAAGCCCTATCAATACCTAACTGGCAGGCATTACAGAATGATTTTTTATAAAGTTATTTCCTCTACACCACACCAATGCACTCAAAAGGAAAATCATGAAGTTTTTGGTTAAAGAATGAGAGACCTTTTACCAAAGTTGGGAGAGATTTAAGAATCTTCTCTAGTCCTACCCACACCATGCTTTTGAGAATTAGACTTTGGTAGAATTTTTCTATGACTCCTTGCCCACTAAACTATGTCAGTTTGTCGTAATGATGGCTCAAGGAGAGTTCATGGGAAAGAGTTTGGAGGAGGCATTCAATGTTTTTGACACCATATCTGATAGTTCTCAGATGTGGGACTTAACCTCTCCTATCATTGTTGAAGCTAAAACATCTACTTCCCAAGGAGTTAAGTATGTCTTGAGAGATGATGATGACCTAAGAGCGAAAATAACCACCTTGTCTCGAAAGCTGGAAGCTGTAGAGATGAGAAAGGTGAATTAAGTTGATGTTGGCCCTCCCACAAAACAAGTGTGTGAGATTTGTCCTTTGATATGACATCCTACTAGGGAGCGTCCAACCATTCTGGCATTCAAAGAGGTCTTGTTGGAACAAACAAATGCAATTTCCAACTGCAACAAGCCTTATTCCAACCCATATTATGAAACATACAATTTAGGGTGGCAGAATCACCCGAACTTCAATTGAAGGAACACACAACCAACTCCCATGAACCCACAATAAGGTTCACAACCATCACCTCAATGACCTACCGCATATCAACTATAGCAACCACCACAAAAGAGGAGCCTTGAGGACACACTGAATCAGTTCATGCAAAACCAAATGAACTACAACAATAGTTCCACTTAAACTTTTACTGATTTCAAAACCCAGACCACTTAATCTTTTGTGGATCCTAAAAGCTACATCCAAAATTTGACCCAATCCATGACAAACCATGAGAAGGGCAAGTTCCCTGCCCAACCAATACAACCGCCAGGCCAATTTCATGTGGGAAATCCTTCAATCATGGAAAATCCACAAGACCAAGCCCAAGTTGTCGCTACACTGAGAAGTGGCATGGTGATTAACAAGACCATTAGAGACATGCTAATTCCAAAGCCAAAACATGAGTCAATCCCAATCAATGCACCAGTAGAGCTTAAACTTGTGATTGAGGAAGAGCCTGAATCTATGATTGAACAAACACTAGAACTGTTAAAGGGAAAAGAACCTTCGTATCCTATTTCGGCTCCTTTTCCTCATAGACTCAAAACAGTACAAAAGTTGAATAATCAGGCAAAAATTTATGAGCTTTTTAAGCGAGTAAAGATCAATATCCCACTTTTGGATGCAATCAAATAGGTTCCATCTTATGCAAAGTTTCTGAAAAACTTGTTCACAATCAAAATAAGCTAGAATGTCCAAAAAATAGCCTTCGTGATAGAACAAGACAGTTCCCTACTTCAACACAAAACCCCTCCAAAATATAAGGATCTGGGGTCTCCAACTGTAGCATATGTCATTGGAAACTTCAAAATTGAACTAGCACTATTAGATCTTGGAGCTAGCATCAATCTGCTCCCTTTCTCAATCTACCAGTAGTTGGGTATGGGTGAACTCAAACCCACTTGTGTCACACTCTAGTTGACAGACAGATCTGTCAAAATTCCTAGGGGCATTGTTGAAGATGTACTAGTCTAAGTGGAAAACTTTGTCTTCCCTGTTGATTTCATTATTCTAGATACTCAGCCAGCAATGCATTCAGAGAACCAAATTTTCATCATTCTTGGTCGACCATTCCTAGTAACCTCAAATGTATTAATCAATTACAGGAATGGAGTCATCAAATTAACTTTTGGGAATACGACTCTTTAGATGAATATTTTCAATATTGCCAAGCAATCAAGAGAGGACAAAGAAGTGAGAGAAATAAATTGCATTGATTCTTTGATATAGGAACATCTGAATAACATATTTAGTGAAAGCCCTACTTAATCATCTATGTTGGAGTCTATCGCATCTAAGACCACAGATGATGATCAAAATCCAAAGAATTGTCCTACGCACCCTGTTGGGACATGGGCCCTTGAAGAAATCTCACCAAGTGGCACAAAGCCAATCTCATCAAGTGTCAAGCCACCAAATCCTAAACTAAAATATCTCACATCTAACCTCAAATATGCATTTTTAGGGGACAATGAGTCATACCTAGTGGATATTTCATTTAAGCTTACAAATTTGCAAGAGTCTAATCTGATTGAAGTTCTTAGATGCCATAAAAGCACCATTGGGTGGACCATCGCTGACTTGAAAGGTATAAACCCATTAATTTGCAATCATGCTATATACCTTGAAGAGGACTCAAAACCCTCTCGTCAAATACTGCGACGACTGAACCCTCACATGAAGGAAGTTCTGAGAACCGAGGTGCTCAAGCTCTTAGATGCAGGGATAATTTTTCTCATCTCAGATAGCAAATAGGTTAGCCCAACCCAAGTTATGCCCACGAAGTCTGGGGTCATAGTGGTCAAAAATGATGCAAATGAACTAGTACCAAATTGAGTTGTCACAGGATGACAGATATGCATAGACTATCAAAAACTCAATTTGGTAACTAGGAAAGACCATTTTCCTCTTCCCTTTCTTGACCAGGTTATAAATTCTACTATTTCCTAGATGGGTATTTTGGGTATAATCAAATCGACATAGCACAAGATGACCATGAGAAAACAACATTCACGTGTCCTTTTGGCACGTTTGCATTCAAAAGGATATCTTGTGGACTTTCTAATGCTCCTACAACATTCCAAAGGTGTATGTTGAGTTTGTTTAGCGACATGGACGAAAAAAATTTGGAAGTATTCATGGATGACTTCTCTATATATGGTGACTCATTTGATTTGTGTTTGACCAACCTAGAGAAGGAGTTGATAAGATGTAAGGAAGTCAATCTAGTGCTCAATTGGGAGAAATATCATTTCATGGTAACACAAGGCATTGTCTTGGGTTACACTGTGTCATTTGAAGGCATGAAAGTTGACAAGGAAAAAATAGATCTGATTGAAAATTTGCCCACTCCCAAGATTGTTAAGGATGTCCGGTCATTTAAAGGACATGCAGAGTTCTATAGGAGATTAATAAAAGACTTCAGTACCATAGCTAACCCATGTGTCATCTCTTGAGTCAGGACGTAATTTTTGTGTGGAGTGAAGCATGCCAAAAAGCTTTTAACAAGCTTAAAAGTATGTTAATTTCTGCCCCAATAATGCAACCCCCTGCTTGGACCCTACCTTTTGAACTAATGTGTGATGCAAGTAATTATGCTATAGAAGAAAGGATAAGAAACCCTATGTGATTTTCTATGCAAGCAAGACTTTGAATGATGTTCAAATGAATTACTCTACAACTGAAAAAGAATTGATTGCTATAGTTTTTGCTTTGGAAAAATTTTGCTCTTATCTTATTGGTTCATATGTTATTGTTTTCACTAACCATACAATACTTAAATTTTTGCTCGCAAAGAAGGATGCCAAGCCATTGCTCTGAAGATAGATACTCTTATTACAAGAGTTTGATTTGATCATTAAGGGTTTGATTTGATCATTAAGGACAAGAAAGGTGTTGAAAATGTGGTGGCAGATCATTTGTCTAGGTTAACGTTTGAATTTTATGAAGTAGGACTGCTAATTAATGAGAATTTCCTTGATGAACAACTTTTCACAATTAAGAAAACATCATGGTACGCTGATATTGCTAACTTCCTTGCAACTGGTACACTCCCTCATTCCTTTACAATGATGGATAAGAAGAAATTTTTAAGGAAGGTTCGTAATTTCGTTTGGGAGGATCCAAATGTATTTAAGTACTGCATGGATCAAATCATAAGGCGTTGCATCCCCGCTCAACAGCCCAGTGCGTTGAAAATCATAAGGCGTTGAAAATTTTTTTGGGCCCGTTATACAGCCCAGTGCGTAGTACATATAAACCATTTGTTTTGGTGATTAGGGTTAATCGTGTATGGTACAGCCGCTCTCTGTATTCAACTCTCTCAATAGTGAAATCCCTGCAGCTTCGTGGACGTAGGCAAATTGCCGAACCACGTAAAATCTGTGTCTTGTTCTTTCTTGTTTCTTATTGCTTTATATTCTTGATTTGTTCTTCGATTGTGTGTGTTTGTTAGTGGATTCAAATCGTGAGAAATCCCAACAATGACAATGTAAAAATTGCAAAGGAACGGATGAATATCTTTCATGATGAAAACATTGTCAGGAACTCCTTTGTCTCGTACCAAATAGTCCAGTTATTCAATTCAAGGCTCTGCCTATTTCCTGGTAAGTTGAGGTCAAGGTGGACTAGACCTTACCTTGTCAAACAAGTATTTGGACATGGAGTAGTAGAAGTGGAAAACCCATCAAACAACAATATCTTTATTGTCAATGGTCAGAGGTTGAAACCATTTCTAGAAGACTTTGTTAAAAGTGTGGAAACTATTCTTTTAATGGATCTAGAATAATCTTTTGAGATTTGCGCCTGTCGACACAAAAAAGGGTTGGGTAAGGAAATATCAAACCCAACCCGACCCGCTGAGATGCCTTTATGAGGCCTCCACACCTTTTTCTCTTTTTCCCATTCTCCGCTGTCCCTTTCCCCTTTTTCTTCTTCTTCTTCATTTTTCTCCATTTTCAAAAAAATGACCCTGACCTAGCCCCAACAACCCCATGAACACACACTCCACAGATGCAATCCTCTGTTTCATGCTTTACATTTTGATTTTTGTATTTATTTATGGGTGTTTTGCTTCTCTTCGTTCTCATAAACAAAGGTTTCCAACCTAGTTGCAACCCAAATTTGTGTAAAAATGATTAATTTGTGTATTTTGTTTGTAGCTTCTGACAGATGAATAGATCCCTACCTTTCAATCTCATCTCCAAGCTCCATATACCTGTAAATTCGAAACATTAGGGACAATGTTCAGTTTAGGTTGGTGGTGAGAACTACAGTTCATATTTTCTGCCCGTAATTTTTTTTATTTTTGTTCTTATTGTTGTTGTTTTTGATCATATTATGTACCTTGTCTCGTATTTTGTATAACTTCATGATCATATCTTTGAGTTAGCTTCAATCGTCTGTGTGACTGGCAGACGTTAAAGAACCAAATAGTGAGTCTTAAAACTTAGCAAGCATGAATGGTAAAAAATTTTGGTTTAGTTTAGGAGTTTTACGCACTTTTCCATCTGATGTGCATGTTATGATCATGAGAAAAGCAAGATTGGTAAATTTAAATCCGAGAAGAGGAAGCAAAACCACTGTATGGCTGAAGCACTGTTGCTAAATGTCGTTGTGCCAAAAGACTTGGTGCCCGTAAATAATGAGGGAGGGTCTTTCACATGAAAGAATATAATCAGTGTTCTGAACCAATTTTCGGTCACACACTTGATTGATTAGACTGGATAGTGAATAAGCTGAGTAAGGATTATCCTGAGATGCCATGTTATTCCAATACTTTGCTTAACCATTTTGTGCGATAGGAACTTGGGAAAGTCACAAGTTGTTCGAATGACATCGAGTCAAGGCAAGAATATGATTAGAGTGCTCTTAACAAACCATTCTGTATTTTCTTGAGATGAAGGGTAATGGTCCAAATTTTTTTTTTGTAAAAGGTGTAAATAGTTTGTTAAATGTACAAAACTCATTTGATTGAAATGAAAAAAGTGGGCAGAGTAAGGAATGTCCCAGAATACCAACCTAAAACGTGGGTAGGGACTTATCCTGAGACGCCATGAAATTTTAGTTCAAAATTTGTGTGTATAACCTTCTTTTAATGTGTGTATATAAATGTGCATATAATTGTGATTTTTGATTTGGCATTTGAACGTCATTTAACGTTCAAACAACAGTTGCTCACAGTACTTTGGCCTCTGTAGGATATCAAAAGTACTAGGAGCTTTCCACCTTCGAACGCCATTTAACGTTCGAACGTTTGATGATTACAGTACTTTGACTTCTATAGGGACCCAAAAAGTACTAGGATCACTAAAACGTTCAAACGCTTGGAGAAAGTTTGAATCAGAGTACCATGTTCTAACGCAAAACCCCCGTTCAAACGTTGTACGCCTATAGTTCTTTGGCCTCTGATAGAACTTAAAAGTACTGGGAGCTCTCCACATTCGAATGCCAGTGTAACATTCGAATCATGTTTTTAATATCCTTTTACACACGCTCTAACGTCAGTGACGTTTGAACGTTAACTTCTAGACTATAAATACCTGGTTCGTCTTCTCCATTTTAAAAACACCCAAAACCCTCAAACCCTAGGGCTACTCTTCACTACCCAAGCCTCAAAACACCACTCATTCTCAATTTCTACAAAAAATCAACCATCCCAAACCCAATCCCACCTCATTTATCACCATTCTCACAAAAAAATCAAACTTTTCAAGCCCTAACACCCCTAAACCCAAAAACCATGCCTCCAAAGATGAAGCTACCCGCTAGGCACAACACGATCAACCAAGAGCCAAACATGGTGGAGGAGGTCATTGAGGAAAGATAGGGGAGGTCCATTATCCGAAGATATGATCGAACCCGTTTCCCCAACGCCATCAAGGAGGATAGGTATGAAAACTTCTTTTGAAACCAAACTATAGTTTGTGAGTGAACTATGGTGTTGACTGATTTTGCGAATTTGGAGATTTTTGAGAATATGAATGCTAGAGGGTGGATGTTATATTTAAGGAACAAGGGAGATGTCATGAAGGAGTTCGTGTGGGAGTTCTACTCCAACACCGTGATCATCAATGGGGCGATCAAAACTTATGTGAGGGGGGCCCATATTGATGTGGATAAGGAGTACATCCAAGAGATAAGGCAAGAGATACCCCAAGTACCAAAGCCTACCTACCCCCCAAGGAAAAGTGTGTGGATGGACGTTGTGGGTGCGCAGTTGACGGGGTTGGCCACCTTTACTTAGGAGGTACAGAGGTTCTTTCAGCAAGGAGAGTTGACCGAGAAGTACAAAATGCTCAACTTAATTGTTGTCTCAAAATTCGCCCCATTGGACTCAAGATTGAGATCCTCCCTGCGATGGCCCGATTGCTATACGCAATCAGGAAGGGTCAAAGCATATATCTTCCATCCTTAATCTTGATAGAGATGATAAAGGGGTGTGACGTGAAGAGAAATTCACTCACCTTCAGCACCCTAGTGATGGAGACGTGCTAGGACTACAAAGTTAGGGTGAGGCTAGAGATGCTAATTCAGAAGCCGATGGGGTCCTTGAACAAGGCTTCTTTCCAGAGGAGCCAAGGTCATAGTGGCGGCCTGGCGGCTAGACAGGAGGTGCCATTTGCCCTAGGCACTGATGAGGTGCAGTATGTCCTGGATGAGGAGGAGGAGAGAGAGCTAGAGGCTGAGAAACCCCATGAGTAGATATAGGATGAGGCAGGTCCTAGAACTAGCACCAGCACCCAGCGATCACTGAGAGAGATTACGCTTAGCATCGAGGCCAAGCAAGATAAGATTCTCCTACCACAGGAGGAGATTCTCAACTATTTGAGGGGTAGAGCTCGAGAAGCTAGAGAGATGAGGGAGTGAGAGTGATATTTCTATAGTTAATGACTCTGTGTGTTACTGCTTTTGTAGATGATTTGAATCATTTTCTTTTGTGTTAAAACGATGATATTTTACGAAATGAATGGTTCAGTTTTATCACTTTTATCTTTTTTAATGCATGTGTATACTTAGCATTACATTGTTATTTGTCAATGAATGATGGAACAAATGTTAATATTGAGACTATTTGTTAAAGTGACTAATCACATGATCAGTTTCACACCTCACCTAGCAACTTAGACTTAAAACCACATGTCTTGGAAAAATGGTATTTTCTCTATACTTAATTTTCAAATGTACATTGGTATTTGTTATTCTTAAGGTACAAGATGACCAAACTCGAAAATGGAATCAATATATAACCAACATTCCCTAAAAAACCTGACATAACCAGTGGAGATAATGAAGAATACCATGATAAGTTTCGAGCTTTGCGATACTTTTGAGAGAATAGCAACATTTACTCAAGTAAGGTTTTTCACTATCTATCCTTGAATAATCTCATTAAAATTGTTTTGATTGATGCAACTAAAACAATTTGTTGACACATCTCACTAGGAATCTGTTCATACGACACATACATATGCACATACTTGAAAAAGGATCTGAGGCCATCTTTGATTTAATTTTGAGCCTTAGCCATTTATTTTACAAATTATATCCCTAGTTAAGCCGTGATTGAGCCTTTAAAGGTATGATCTCTTTTTCAAATAACCCATATGATAACTAATTCACACTTTCTTGTGATCTAATATTTATATTATACACCCAAGTATAAGTGGTCGAATTGTAGTTTTCTCTGTTTTAAGTCCAAGTATCGATCCCACGAAGAGTTTAAATAATTAGGAAATAAAATGAAAGTAGTGAAGTTGTTATTTTTAGATTGGACATGTGATAGCTTATGATGTGATCTTATATTGATAACTAGTTTAATCAAAAAGTTATGTTGCAGATAAATTGAGACAATAATATTAAAAGTATTCTTCATTTCAAGGATCCCATATGTGTTATATTGGTCAAATACTTGAAATGCTACCTTACAGCAATTAACTCCCATTTTACTAGCAAGTTAACTGGTAGGTCTGATATATATAAACTATCACACAACAACTTCTTAGGTTAGCTAGTGGTATCCATGACAATTGATTAATCCAAGCAAACCAGAAGGACAGACCATTCATGAGGAATACTTGAATTATTTAATAGACTTCATGATATTAAATGCATACATAATAAACCATAACTCAGCAACGTCTTAGGTTAGCTAGTGGTATTAAGTTATAACACAACAACGTCTTAAGTTAGCTGGTTAAAGATGTGCCATTTGACTAATTCATCAAAAAGATCAAATGAAGCACAAGAAGGCTTACCCAATCGAGTCATTCCTTCGAATTCTAGTTTTTGGGTGAGAATTGAGGTCTTTGACGGATTTGGGAGGCTTTGTTGAGGAAAATAGGGTTTTTGTGTGAAAAATTCAAGAAAGTGAGAAGTAATCATTGTGAATCACAACTTTGGGAAAGATAATCGGGTGATTTGATGAGTGCCCAGAATTTTGTTGAGTATTTGGAAGGTTTTAAGAGAGAGGAGAAGGCTTTTATGGATGAGAGGAGTGAAGAAGGTGAAGGGTTTCACCAAAAATTTTGATTAAAAACCCCCATTTTTCAATTTTTGGGGAAAACCTACCAATAGAACGTCACAAACCTACTGGTAGAATAGTGCACTATAAAATTTCTATTGGTAGGTTTTTGCAAAATTCTACCGGCAAGTTTCTACTTTTTTTCAAAAATTTTCCTATGGTCACCTCACCTCCACTCCATGTTTTTTCAACTCCAACATATTCTAGTGACCTATTTACAAGATCAACTCCACAAAAAATATTATCCATGCTCGTGAACCACAATGTATAACCATGCCCAAATTCATTTATGAAATTGCAATGCAATTTGAGTTTTGAAGCTTCCAAAACACATAACATGGAATTCTAAATTAAATAAAATGAACACCCAATATATAAAGCACAAACTGAAATACAAAAGGCATTCCTATTCCTTTCTCATAGCTAAAGTTTGAGCAACATTCCTCTATCCTACAATCACAGGGTTGCTTGACAAAATTTTTCAAACACCCAAACTAAACACATATGAGTTTCATCATGGCTTTAAATTCTATTATAGAGTATACACCTACACATTCGTTTTCAAACTCGTGTGTGTGAGAAATTGAACGTGTAATTTAAGCATTTGCTCAACGGAATCCATATTCACTTAGCTATACAA
Source organism: Ilex paraguariensis (assembly GCA_963454935.2). Classification (NCBI taxonomy): domain Eukaryota; kingdom Viridiplantae; phylum Streptophyta; class Magnoliopsida; order Aquifoliales; family Aquifoliaceae; genus Ilex; species Ilex paraguariensis. The sequence continues at coordinate 192,242 of CAUOFW020000001.1, forward strand.
ATTCAACTTTGATGCAAAACTCACCAAGGGTTTTTCTAAAAAAAAAATTGAATATGTGTATATGTGACATAGAATCTTATGCACAAACCAAAATCCTCACCTATAATCAAAAAAAAATGTGCATGCATAACAATTGAAATGACCTTGACATAATCTCATGAATGGAATGCTAGGGCACTAGATAGAAAAACAACATTTCTTTTACATTTGAAGTATGCTCTCACCATACTTTCTCTAGATCATTTAGGGCTTTCAAGGGTCATAATGTAGCCTTGGGGTGATATTACAGGCAAGTGAAATGAAGGGTAGAGGAAGAGAAAAAGGTTTATTCCGAAGGCATGACATTTATTATCAAAAATTTCCTTTTTTGTGGAATTTTCTGCCTAAACCCTTCTCTTCACTTTTGGTTTCTTTTCTTCTTCTTTTCTCAACATTTTTCTTTTCCTTTTTCTTTATTTTCTTTTTTCAATCCCCTTTTTCTCCTTTTTCTTGGATTTTTATCTTCTTTTTCATTCAAAATTTTAAATTTGGTTGCATTTATCCCTTTTTGGGTTTCCTCACCACATTTCCTTTTCTTTAGGATCAATCACAGTCAATCTCGGAACAACCAAGGTGTGGCAATTTTAATAATTTTGCATTGGCTTGGTCAATCATGTGGCATGGAAACGAATTTTCAAATAAGGCTCAATCATGACACTAGGGATAGATTTTTCACAAGAAAAAGGCTAAGGCTCAAAGCAATTCAAAGATGGCCTAAGATCATCTCTAGATAAGCATGGGAAATCATATTAACATTTTAAGACAAAGTCAATCAACTATCCACATGCACTCTAATCAAAGCGAGCATAACGAGATTATTGAACATATTTTGAATTTGAAAAATTGTTCCTTTGAGTAAACGTAAGTCCCCTCCAACAAGGATTGGTACTAAATCTCATGCAAGTACTTATTTTAACTCCATTGTGCATGTCAAGCTCTAAAGTGTGGATTCAATCTGTAAATTTCTGAAATTACACCTTCAAGGTGCTCTATGGTTGAGTTCGAAAGAAAACACATATGTGATATTTCGGCGTAGGATAAACTACTATGATGTGCTTATGTATTCAAAGTTCAAAGCAAAGATCTAACTATCACTAAACCCATAACACTTTGAATAGGGGAATATTGTTCAACATCAGATATTTTTCACAAACAATTTTAAAGTTTTTCACATATATTTCAACTATTCTATATAAGAAATTGCTAGAATATGTGAATGGTGCATTTCACCACAAAATGTTGCAGCTCACCCCCCCCCCCCCAACATGAATTATGCATTGTCCTCAATGCAACAAAAAAATATGGAATGCAATGATGGACTTAAAAAGATAAGAACGGTAAGAGAACATCTCACAACTAGCTTTGACAAAAACACCAGTATTTGCAAATGTGAGGAAAGAACACTATGCATAGATAAAAGCAAGTAAACAATTAAACTTGCAAAGTAAAGAATAAAGGAAAAAATTGTACACTAAAATCTAATTGAACAGTTATGCCTCAACAAGGTCCGGATAGATCGGATTCACCAACTCTTCTTCCACAGTTTGAATTTTAAAGCCCTTAAAGAATAGTTTAAGTCTTTGGCCATTGAGCTTGAATGTTTTACCATCTCCAGGATTTTCCATGTCCACGGCTTCGTTAGGGTAGGCCACCTTGACAATATAGGGTTCATCCCAACGTGATTGGAGTTTTCGTTGGAAAATGGAGAGGCGAGAATTATACAATAACACATTTGTGGCCAAGCTCAAATGCCTTTCTTAAAATAGATTTGTCATGAAATTTTTTTCCTTTTCTTTGTGAATTTTTGAGTGCTCATGTAAATCTCTACGAATTTTCTCTAATTCAGTCATCTCCAACTTCCAATGTTCCCCAGCTATTCTAAAATTGAAATTCAAGGTTTTTATAGCCAAATATGCCTTGTTCTCCATCTCTATTAGAAAGTGACAAGCCTTGCCATAGACTAGCCTATTGGAGCCATACCAAGGATGGTCTTACAGACAGTGCATCGATCAATCTAAGTGACCAATCCTTTCGATTTGGGTTAGCCAGTTTCTCTATTATGTTCTTTATCTTCCTATTGGCCAACTCGATTTGGCCATTAGACTGTGGGTGATAAGCAGTGGACACCTTGTGTGTTACACCATATTTATGCATCAAAGAAGCAAATGTTCTATTGCAAAAATGAGAACCACCATCACTTATCATTGCACGAGATGTCCTAAACCTTGAAAAAATGATTTCTTTTAAAAACTTGACTATGACTCGATGGTTATTGGTCTTAATTGGGATTGCCTCTACCTACTTAGACACGTAGTCCATTCCTAATAGGATATAACGGTAGGCAAAGTACATAGGGAATGGACCCATGAAATCGATGCCCCAACTGTTAAAGATCTCAATGAGTAACACGGGGGAGAGGGGCATCATGTTTCTACGAGTCACACTTCCCAAAATTTGACACCTATCACATTCTTTGTGAAATGAAACACAATCTTTAATCAATGACAACCAATAAAAACTATTTCGTAAAATATTAGCTGAAGTTTTATTGGAAGAGAAGTGCACACCACACGCCTTGTAGTGGCAGAAAGAAAGGATATCTCGTTGTTCGTTTTTCAGTAGGCATCTCCTCATGACTTGATTAGGATAATATTTGAACAGGCACAGGTTATTGAAGTAGAAGTACTTCACATCCACCATGAATCTCCTCTTATTATTTAGGCTCAAATGAGATGGTATCTACCCTGTGGCAAGAAAATTACAAATATCAGAATGCCACGGACAAAATGTCAGAATCGAAAATAAATGCTCATCGAGAAATAAATTAGGGAGAGGGATATGCTCTTTGGCGTGTTGGACGATAAGCCATGACAAATGGTCCGCCATCACATTCTTGACTCTTTCTTGTCCTTGATGATCAAGTTTAATTCTTGAAGCAAGAGGATCCACCTAATGAGTCTTGTTTTAGCATCCTACTTAGACAAAAAATACTTCAAAGCATAGTAATCAGTGTAGACTATATTAGGCGAACCAATGATGTATGACCTAAATTTGTCTAATGCAAACACTACAACTAGCAACTCTTTTTCAGTGACAGTGTAATTCGTTTGTGCTACATTTAGAGTTTTGCTAGCATAGTATATGACATATGGCCTTTTGTCTTCCTTTAACTTAGCACTGCACCAACCGTGTAATCATTTGCGTCGCACGTGAGCTCAAATGGTAGTTCCCACTTAGGTGGTCACATGATTAGAGGTGAAGTAAGCATGTTTTTAAGTTTTCTGCAAGATGCCTCACAATCATCTAACCAAATAAAGGGAACATCATTTGATAGAATATTGGTCAAGGGTTTTTCCAATGCACTAAAATCTTTAGTGAATCAACGATAAAAACCAGCATAGTCAACAAAATGACCTGATATCATTGAAAACCTGTGGAGTGGGTAGGTTGGAAATTGCTTCCACTTTGGATTTGTCTACTTCAATCCCCTTTGTGTACACAATGTGTCCAAGCACAATCCTTTGCGTTACCATGAAGAGACATTTTTCCCAATTTAACACAAAATTCTTCTATTCACATTTTGCTAGAACTCTCTCCAAAATTTTCAAGCATCCTCCAACCGAGTCCCCAAACACTAAAATATCATCCATAAAGCCTCCACAATCTTCTCTACCATGTTACTAAATATCCCCATCATATATCTTTGAAAAGTTCCTGAGGCATTACACAAACCAAATGGCATTCGGCGATAGGCATAAGTACCAAAGGGGCACGTGAATGTGGCCTTCTCTTGATCGTCCAAGGCAATCTCTATTTGATTATAATTGGAGTAGCCATCTAAGAAGCAATAGAAAAGATGCACGCCTACCCTCTCCAACTGGTGACCACCCTTGTTCGAATCAACCTATTCTCCTCATTTGCTATAACAATGACTCCCGACTTCTTTGGTACTACTTGCATGGAACTAACCCATTTACCGTCGACAACTGCAAAAAATGATGCCCATGACAAGTAGCTTAAGCACTTCATCTCTCACCACATCCTTTATGTTAAGATTTAGCCTTTGTTGTGGTTGTCAGGATGACTTTGAGTCTTCTTCTAAGTAAATTAAATGAGTGCAGATGAGAGGGTTAATTCTTGCCTTGGCTCTAAAGAAAAGCTTATCACCATTGGACATGTCTTGTGCTCCCCCAAAAATGCATATTTAAGTGTAGATGGTAATGGCTTCAACTCCAAGATGGGTGTTTGCATAGTTAATGGAAGAATCTTCTCTTCTTGTGGTGGAGGTTTTTCAAATGTTGGGGTCTAATTACCCACCCCTTGCACACTTTCTGGCTCCTCATCTTCAATAAAATCTTCCTCCTTCAACTTGGAATTGCAAAGTAACTCCATGAGATCCTCCACCAAAATGTCAATCCGATTGACCTCATGAACTTCCTCATCATCTCCCGGTTGCTTGCAAAGATTGAACACATTGAGATCCATGGTCATGTTTCCAAATGCGAGCTTCATTAGACCATTCTTGTAATTAATCACAACATTAGAAGTAGCAAGGTAAGGCCTACCTAATATAACAAGAATCTGTGAACTAAGGTTAGCAATGGGGTGAGTGTCAAGTACAATAAAGTCAACGAAAAAATAAAATTTGTCCACTTGGACTACACATCCTCAACTACTCCCCTTGGTGGTCTCATGCTTCGATATGCTAATTGAAGTGTGATTGAGGTTGGCTTCAACTCCTCAAGCTGCAATTGTTGATACACCAAAAAGGGTAAGAGGTTGACACTTGCTCCCAAGTCTACTAACACTTACTCCACACGACAATTCCCAATGGTTATAGTATTGGTAGGGCAGCCGGGATCCTTGAACTTGGGTTGGGTGTTAGTCCTCAAGATGGAGCTTACTTGCTCGGTGATGAATGTCTTCTTGTGCACATTCAAATTTCCCTTTACGGTGCACAAATCTTTCAATATCTTGGCACACGAGGGTATTTTCTTGATGGCTTCAAAGAGAGGAATGTTTATCTTCACATGCTTAAACATTTTAATAATATTTGAATAGTTAGCAACTTTAGCCGGGGAGTTCAAATGTTGGGGAAAAGGGGCTGGGATAGGACAATCATGCACATTCAAATCAACAATCTTTTTCTTTTCGAGTGTTTCACCCTCCTTGGATCTCTACTTTCAAACATAACTACACTTTGCGTATATTGATAAATTCAAAACATTGAGGGAAATATTGATCGTATTGTGTATTCTTTCTTGTGATCATATTGCGTATTTTGTCTTATATTTTGTATTTATACAGTCTTTATAGTATATACAAAATGATGATTATGGCTTTAAGGCAGATTCAGTCTTCTTTGTGATTGACAGACGTTAAAGAACCAGATAGGGTGTCTTAACTTTAGCAAGCATGGATAGTAAGATTTTTGGGTTCAATTTAGGCATTTTAAGCATAGTTCCATTTGATGTGCATTATGTGACAATGAGAAAAGCAAGATTGATGAGCAAAACTGAAATACGAGAAGAGCAAGCGAAAGTACTGTGTGGCAGAAGTAGTTTAGCTAAACGTCTTCGTGCCAAAACACTGGGTGCATGTAAACAATGTGGTAGGATCTTTCACCTGAAAATCCTTACAATGTGGCATCTCAGGAAAATCCTTACAATCAGGGTTCTGAACCAATTTTTGGTTGCGCACTTGATCGAGTAGACTAGATAGTGTATGGGCAGAGTACGGATTTTCTTGAGACGCCATACTATACCAGTCCTGTACTTACATTTTATGTACGACAAGAAACTGGAAGAGTCACTGATAGTTCAAATGACATGGAGACAAGGCAAGACACGGATTAGAACTTTTCTTGAAAAAACTGTGAAAAAGGCATGTTTTTAAGATGAAAGCCAATGGCCCGAACTCTTTTTTTGTAAAAGTGTAAATATTCCATTTTATTAGATATACAAAGTCTTTTTGTTGAAATAAAGATGTGGGCCAAGTAAGGAATGTCCTAAAATACCAATGAAGTTGTAGCGTGGGTAGGTACTTATCGTGAGACGCCATGATTCTCCAAGTTCAATTTGTGCATATAGTCTTCTTTTAATATGAGTATATAAATGTGTATAAATTTTGATTTTTATTTTGGCATTTGAACGCCATTTAATGTTCAAACGGTATGAGCTCATAGTACTTTTTGATCTCTGCACCAACACCAAAGTACTGAGAGCACCTCAAGTTCGAATGCCTGATGAACGTTTCAACTAAGATCCCACGTTTGAATGTCATTTTCACGTTCAATCTAGAGGAGCTTACAATACTTTGACCTCTATAGGACATCAAAAATACTAGGCGCAACTTTTGTTCTAACGACAGTTTAATGTTCAGACCTTCTTTTAAAATTCTTTCGATCCTCATTCGAATGTTAGTAATGTTCGAACATTAGCTGCTTGGGTATAAATAGCTTGTTCATCTTCTCCATATCACAATGCCTAAAAGCCTTCAATTTCTTCAAACCCTAGCTCACCCCTTCACTACCCAAGCCTTGAAACCTCATTCCCTTTCACTTTATACCCAAAATCAAGCATCCAAACCACATTGTCATCTCATTCCTCACATTTTAACAAAGAAATCCCAAGTTTTTCTTGCCCTCAAAACCCCAAAAATCCAAAAATGCCTCCAAGGATGAAAATGCCCACGAGACGAAAGGTGACCAATCAAGAACCCAACTTTTTGGAGGAGGTGATCGAGCAAAAGGAGGGAAGGCCACCATTGGTTCGAAGATACGATCGCACTCTCTTCCCCAGTGCTCTCAAAGTTGATAGGTACAAAAAAAAAATTCAAAATGTAGCCATTGTGTGTGAACAAACTATAGAGTTGTCAAATTTTGTGGAATTGGGCATTTTGGCTAACATGGAGGCTAGAGGTTGGGGTATGTACTTGAGAAATGGTGGTGATATGGTGAAAGAACTTGTGAGGGAATTTTATTCTAATGTCGAGGTTGTGAATGGGGCAATCAAGACGTATGTGAGGAGGTCTTGCATCAACGTAGATGAGGATTTTATATTGGAGTTGAGGGTCATACCACGAGTACCAAGGCCTAGCTACCCCTCGAGGAAAAATGTGGAGTTGGACATGGTAGGGGTTGAGTTGACGGGTTTGTTGACATTTGCATGGGGAGGAAGGCAGTTCCTTGAGCAAGGGGAGGTGACGGACATGTATAAGATGCTTAACTTGATTGTTGTCTCCAACTTTGCCCCATTGAACGAAAGAACGAGATACTCCCTGACATGGCTCGATTGCTATACGCACTAGGGAAAAACCACAACATAGGCCTCCCATCTTTGATATTGTCTAAAATGATTAAGGGATACAAAGCTAAGAGGAATTCATTCCCCTGGGGTATGCTAGTGATGGAGATATGCATGGATTGGGGAGTAAAGGTCAGGCTAGAGATGGAGGTGCTCAAGCCGATGGTATTCGTAAATAAACTATCGTTTAGAAAGAGTCAGGTTATAGCGGAGGGCCGGAAGCAAGGCAAGATGTGCCACCAACTCAAGGCACCGATGAGGTTCAGGATGCCATGGACTATGAGGAAGAGAGAGAGGCTGAGTAGGCCCATACAGTGACCAGAGATCGACGGACGTTATGAGAGATCATGCTCGGCATCGATGCGAAGCAAGATGAGATTATTTGCTAGCAAGAGGAGATTCTCTGTCTTTTGTGAGGTGGAGCTGGCGGTCCTTCAGGCTTTGGAGAGGCGACAGAGTGAGAGTGATTTTTGTACTTAGGATTGATGACTATTTGTTGTTTTTTTAGATGATCTAAGTCTTTTTTTTTTAACTATGATATATTGTGAAATGAATGATTTATTTTTATAATATTTATCTTCTTAAATACATGTGTTAGATTTAGCATTACATTGTTATTTATTAATGATTGATGGGATCGATGTACATATTGAGATTGCTTGCTAAAGTGACTAAGCACATGATTAGTCTAACACCTAACCTAACAATCCAAATTTAAAACCACATTTCCTTAAAAAAAATATATTTTCTCTATGTTTAAATGTCAAATGTACATTGGTATTTTTTATTTTTAAAATGCAGAATACTCAAACTTTAAAATGGAATTGGTATATAATCAATATTCTTTGAAAACCTGACATAATTAATGGAGATAACGATGAATACCATGGTAATTTGTTGAGCCTTCCGATACTTTTGAGAGAAAATCAACACTTACTCAAGTAAGGTTTCTCACATTCTATCCTTGAATAATCTCATTATTATTGTTTTGATTGCTGCAAATAAAGAAATCTATTGACGTATCCCACAAAGAATTTGTTCATACGACAAATACATGTGCACATGCTTGAGAAAGAATTTTAGGCCATTTAATGAATTTTGGAGTTTTTTCTATTTCTTTTGATATGTAATCCCTTGTCAACCATGATTGAGCCTCAAAAGGATAAATTTTTTGGTACAACCATGACTTGGAACAAAGCCAAAAGAATTCTAAATCCCTACCTGCGTTATCTAATTTCTCTACATGTTTTATTAAAAAAAGTAGGCATTCTGGGTATGAAAATAAGAGAAGAAAAGGGCAATCAAAAGGGCAGAATGAGATGAGCAAAGAAAGAAAATACAAAAGAAGTCAATCTAGCCAAAGAATTGTGATTTTAAACAAAAAGGGAATGAAATGAAAAGTGCAAATGAATTTCCCGAAGACAAGATAAAGAAAAGGAGAGAGTGTGCATAAGTATAACCAAATTGGATAACCCATTTTGAACTCCTCTTTTTCGTAATTTCATTAGCCATTGATCCCTGCTTGGTCGCATTCACCCTAATCTCTGAACACTAATCTGAACCAAGTGTATATGCCTGATAATAATATGCGAGTGTCAATCTCCCTCAAGTTTGGTGTTAGAAATGGGGAAAACGAGTGTGTGTGGATGAAAATGTGTGTGTGTGCAAAAGTGCTCTCCATGAAAAGAGAGACTTTCAAGTTTCGTGTTTCACTTGGAATTAAGTATTCCAAGGTCATCTCCTCATGGAAGGAAGATTGAATTGTGTGAAGGTGATTTTGTGAAAATGGAAAAGTGCAAAATCTTGTGAGTTTGTGTTTTGATGAGTGGAGTCTTTGCTAAAAATGAATGGAAACAAGGTTGGCTAACCCAAAGAGGTCATTCCAATGGGAATGCTAATGATTGAGGGACTAAAATGGAGGTGTAGGCTCAAACATACCCCGTGACAAGTCTACAGAGTATCAAGAGCTTACAACCACGTCCGCACTCAACCTAGTCAAACTGAACACTTTACACGACGAGGGAGAATGGAGGAGAGTTGATTTAGCATACCCAAGAGAAAATCTCCCTTGGAATAGCCAACATAAAACTTAGCTACTCATATTAAACGCAAAGACATACAATGTAGAAAGAGACATGGTAATGAAATGGAGATTAAATCTTCTATGAATGTAAAGAAAAATTAACTACAAATATAAGTGCCTTTAAAACCCATTTGGAAAGCTAGAGAACAAAAGCTTAAATTTAACAATGGTAGATTCAAAGATACATGACTAAACTTGCAATACACTTGAAATAAATGACATCAAAGTGCAATATATAAAGATTACAAGAGTCTTACAGCTTACTACAAGTGAAATGGGTAAGAAAATGCAAAAATCTAAACTTTCTCTCTCTAAATTATTAACTTCCTTGAGCTTCTCTCTCTAAAATACAGAAAAATGGTCTCCCATAGTGTAACTAACTGCATTTTCATCCATAAGGCTCCTATAGCCTGTGTTTTCTGGTCTCCTATCAATGGGAGGTAAGTTGATGGCTTGGATAGGCTAGTACAAGCCTAGCCTGCAACCATCCAGGCTCCCTCATTCTCTCTCTTCCTCATAAATGCCTTGGCCTCCATAGTCCAACCCCAGGTGTTGGGAGGCATGCTAGGATGTGTAACATGAAAGGGATGTGTGGGAGAAGCAATGGTGGGACCCCCCAAGTGGTAGAGCCTGAGTTACAGCATCTAGCGTTTTTCAGCAAAACTTTCTAGAAGGTCAAAGCAAAACCTTCCGAAAGGTTTTTTCCAGAGTGCAAAACCTTCCAGAATGTTTTTGGTAGAACCAACTCCAGTGTGCAAAACCTTTTGGAAGGTCTATGACCCAATCTTCCAGAAGGTTTTCTACTGACTTTATTTTTTTCTTGATTCCTTCACCTTCCAAGCCTGCCTTTAAGCCACCCCTCATCTCTATTGACTTTGAGCACTACGATGGGGGCTTAACTCAAGCCATATCAAACTGTTTCCCTACAATCACACAACAACTTCATTAATTGTTTGATTAATTGAATCTCTTCCCATTTCCAACACAAAAGCGGGTATAAAAGGGTATAAAAGCATTCATGATGTGCAATATTTTGTGCTAATCACACCCCACAACTTGAGTTTTGCTAGTCCCTAGAAAACTTTATTTTCAAACCGCAAAGTGTAAAACTTCAACAATCCATTTACGCACATACATAGCAAAACAACCAAAATGCAAAAATCACAATGCAATTAAAGAAATAGACATGGCCAAGATAAAATGAACAAATGTGGTACTTTTCATTAATTACTTTCAAACGTTTAAGTACAAGGACTTAGAATTCAAAAACAAAATGGCCCAAAATACTAAAGACAATTCTACTAGCCCGATAATTCTAATCCTAACTGTGCACAAGTAAAACAAAAAGAAACAAACAAACAACATGATGGCACAACTACCCGTCGTCCTCATCTCCAACTTCCTCCCAATCACTCTCCTCCTCCTCATCATTGATTAGCACAAAATATTGCACATTATGTATGCTTTTATAACCTTTTATACTTATTTTTGTGGTGGAAATGAGAGGAAATGCAATGATGCATACAATTAATAATGTTTCTGTGTGATTGTAGGAAAAGAGTTGGAAATGGCTTGAGTTAAGCCCCCATTGTAGTGCTCAAAATCAATGGAGATGAGGGGTGGCTTAAAGGGAGGCTTGCAAGGTGAAGAAATCAAGAAAAAGACAAATCTGGAGAAAACCTTTCGAAAGGTTTGGTCAAAACCCTTCTGGAAGGTTTGCACATTGAACTACCTACGCCCCTACCAAAACCTTCCAGAAGGTTTTGCACAATGGAAGAATACCTTCTGGAAGGTTTGCATCGGCTATCCAGAAGGTTAGGCATACTAGACATCTTTTTCTTCTACCTCTACCAAAACTTTTCGGAAGGTTTGTATCTACCTTCCGGAAGGTTTTGCCCATAAATGTCAGACACCCTATAACTCAAGATCTGTCACTTGGGGGTCCCACCTATGATTCTTCCACACATCGAGTGTCATTCTTTACATATATACATGCCACCGTACACTTAAGGTTGGACTTTTGAGGCTAATACATTAATGAGGATGAGATAGAGGGTGGAAGCCTGGGAAGTTACAAGCTAGGCTTGTTCTAGCCTATCCAAGCCATCAACTTAGCCCCCCCCCCCCATTGGTGGGAGACCTAAACACGTGCTATAGGGCCTCATAGATGAAAATTCAAGGAGTTACACATTGGGGAGAGAAGTTTATTCAGCATAGAGAGAGAGAAGCTCAATGATGAAGACAAAGTTTTAGAGAGAGAGTTTGTATTTTTGCATTTTCTTACCCATTTCACTTGTAGTTCGTTGTAAGTCTCTCGTAATCTTCATTTAATACACTTTAATGTCATTTATTTCAAGTGTATTGCATGTTTAGTCATGTATTTTTGAATCTACAACTGTTATATATCAGTTTTTCACTTCAAGCTTTTGAGTTGGGTATTAAATGTACTTATCTTTGTAGTTTAACTTTTCTTTACAGTAATACCATTTTTAATCTCCATTTCATTACCATGTCTCTTCCTACATTGTATGTCTTTGCATTTAATATGAGTAGCTAAGTTTTATGTTGGCTAATCCAATTGAGATTTCCTCTTGGGTATGCTAAATCAACTCTTCACCATTCTCCCTCGTTGTGTAAAGCGTCCAGTTTGACTAGGTTGAGGGTGGACGTGGTTATGATCTCTTGATACACTGTATACTTGTCACAGGGTATGTTTGAGCCTACACCTCCACCTTAGTCTCTCACTTCCTATGAATCAATCGAACACCTAGGCACCATTGGAAGAATGTTTTGAGTTGATTTGGCATTCCCATTGGAATGACCCATTCGGATTAGCCAACCTTGTTTCCACTACATTTTTATCAAAAAATTCACTCACCAAAACACAAAATCACAAGATTTAACACTTTTCCATTTTCAAAAAATCACCTTCACATGATTCAACCTTCCTTCCCTGAGGAGGCAACCTTGGAATATCCATTCCATTTGAAACACGACACTTGAAATTCTCTCTTCACTTGGAGCGCATTTTTGCACACACACACTCTCATTGCACACACGTTTCCCCATTTCATGCAAGATATCTGAAGGAGAGTGACACTCACCTAACCGTATAAGCCACATACACATTACCAAAATCATTTTTGGAGATTAGGATGAACGGGAGCAAGCATTTTTGGTGCCATTGTTGGGGAAGGCAAACCGTTGAATTACAAGGTGATTGTTGGACAACGGAGGTAAGTCCCATGATTCTCGTCATGGGCCGAGGTACGTTGCTCCTTGTACATACTTTTGTTTACTTCTCATTTCAATTGTAGATATTGTTTTTGCATGTAGGGACGGGACGACCAAAATAGATTAGTTAGACGACCCCTAGAACCTAACGTAAATCTTGACCAAGACCCACCCGAGGATGCTAGTGATAATTTTTAGGATGTTGGTGCTAATGTCCTAAGAGGCGGGAGAGTGCAAGACCCTAGAATGCCAAATCCTAGAATGCATTTTTCCCTCCTAGGAATGAGGGAAACCATATCCCTATTGATCCTTCGACGAGGTCAATGCGGGATTATCTCCAATCCACTCGTAGCACCACTCCCTCGTGCATTCTTTTACTGATCAAAGCTCATGCCTTCCTAGTTAAACTAGGAATGTTACAACTACTTCCTCAATTCCATGGAATTGAAAGGGAGAATCCTTATTTGCACATTAAGGAGTTTAAGTAAATAGTTGTAACCATCCTCACCAATTATGTCATGGAAGACATAGCTCGCATGAAATTGTTCCCCTTTTCCCTTAACGACAAAGCCAAAGCGTAAGTTGAATTCCTTGAAGCCACGATCAATAAGTTCTTGGGCACAAATGCTTTATGAGTTTTTGAACAAATTATTTTCGGTGCCTAAAACCACCGCTCTTAAAAAGCAAATCCAATTTTTTTTGAAAAAGCCCAATGAGCAATTTTACCAATGTTAGGATCACTGCAAGGAATTGCTACAATCCATTCCACACCATAGCTTTGAACCATGGCAATTGGTGAGTTTCTTCTATAAAGGGATTACACCGGGCCAACGACAGTGCATCAACATGATGTGCAATGTGGAGTTTTTAAACAGGGATCTTGATGAGGCCCTTGAATACTTCAATACAGTGGCACAAAGTACACAATCTTGGAATATTACGGATCCCACTGATTTACAGAAGTCTTGTCCGAGTAGTAATCAACCAAGTGGGGGAAGGATGTATGATTTAAAGTATCGGGAAGATTTGCTTTCTAAAATTGCCATATTATCTTGGAAAGTGGAGAGTGTTGAGATCAATAGGAGACATGAGGTGTCCAAAATTTCCAAGACCGAGGAGTTTAGCTCCATTTGTGAGATTGTTTAGCATTCCATCTCGAAATGCCCTAACATTCTGGCACTTAAAGAAGTATACCATGAGCAAGTCAATGTCTTCAATTAAAGTAGGTAATCACTCCCCCCACACTCTAATACATACAATCTGGGTTGGAGTAATCATTCTAACTCCAGTTGGAAGAATGAGAATCCCACTCCTCATGAGTCTAGTTCATATTCACCTCCTATGCCTCCCAAGAAAAACCAATATCATGGTCAAGGTCCTTTGTCTAGCTTCTAATACCCCCAGTCCAATCCACAATGGTTCTCACAAAACCCGCCTCCACAAAGTTTTGGTCAACAAGGACAAACTAACCCACCCATCTACCAACTGCCTCATAAAAGAAATTTGGAGTATATGGTGCACCAATTCGTATGTGGTGCACCAATTCATCCAAAGCTAAACCACCATTAGCAATTAAACCACCACCGCCACTTTTAATGACATTCGGACCCAAATCACAAAATTGACCAATGCCATAGGGTCGTCACAACAAGAGAAAGGAAATTTTTCCACTCAACCTTAAGAAAACCCTAGGGGCCAACACGTGATTGAGTCATCTGAGTCCACTAAAGAAAGTTATGAGCAACTCACGGTAGTCACCACCCTTCGGAGTGGCAAACAAATTGACAAGACCATTGTGGCAAAAGTCTCACCAAAAGCCACATTGGAGAAAGAGAAAGAAACTAAGGATGACTCCGAGGGGGTAAGGTATGTGAAAAAGAAAAAATTGTTGATGAAATTGTGCATGCATGTCCCATTCTATCCCCTTTTCCCAATTGTTTGAAGCTACCCGTGAAGGTGGCTAATTATTCTAACATTATTGAGATTTTCAAGCAAGTTAAAATTAACATCCCGCTACTTAATGCTATCAAGCAAATCCCTTCATGTGCCAAGATCTTAAAAGATTTGTGTACCGTGAAGAGGGAGTTGAATGTTCACAAGAAGACATTCCTCACTGAGCAAGTGAGCTCAATCTTGAGGACCAACACACCGGCAAAGTTCAAAGACCCCAACTGCCCAACCATTGCCATCACAATAGCAAATTGCCAGGTGGAGCAAGCACTCCTTGACTTGGGGGCAAGTTTCAACCTCCTATCCTATTTGGTGTAACAACAACTCCAACTTGAAGAGTTAAAGCCAACTCCAATCATTCTTTAATTAGCAAATCGTAGCGTTAGAACACCAAGGGGAGTAGTTGAGGATGTCTTAGTTCAAGTTGATAAATTCTATTTCCCTGTTGAATTCATTGTACTAGATACCAACCCGATTGTTAATCCAAGTTCACAAATTCCCGTCATACTAGGTAGACCTTTTCTTGTTACATCTAATGCCATGATTAATTGCAGGAACAGTCAAATGAAGCTTGCATTTGAGAATATGACGATGGACCTCAATATATTCAATTTGTTCAAACAACAGGGGGACGATGAGGAAGTGTATGAAGTCAATAAGATTGATACCTTGGTGGGGGGATCATTTTAAGCTATTGAGCACTTTAAAGTTGGGGGAGAAGGAGATGGTTGATCAAGAGGTGCCGAAAAGTTTACAAGAGATAGAAAAATGGACCCCTACATTTGAGAAGCTTCCACATCAAGAAAATAGAATTTTTCCATCCATTGTACAAACTCCGAACTTGGAGTTGAAGCCCTTGCCATCAAACCTCAAATATTCATTATTGGGGGAGCACAGTACCTTCCCGGTGGTAATAAGTTCTTCATTGGAGCCAAAACAAGAAGATGATCTATTGAAAAATATTAAAATGGCACAAGGGAGCAATTGGTTGGATGATTGTCGATATCAAGAGGATAAGCCCCCTCAGTTGCATACACCTGATCTACTTAGAAAATGACTCCAAGCTATCTCGACAACCACAAAGAAGGTTGAATCCAATCTTGAAGGATGTGGTGAGAGACGAGGTACTCAAACTACATGATGTGGGCATCATCTTCTCGATTATTGATAGTAAATGGGTCAGTCCCACTCAAGAGGTACCCAATAAATCTGGGGTCCCTGTGGTTGCAAATGAGGACAATGGGTTGATTTTGACTGGAGTAGTCACCGAATGGAGAGTGTGTATTAACTATCGAAAGCTCAACTCTTGCACAAAAAAGGATCACTTTCTTTTGCCATTCCTCAACCAAGTATTGGAGAGTGTAGCCAAACACTTGTTCTATTGTTTCTTGGATGGATACTCTGACTACAATCAAATTGAGATCGCATTAAAGGATCAAGAAAATATCACCTTCACTTGCCCCTTCGTTACCTTTGCCTATCAACGCATGCCATTTGGGTTGTGTAATGCCCCATAAAATTTTCAAAGATGCGTGATGGGAATTTTCAGTGATATGGTGGAAAAGACTGTGAAATCTTCATGGATGAAATTTCCATATTTGGGGATTCATTTGAGGGTTGTTTGAAGAACTTAGAGAAACTACTTGGGAGATGTAAGGAGAAGAACTTGGTCCTCAACTGGGAGAAGTGCCACTTCATGGTGACATAAGGGATAATGCAGATATGGGTTTTCTGTTTCGAGTCCATGGAATTGAGGGAGTAGTTGAACTATCCCCATCTTATAGTAAAGAGGGGTGCATTTTCAGGAAAGATAAAACAAGAAGGGACACTTTCTTGTGGGATTTAAGTAATCCCACAAGGTTCGAATGTTAGGCACTTCCCCCTCTCTCTTAGGAACTTCCCTTTGTCTCTTATTATTTGTCATATTATTATCAAAAGGGTCTGCTACTGATCTATGTGAAGATGGTTCAGACTGATTCAAAGATCCAACAGATTCTGCTAGCAAATTTTGAAATTGAGGATCGTCCTCAGACATAAAAAAAATAAATTATACACAATAAATCAAAGAAAGAATATATACAAAACAGAAGGTCTTCTTACCTTTTACCTTAAAACACCTTTTATGGTTCCCTGGCAACGGCGTCAAAAACTTGACTTGATCCGATATGTGTACACTCAAGTGCAGACAGTCAAGTTGTAGTAATAATCCGGTTTAGTCCAGAGTCGAATCCACAGGGAACTATTGTTGGTGTTTTGAAGTAAGCAGTGTTAGAGACCATGTGATTGTAACCTTTGAGATTTATAGTGATGATGTTTAGAGATTTTCCTGGGCCAAATATTTCATTCTTTACAACAAGTTTTTCTAGACAAAATATAAGATAAATTCAAATGTAAATAGTCACCCTTTAGTTCGAGGATATGAACATGTAGCTAATCATCCGGTTTATTTTATTTGTGCTTGGTAACTCAATTAACACCCATGTCAACAACAAGTTAATTGGAAGATAAAGATGGATTGTGAGAATTAAGCACATGGTTCCAATGCCTTTTTAGAAGTTTACAAGAATTGTATATGCCGAGATTCAACCCGTCTACAAAAAAGCAAGTGTTTCTACAAGGCCTCCAACCATGGCGTTAATATTCCATCCTTTAAATGAAGTCCAATAATGGTGAAGACTGAATGGTAGTCATAAGGATCTAGTGGGGGTACTTGCCATGAACACATGGATCTTTCTATGCAAGACTCATCCATGTCATAGAAAGAACCCACGGTTATACAAAGTACCTTAGTTTTGCTAGAGGCATTCAATCATTCAATAAGCAGGTGTGATATAAAGCATTAAAGCATAAATGAAATGCACAATATATAACTTTCAGATGATTTATACATGTCCATCACCTCTTAATAAAGAGTGAATGAGAAACTAGTCACTCTTCATGGCTTTGGTAAAGCTAAAAAAGTGAGTGATACTCATCCCTCCAAGTAAAGGACTTTACAAGGTAAAACACAATAAGCGAGGAGTTGATTTTCGACAAAGAATGAGTGAATCACGTTTCACCCTTCACGGCTTTGGTAAACCTCTAGAAAAGTGGAAGAGTTTCACTCCTCTAAAGGAAGAAGGAAGCTCAAGCAATGGAAGTGAAAGACAATAAATAAAAGTTAAAGAAAGCTAGTCATTTTTAGAAGGTTTCCACCGTAACCAAAAAATGATCTAACTCCCTTGATGCAAATAAATATACACCTAAGTCTAAGACTAATTATACAACTACAAGTGAGAGTCTAAGCCTCCTTCAAGCTTTTTACAAGTCTTGGTGTAGTCAAAGCCTACAAAACCAAGCTCTAGCTCTCTACAAGTATCAAAAGGACTCTCTAGCACTCCCCTAAAAGAACTCCCTCAAGGGGAGTATTTATAGGCAAAGAGGAAGGGGGACAAGAGAGTGTAAGGGAATAGTGTAGAGTCTTGAAAGTCGTCTGAACGCTATCCACTCTGTGGCCTGTCTGGAGACAACGTTCGAACGTTGTCTGGCATTCGAATGTTGTTATTGTCTATGCTTGATGGGCGTTTGAATGCCAGATGGGGTATGACCTTCTCACTCAAGTAGCCTGTGGTCTTCTGTGAAATCCACTTCCACACTCCATGCACAACTTGACACTTTGCACTCAACATCCTGGTCCTCAATTAATTCAAAGGGACGTTCGAACGTGAATTGGCGTTCGAACGTGGTACTCAAGTACCTCAGTGTTTTCCTTCTTGGCTGCAACACGCCATGCCTCAGCATCCTGTAGTCTGATCTTCAATAATACAAGAGAACGTTCGAACGTTGGTTGGCGTTCGAACGTTCTTGCCTTGGTCCAAGCTTTTCCAAATTTGCTCTAGAATATGCTGGTGTTGCACGAAGGTGTGATATTCATTGCCTTTGGTCCCTTGTACAATTTATGCCCTAAAATGCCATCATTTAAACTCCATCAAATTACAATTAGTCCTAAAAAGGCATAGTGATATGTTGATTTTAACGGCTAATCAATTCCCACATCCATTCAATCACATTGCATGAATAAAAGAAAACATGTGATTATTCTAATTATAGCATAAATATCTTGGGATTGCAATTTTCTTAACCATTAAGGATTACTTTAATTTTAATCAAATTAAAATTATTTTTTTTTTAAAAAAAAAAAATCTATTATAGAGTCCCAATCCTATTAGGATTCTATAATCAAAATCCTAGTCAAACTAGGAGTCTGTTTCGGTTGATCTTTTAATTGGGATCAAATTCCTAATTTGATTCCAAATAAGAGTCATAATTCTATTAGGATCATTTTATTAGAATCCTAGTCAAACTAGGATTTTAGTTTGGATGGAATACTATTCATAATCAAATTCTCAATTTTGGTCTAGATAGAATTCCTAATCTCATTAGGAGCCTTTAGTCCAAAACCTAATCAAAATAGGGTTCTAGTATGGGTGGTGTATAATTGAAAATCAAATTCCTAATTTTTTTAGTCTAATTATGAGTCCTAATCTCATTAGGATTCTTTGATCATAATCCTAGTTAAAATAAGATATTAGTTTAGGTGGTGTTTTATTAAGAATCAAATTCTTATTTTATTAGAATACAATATCCTAATTTAATTAGAAGACAATTTCCCAATTTAATTAAAAACAATGTAATTTGACTAGAAATATTCTCCTAGTTTATTTAGTAGACAATCTACTAATTCAGTAAGAAGACAATCTTCTAATTTAATTAAAAGACAATATATTAGTTTGATTAGGAAAATATCTCCTATTTAATTAGAAAATAATCATCGAAAGTACAATTGCTTAATTTGATTATGAGACAATCTCCTAGTTTAATTAGAAGACAATCTCCGAATTTAGTTAGAAGACAATCTTCTAATCTAAGTAAAGGACAATAACTTAATTTGATTAGGAGACAATCTCCTAGTTTAATTAGAAGACAATCTCCTAATTTAGTTAGAAAATAATCTTTTAATTTAATTACAAGACAATCTCTCAATAGAATTATAATATTATCTCCACAAGTAATTAGAAGACAATCTCCTAATTTGTAGGGAAATAGATAAAAATTATATAGGAGACCAAACTGTATAAAACTTGAACAAGCCAAGAGTCCTTACAATAATTAAGTTTTCAAACTTTAAAAAATATAATTTTTGTCCAATTCAATTTTGTAAAATTATTAAAATTAAGTTTAATATTTCATAAACAAAATTAAAACAAATGTTGAGCCAAAATTTAGATCAAATCAAAGTAAGATTTGTAGAACTTTACAAGAACATTATGAACTAGTCACTACAGTTTTAAGTTCTACTTCAAGACCACCATTATCATC
The DNA here is from genome assembly GCA_963454935.2 of Ilex paraguariensis. Taxonomy (NCBI): domain Eukaryota; kingdom Viridiplantae; phylum Streptophyta; class Magnoliopsida; order Aquifoliales; family Aquifoliaceae; genus Ilex; species Ilex paraguariensis. The sequence continues at coordinate 212,210 of CAUOFW020000001.1, forward strand.
GACCATGGATGAAAAACTTTTCTCCCAGCCACCCTTGGACCAAAAATCTAATTTTCTCCACCCTTGGTTCATTCTTAAACCCAAAACTTGTTTTAAGGAAAACTAGTTGCTACTTTTTGCAACTACGTTTCTTTAATTTTAAAACCTAATTTTAGAACAATTTCAAATATATGGATCTATTAATATCTCATATTAAATATGTGAAAAAAAAATCAGAATTTATTTTGTAGAACACTCATACAACATAATATGATTAATGTGAATTATATAATCCTTAATATTTCTCGGTCAATGTTATTAACATGCTATAACAATAATCACATCAAATTTGTATTAAATCATGAATAATGGCTCTAATACCACTAGAAGGAACAAATTAACCATAATTATTGCATAAACTATAATGATTGAATAATTAACTTTGTAAGATAAAACAACTAAAAATTATCAATTAGGGTTAATTATAATGTGTGTGTAAATTAAAGTTTTAAATACTTTATGTTTAAATTTCAAGGTCAAATGCAGAAATACTGAAAAATATGAGGCAATTTTGCAAAGCATGAAACAACGAAGGATTAAAATGTAATAAAGACACTTGGAAGCTCCAAAACGTGACACATGGAACCTCCTGCAAGGCGCCACCATCTAGATGGTGATGCTAGGGTCCGGGTGGTCACCTAGGTGGCTAAGCCTTATCTTTCCACCTCGTGCTTGCCTTTTCCACCTCATGCTTGCCTTTTGTCTATAAATAGGGGACTTCTTCTTCATTCCAAGAAGGCTAGCCATCCTAGAGCTCCAAAGGGAGAACTCCAAGGGAAGAAAAAGAGAGAAAAATAAAGAAAGAATGAGAAATTCAAATACAAAGCCAGTCTGTCCTACACCAATATTTTGTATTTTAACATTTATGTTGTATCTTTCTATTCGGATAGTTGAACTACCGTCACTTTTTTTGTCTTAATTGATAATAAAGGTGGTTGTGTTTCAGTTGTTCCATGTGAAATAAGTTTTAGAGTTTATATTTTAATTTTAGTTGTAATGAAAACTGCTCGCACTTCTTACTTGTCTGCAGCAATGGAGAATGAGTAGTTCACTTATACCCTTCGATGAAGGGTGAACATATGTATATTATTGGTTAACTTCTAGAAATGTTGATGTTTTATGTATATCTTTATATATATATGTATTATAAACTTCATGCGTGATGTAGTGATGTACGTACTTTCGATGTTGTGCTTGGAAGTATGTCATCAGTGCATCATCAATCTGCCGGTAAAACAACCACGGCATTCCTATCAGTGTAGTTTATCCTTCACCAGAACGCTGAGGATGTTAACTGATACATGATACTAAACCTAAATGATCCTCATGAATGGCTTGTCCTTCCGCATTACTAAGATCGTTTAACTGGTATAAATGATAATATTCCCAATCGAATATCTACGGCATTCCTATAGGTATGGTTTATCCTCCACCGGAATGCTGAGGATGTTTAACTGGTATATATATCACAGATCACCAATTGAATAATTCAAGTACTCCACATGAATGGCTTGTCATTCTGGTTCACTCTAATTAGTCAATTGGCACATCTATAACCAGCTAACCTAAGAAATTGATGTGTTATGACTTAATACCACCAGTTAACCTAAGAAATGGCTGTGTTTTGGTTTATTATAAATGCACCTACTATTATAGAGTCAATTGCATAATTCAAGTATTCCTCATGAATGGCTTGTCCTTCTGGTTTGCTTGGATTAATCAATTGTCATGAATACCACAAGCTAACCTATGAAGTTGTTGTGTCATGGTTTATATACATCAAACCTACCATTTGACTTTCTAGTAAATTGGGAGTTAATTGTGGTAAGGCAGCATTTCTAGTACTTAACCAATATAAAGTATATAGAATCCCTAAACTGAATGGTATCTTTTATATTCTGGTCATTAATACGCTTACTTGCATACTTTATCTAATTAAACTAGTTGTTAATCTAAGCTCACATCACAAGCTATCAAATGATACACTACTTCAAACAACAATTTTACTATTTTTATTTTAAAATCTAAATAACTAAAACTCTTCTTGGGATCGATACTTGGACTTAAACCGAGAAAACTAAAATTCGACCACTTATACTTGGGTGTATAATATAATATAAATTAGATCACGAAATAAAAAAAAAATTAATAAAAATAAAAATAATAATATATATGTTTATTTGTATTGTATGTTTATATTTTCTTTATAGTCTATGTCTGTTCATTCATCAGTAGGTTCTGTAAATCAGGCATCTCCCTCATCTTCTTCATCTTCATCTACACAAGAATCCTTTGACTTAAGTATGACTCAAAACGTACCTATTGTGATGCCCCAAAAATCGGGGGTCCCATTGACCACCCGTCAACCCGCGAAAATACATGTGATTGTCGCATAACCCGACATCACATCTATCACATCCCTATAACTTGGATTTCAACCCATACGTGAATCCGTGTTTCCTTTAATTCATTTAATCTCATCGAGGTTCAACATACCCCCAATGTGTCACATTTCAAGTCCATTTGTGTCATTGGAACCCAAAACACATAGCCCAAAAGTGTGACAATGCATTCTTAAAATTTTAAAGTTTTGGAAAACCATCCGGAAGGTTTTACTCAGTGGAAAAGTTCTTCCGGAAGGTTTTGTCTACTGGATAACAATTTACATTAACCTTACGGAAGCTTTTGTCTAATAGATTTCTGGAAGGTTTTGCCTGCTGGATCAAAAGTCTGCATTAACCTTCCGGAAGGTTGTTGTGACCTTCCGGAAGGTTTTGCCCAAAATTTTATGCTTCATCAATTTTTTATTTCCAATCCACTCAAAACCTTTCCAAATCCACCTCCAAAGCAAATAATTCATGTTATCACACAAATTAATCCAAGTCATTCACAAGGTACAATGACAACATTTATCAAATTACCACAATTTCACAAGTGAATCCCCTATACCAAAAGTAACTAGGAACTTGCCTAGGCCAATTCCATATCCCTATTTCCACATATCCATAACCCTAGTTAAGCACCTAGGTTAATGTATTCCCCTTACCCATTTCATATGACATCTAGGTAAGAAAATAAACCAAGGTAAGAGAAACCCTACCTCTTGGAGCGTAAAGTGAAAGGAGAAACCTCAAGAACACCTCCCGAGCCCCAAAACTCTTGATATCACAAAATCCTTCCCTTGGGTCTTCGGTGAAATCTCTTGTTCTTGGTACGTACGCATAGCCATCGTCCCGTAGATGATTTTTAACTCTTGGTCCAAGCACTTCTGACCAACGGAGCTCCTTGGATCGCAAAAGAAAGGCAGAAAAGTTTGGATTTCTCTCCTCTCTCTCTTTTCTCTCTTCAACGTATGATACAGTCGGCCAACTAGGTGAGAAATATCTGATTTTTCAGATATTTAGCCCTATTTATACTTTTTAATTCGCGGTTCACATCGCCCCGCTCGTTTATCACTTTCGGGTCTGTTTTTAACTCGAAATGACTTGATTAAATTCCGGTTTCCGTTCAAATTAATTTTATTTAAAATTTTATTCAATTATAAGAAATTTTTATAATTTTCATTTCTGGGGACCTTTAAAAGTTTATTCGTCACTCAGTTGTCTCGTAAAATGTGTAAAATCTGACTCTCTCAGAATTCAACAAAATTTGACATGGCATCTCGATTTTGTGATATGAATCCAATGGTGAGGTCCATTGCGTTGTCCAAGCTCTATTGAAATATGCATTTCAAACCCGCATTATAGTGGCAAATTACCATTTTGCACTTTTTCTGAAAAAGTTCAAATTTTCCCGGGTTTTAGATTCTTCCCCCATTAAAAGTATTTTGTCCCCGAAATTCACACATACATACACATTGTATCATATGCATATGGAACAGTCACATAACATCAAATGACTATAAGAATGTACCTCCATCGTCAAAAAAGAAAGGAAAATTGGCACGGATAGTGTCCTCGTGCTCCCATGTCGCCTCCTCCCCGACTCGGTGCTACCACAACACCTTCACTAACCTCACGGTCCTGCCTCGCAAAACTTGATCTCAACTATCCATGATGCGCACCGGTCCCTCCTCGAAGATCCCGTCAGCATCAACCACAAGCTCTCCCCAATCCACTACATGAGTCGGATCCGGGGAGTATTTCCAAAGCATGGAGACATGGAATACTACATGAACACCCGATAGATTTTGTGGTAACGTCAACCGGTAAGCCACTGTACCCATCCTTTCAAGTACCTCAAAGAGCCCGATATACCTTGGCTACAGCTTTCCCTGCTTACCAAACCTGATCACTCCTCTCTTAGGCATCGCCTTCAAGAAAACATGATCACCCACCTCAAACTCTAGAGGTCGTCGTCGTCTATCAACATAGCTCTTCTATCGGCTCTGAGCAATGAGAAAACGCTTTCGTATCAAGTCCACCTTCTCCGAGGTGTCTCTAATCAACTCCGGACCTGTAGAAGATCTATCTCCCACCTCCGACCAACAAACTAGAGAACAACATGGCCTCCCATATAGTGCCTCATAGGGTGCGATCTGTATGCTCGCTTGGTAACTGTTGTTGTAGGCGAAGTCTACCAAGGGTAAGTGATATTTCCAGCTACCCTTGAGATCTAGGATGCATGCCCGTAGCTTGTCCTCTAATGTCTGAATAGTCCTCTTCGACTGACCGTCCGTCTAGGGATGAAAAGCAGTGCTTATCATCAACTATGTCCTCGTAGCTCGCTGGAAACTTTCCCAAAAATGAGCCGTAAACCTGGGATCCCGATCCGATACTATAGATACGGGCACCCCATGTAACCGGACAATCTATCGTGTATACCACCTGCAGAATTCCTCCAAGGTAAAGGTCATCCGCACAGCTAAAAAGTGTGCCAACTTTGTAAGCTGGTCCACAATCACCCACACCGCATCATACCCCCGCGATGTCCGTGGCAAGTGGGTCACAAAATCTATCGTGACATGCTCCCACTTCCACTCGCCTACCTCCAAGGGCTAGAGTAATCCCGCTGGTCTTTGGTGTTTAGCCTTAACCTGCTGACACGTGAGACATCGTCTAATAAAGTCTTCAACGTCTCTCTTCATTCCATTCCAATAATACTGGCGACGAAGATCATGGTACATCTTCGTGCCACCTGGATGCACAACAAAACGAGACACAATGGAACTCTCTAAGAATCTCTTCTCTGAGTTCTGCAGACTGGGAAACCACAATCCTTCCCCTAAATCGAAGACGACCATCTGAGTGAATAACCCAATCCTCGTCACTTGTACTTGCCTGTACCTAGTCCCTGATGGATGACAATTCTGTATCCTGACTTTGGGACTCAATCACTCTGCTTAGTAGGGAAGGTATAACCACAAAAATTTCCAAAATACCCTGAGTCTGATCTCCATAGTGTAGCCCGAACTGTCCCATAGTCTAGAGCATTTGCCACTCTCGGGAAGCCACACTAGCCTAGACTCCCCATGACTTTCTGCTGAGTGCATCTGCCACCATATTTGCCTTACCGAGATGGAAATGCAAAGTAAAGTTGTAGTCCTCCAAAAACTCAATCCACCTACGTTGCCTCATATTGAGGTCCCACTGTGTAAAGATGTACTTCAGACTTATGTGATCTGAGAACACCTCGAACTGTTCAACATAAAGGTAGTGGCGCCAAGCCTTTAAGGCAAAGACAATGGCCGCCAACTCCATGTTGTGCGTAGGGTAATTCTACTCGTGATTCTTTAACTTTCGAGAACCATAAGCTACCATCCTCTCCCGGACTACATCAAAACGCATCCAAGTCCGTCCTTCGAGGCATCACAATAAACTGTGTACCTCTGTCCCCTTTCCAGAACTATTAAGATAGAAGCTGACGTAAGCCTCCTCTATTAAATCCTGGAATGCCTTCTCGCAAGAATCATTCCATTCAAACTTGACCTCCTTCCAGGTCAATCTCGTCATAGGCACAGCTAATCGAGAGAAGTCCTCGATGAATCTCCGATAATACCCTGTCAATCCCAAGAAACTGCGGATCTCAAAGACTGACTTCGGTATCTCCCAATTCATAACCGCCTCAACCTTCTCCGGGTCTATAGATACACCTGAAGCCGACACTACATGTCCTAAAAATTTCACCTCCGTAAGCCAAAATTCACACTTGCTGAACTTGACGTACAACCGATGATCTCTCAAGGTCTGGAGAACTATCCTCAAGTGACCCTCATGCTCCTCCTTAGACTTGGAGTAGATCAAGATGTTGTCAATAAAGACTACAACAAACTGATCTAGGTAGGGTTTCAACACCCTATGCATGAGATCCATGAATCTTGCTAGAGCATTCATCAATTCGAATGGCATGATGATAAAATTGAAATGCCCATATCACGTCCTAAACACCGTCTTAGGGATATCCGTCTCCCTAACCCTCAACTGATGGTAACCGATGCGGAGATCTATCTTAGAGTAGACCCGCGCTCCTCTTAGTTGATCAAACAAGTCATCAATCATCAACAAGGGATATCTATTCTTCATAGTAACCCTATTCAACTGCCGATAGTCTATACTTAGTTGAAGGGTTTTGTCCTTCTTCTTGGCAAACAACACCGGAGCGCCCCAATGTGAAGTGCTCGGTCTAATGAAGCCCTTGTCCAATAATTCTTGCAACTGAACCTTGACTTCCTACAACTTGGTTAGTGCCATCCAATGTGGAGTCATAGAAATAGGTGACATTTTGGGATGCTACTCAATGTTGAAGTCTACATCCCTATATGGAGGTAATCCCGATAGTTCGTCCGAAAAAAACATCCTCATACTCACATAAAACCCGAGGTAGACCCAACTCCTGTCTCGCCTCGTCCTCTAGAGTAAGGCTTGCAAGCCAACCCATCAACTGTCCGTGCCACCATGAGTCATACATGGCTTGGGGTAAAACATCCTGCTTTTCACCCTGGAACATGAAACAGACACCATCAGGTGTGTAAGTAGTGACCCTTTTCCTATAACAATCAATGATGACCCGATATGCCGCCAACCAATCCATTATGGGGATCACATCAAACTCTGACATGTCCAAGACCCTAAGGTCCATGGCGAGTAGAATCCCCGAGATCTCTAACTCATAGTCCCGACATATCTGATCAACTCTCACCCTAGCTCCAAGGGGAGAACTCACATGCAACAGTTCTTTTAAAGTGTCAACCTCTAAGCCCAAGTCATTCACACAAGATGTAGCAATAAAAGAATACGATGCATCAGAATCAAATAACACTCTAGCCCTTAAGCGAGAGAATAGGAATGTACCTTGTATCACCGACGGATCTCCCGGCTTAGTCTGTGGCACCATGGCATAGACACGCCCCTGGGTTTCCAAAGTCCCTGCTTGTGAGCCCTGACCTCGACCTCGACCTCGACCAATGTCCTGGCCCATTTGGCCTGATTGCAGAGACCCCGCACGAGAAGTAGTAGGGGCCTATGTAGCACCCTGAAACTGGTACTAGCTTCCCTGGCCCATAGTGGGGTAGTGAGGAGTATAATGCATCTATGGTTGCCCCACCGAAGTCTGGAATTGAGATGACCCGTAACCCTAGGATCCCTACCTCTAAGGGCAATCCCGTTTCATGTGACCCCGCTGGTGGCAATGGAAACATGCCCGTGAGCCTGCCTGGTTGGAAGCCCTGAAGTGTCTCTCGCCTTGGGAGGATTGACCCTGACCTTGGCCTTGATGACCACGGCCCTGTCCTTGGAATCCTTGAGGAGTAGAAGTCCTCTGCTTCTTCCCCGACCTAGAAGAAGAGGATTGGCCCTCCTTTTTCTTATCTTTAACGCCCGCCTCCCGAATGTTCCATGCATCTTCTACCTCCCTCTCAATGGTCATAGCTGTGGTAATCATCGAGTCCAAGTCTTGCAGAAGAAGCCCCACAATATTACCCCAGATGGACAACTTTAAACCATCCTCGAACTTCCTCACCTTGGCCAAGTCTGTGGCCACATAATCATCGATGAAACGTGCTAATTCCGTGAACTTAGCCACGTATTCCATCACCGACATCGTCCCTTGTCGCAAGTCCAAGAACTCCCGGACCTTTGCATGTCTTGCAGCCGCCGGAAAATACTTGCCCATGAAGAGCTCCTTGAACTCTACCCAAGTCATAACCTCCAAGTTCTTGGAGTCTTTCACCCAATCCCACCACAATTGGGATTGTCCCTCCTGCCGAAATGTTGCTAGGGTTATCTTGGTGGCGTTGGAGGTGATCTCCATAGCCCTCAAAACCTTATCGACTTGTCAGAACCAATGGTCAGCCACCATAGGATCCGCCCCTCCCACAAAGACTGGAAGCTGATGTGGCTTGAACTTCTGGAGGTTGCTCGAACCTCCTTGTCCTCCACGTACAGCAGTCTGTGCAATGGTGGCAGCCGTAGCACTAGCCTATGCTATGGTAGCAGCTGCCGTACCAATAGCCTCCACTAAGGCTTGTTGGTCAAAAGCCGGTGGTGGTTGGTTATTGTTCCATCCACCCCAACGTCCCCTTTCTCTAGTTGTCATCTACACACATGTCAATGACAATAGAACATTCTCATAACATCTCAAGGTAAGGATCAAACTTGAAACATTGAGATTTATCTCCTTGTTTCCCTAGTAGAGTCTATGCCACCCAGTAGTAAACATGTATACCTTGAACTATCCCGTTCATTTATTTTCTGACCCCCAAGGTTATGTTTTCTAACCCTAGTGTCACTTTTCCAAATACATTTTACCATGTATGTCATTCACATAATCATATAGCATGTAATCATGTAACAGAATGTAAGCACATAAGATTAAATGTACAATGCATGCAATGGTCTAGACCCAATGTGCAACAAGCCCTAGGTAATCGCATACCTATACTTTGATACCAAGCTGTGACGCCCCTAAAATCGGTGGTCCCATTCACCACCCGTCAACCCGCGAATATACCTGTGATTGTCGCATAACCCGACATCACGTCTATCACATCCCTGTTACTAGGATTTCAACCCATACATGGATCCATGTTTCCTTTAATTCATTTAATCCCATAGAGGTTCAATATACCCCAATGTGTCTCATTTAAAGTCCATTTGTGTCATTGGAACCAAAGAACACATAGCCCAAAAGTGTGGCAATGCATTCTTAAAATTTCAGATTTTTCGAAAACCTTCCGGAAGGTTTTACTCACTGGAAAAGTTCTTCCAGAAGGTTTTATAGATCTTCCAGAAGGTTTTGTCTACTAGATAACAATTTACATTAACCTTTCGAAAGGTTTTATTCAACCTTCTGAAATGTTTTGCCTGCTGGATCAAAAGTCTGCATTAACCTTCCGGAAGGTTTTTCCCAGAATTTTATACTTCATTAGTTTTTCATTTCCAATCCACTCAAAACCTTTCCAAAACCATCCATAACATGTATAATAAAATTTTCTACATTATACATGATCCATACAAGTTCTATTACATGCATTTACCTAATTCACATGTCAAAACGGCATTTAACCAAAGTTTTGCGAAAAACTTGTTTCCAAAAGCCACAAATCGGCTTTTCTTCACCCTCGAGGCCCCAAATGCGAGTCCTCCATCATTATGAACCCCACACCTGAAATGTTTCCCATATAAGGTGAGCCTACGCCCAGTAGAAAATCTCCTACAAAGGCTACTCCCCAACCTAAGTGCATATGCAATGTTCTTGTACAACATTCACAATCCTTCAATCATTCCAATTAATAACATATATGTTTCATGTTGGAATCTACCATGTCATGCCATGAAAGAAATAAGATTCACTCACACACCTCAACCCGAGCCCTCAACGGCTCTATCCACATTATACAATGCAAGTGTAAAAATCCTTGTCATTGATGAAATACATCGAATGATCATCTTTGAAGATAAAAACCAAGTGTTTATAAAACCAATTCATTTTTGGATATTTCTCATCAAATGAATCCTTTATCCAACCAAAACCATGTGTCTTTATTTGGGTAGTGGACTTTTGGTGTTGCACCGCCGGCTCCCCACACCGATACACTTTTTTGGACTAACACCGTCGGAAGTGTATAAACCAATAGCCGGGCCTTGCACCCGAGGGGGGATCTATCCCTTCTTGCTATACCTGACACAAATTTTTCATTTATGCAACCGTGCGACTTAGTAGGATATTTAACCCCACTTTCCTGAGCTCACCCATCAAAACACCAAATGTGGTGATTGATCCAACCATGCACTCACACACCCATACTCATGGGGATGGATGCATTTTCCCGTGTAAATGCAATGTGATGCACCATTGCAATACTAATGTCATGCTCAAACGTAATATATGTCAAATGAGCTATTTAACCAATCTCAACACACAACATGGCAATTAATATCAATTGCATATAATCACCACCAATCAGCATGAGCTTAGCATATTAACAACATATCTTTAGTCCTGTTTTCTCAACAAAATTCATGGCATGTTTCACAAACTCATACCATAACAACTAAATTCCACATAGGCATTTAACTAGACACCTCCAGAGCAAATAATTCATGTTATCACATAAATTAATCCAAGTTATTCACAAAGTACAATGACAACATTTATCAAATTGCCACAATTTCACAAGTGAATCCCCTATACCAAAAGTAACTAGGAACTTGCCTAGGCCAAATCCATATCCCTTTTTTCACATATCCATAACTCTAGTTAAGAACCTAGGTTAATGTATTCCCCTTACCCATTTCATATGACATCTAGGTAAGAAAATAAACCAAGTTAAGACAAACCCTACCCCTTGGAGCGTAAAGTGAAAGGAGAAACCTCAAGAACACCTCCCAAGCCCCAAAACTCTTGACTTCACAAAATACTTCCCTTGAATCTTCAGCGAAATCCCTCATTCTTGGTACGTACGCGTAGCCCTCGTCGCGTAGATGAACTTTAACTCTTGGTCCGAGCACTTCTGACCGACAGAGCTCCTTGGATCGCAAAAGAAAGGTAGAAAAATTTGAATTTCTCTCCTCTCTCTCTTTTCTCTCTTCAATGTCTGATACAGCCGGCCAAGTGGGTGAGAAATATCTGATTTTTCATATATATAGCCCTATTTATACTTTTTAATTCGCAGTCCACATCGCCTCGCTCATTTATCACTTCCGGGTCCCTTTTTAACTCGAAACGAGTTAATTAAATTTCGATTTCTATTCAAATCAATTTTATTTCAAATTTTATTCAATTATAAGGAAATTTTATAATTTCCATTTCTGGGGACCTTTAAAAGTTCATTCGTCACCCAGTTGTCTCATAAAACATGCAATATTCGACTATCTCAGAATTCGACGAAATTTGACATGGCAGCTCGATTTCGCGATACGAATCCAGCGGTGAAGTCCATTGCGTCGTCCGAGCTCTGTTGAAATATGCATTTCAAACCTGCATTATAGTGGCAAATTATCATTTTACCCTTTTCCGAAAAAGTTCAAATTTTCCCGGGTTTTACACCTACAGAGAAAGAAGCTAGAGAACAAGAGGTAGTTCAAAATGTCCGACTGTTAAGAAAATATCTACATCCTACAAGAACTAATGTCCCGTCGTCATGTTTTGCTTTTCTAACAAATGCCCCAAATATCTATAATATAAAACAGGACAGCTTCAATATCCAGTGGCCCCAAATCAATTCATCTAACGGCCACCAACATCTCTCTAAAAAACATTCAAATTAAATTTAACTTTTTTTAAACGGTTCAGATTTCACTAATCTCATCTAACGGTTAAAAATTCATCACAGACAAAAAAAAAATCCCACCCAAAACGCTTACTTACACAATTACCCAACACTTACATGTTACCCAAACCCGTCAAACTCTTTCTCACCCACAATCACAGACACTCCCTTCTCTCTCTCTCCTTCTCACTACACTGTCGTGGCTCAACCCACCGCCGATCAACCTACAGCCGACAAAGTCTAGGTACTTCTTTTTCTTTCACACATAGAGGCAGTAGAACACACACAGAGGCAGTATACCTCACAGGAAAATGATCCCTATGCCAACAAAAAATTATTTGGAGAAAATAAGAATAAAAATAGGAAGTCGATCGGCTTCTTCAATTCAACTTCCAAAAACAAAAACACAAAATCAAACAAGAAGAAATAAGCACAAATTTGAATACAAATACTACCCAATATCTTATCAAATAAGCGCAAATTTGAATACATATACTGCCCAATATCTAATCAAATAAGGACAAATCTGAATACAAATACTGCCCAATATCTGATCAAATAAGCACAAATCTGAATACAGATACTGCTCAATAAGAAGAAGAAAATTGAAAATAATAAAGGAAAATGTTGCTTTAATTGTAGAAAAATGTGTGAAATCTATTGTTATGATTGTAGGATTTTCATGTTAGGTTTGATTGATTGTGGGATATTGTTGGAATAGAAAACAAATATATGGAATACTTGATTTTTGCATTTAGGCCCATTGATTGATTATGCATCAAATGGAAGCAAAGGTAAACAAAACCGTTACAATTTTTCTTTGATATTAGAGCATTTTCCTTGATCTTTTTTTTCAATGTTTAGAATAAGATTAAAGCCTGAGATCTATCATTGAATTTGAGTAAAAATTCTAGCTAAATAATTGTGTGAGGTTTAGTGATTGAAGGCTTTAGGTCTTTATTCTTTTAGTTTCAAGAGTCATCATTTCTTTTGATCATTCTTTATTGATATCTTATTTGTTTTGTTTCATTTTGATCCACTGGCATGGTGTTTTTTTGCAAGGAAATGAAGTTGCTTGGAATAATTGGTGGATATTTCTTTCTTGGAGTAGCGTGGCGTTGGTTGTGCACCTTAATGTTGAGGTTGGATGTACAGTTGGAAACAGAATGACAACCTGCAATACTTGGTGGTTTTGTTGCAATAGGTTTAACAAAAGTCATAGCCTTGGTTTAGATATGGTTAGAATTCAAACTTTTTTTTGATTTTTTATGCTTCAATTATTCATATTTTCATGCTCATTATCATTAATTGCAAAAACATTATTTTTTAAATGCATGTATGAGTGGTTTGTTGCCTAGAGTGAATTTTTTATTGTTGTACTATTGTGTGCTTGGTGAAATGTCTTAATAAATTATGTTCTGGAAATGCACATACTTTTTACATATGAATTATGTTTTATGTTTCAAATCATTTTTATTCTTTTTTTTTTGAACGATTACTCAATCTCTCTCACCAGCTCTAGCTTCATCACCACCCCTATCTCTACCACCCTTGCCCCCATAACCTTCCTCTTTTAATAGGTATCCCTCTTCTCTGAATCTCTCTCTTCACACACACGTACACAACACCCCCCATCTCTCTCGTTCTGCGAACCCCCAATAAAGCTCTCCCTCTTATGTGACCAACCCTCGCCTTACCTAATCTCACCTCCTCTACACAACCCAACCCCGACAATAGCCCTCCTCCCCAAGCTCTCACATTTCTTTACAAATCTCCCCTTTTGCGCAAACCCACCCACCCACACCCCACTCCACCGTAACACACCAACACCACTATAAACCCACTCCATGTCTCACCACCTACATCCTCATCTTCGCTAGCGACTACCACAGCCCCACTCCCATTCATGAAACCCACACACCACACAATGGCCTACCAAGTTTTTGTTTGAATTCTTAAGAAAAGTTTGTGCAAACAGTTGACAAAATTTGGGTTACAACTTTCGTCAAAGGTGGAGAGGATTTAGAATGACCTTGATTTGACAAACGGTTGCCTTCCTAAAAGGCATCTTGGAAATGTTTTTGATGGTGGTGCAAAAGAAAAAATAGCTTTTACCCTCTTCCTTTTTTTTCCCTTTTCGTTACTTTGCATTTGGATTCCTTAATTTTTTACACTGATTCTAGTAAAGAGAAATTGTATCATACTGAAATAAAAATATGAAAGAAGTACCACACTTTTTCTATAAAATACCTCGATTATCAATTTCTAAATTTTTTAAATTTTTGTTGTTATGTAATGTTTTGTTTCTTTATGATTGCAGGTGTGACGCCCCTAAAACTGGGGGTCCCGTTGACCTCCTGTCAACCAGCGAAAATACCCGTGATTATTGCATCACCCGACATCACGTTTATCACATCCCTATAACCGGGATTTTGACCCACACGAGGATCCGTGTTTACTTTAATCATTTAATCCCATCAAGGTTCAATGTATCCCATTTAAGGTCCATTTATATCATTGGAGCCAAAGGACTCATGGCCCAATAGCATGGCAATCCATTCTTAAAATTTTAGATTTTTGAAAAACATTCCGGAAGGTTTTACTCACTAGAAAAGTTCTGCCCCGGAAGGTTTTGTCTACTGGATAACAATTTACATTAACCTTCCGGAAGGTTTTCTTCAACCTTCTAGAAGGTTTTGCCTACTGGACCAAAAGTTTGCATTAACCTTCCGGAAGGTTGTTGTGACCTTCCGAAAGGTTTTGCCCATAATTTTATGCTTCATCTAATTTTCATTTCCAATTCATCCAAAACCTTTCCAATTTCATTTCAAACATGTATAATGACATTTTCTACATTAGACATTATCCATAAAAGTTCTATTACATGCATTTGCATAATTTTTACACGTTAACACATTGTTCCAACAAAGATTACACAAAATATGCCACAAAAGCCACAAGTCAGCTTTTCTTCATCGTTGAGGCCCCGAATGCGAGTCCTCTCTCAGTACAAACCCCGCACCTAAAATGTTTCCCGTATATGGTGAGCCAACGCCCAATAGAAAATTTCTTACAAAGGCTACTCCCCAAACTAAGTGCATATGCAATGTTCATATACAACATTCAACCAATATCCATTCCAATGCAAGAATATTCAATTCATATTGGAGTCTATCATGTCATGCCATGAAATGAGATGAGACTCACTCACGCACATCAACCCAAGCCTTCACCGGCTCTCACCACACTATGCAATGCAAGTGTACTACATTTATCATTAATGAAATACATCCAATGATCATTTAAAAACACCCACTATATATTCATAAAACCACTTCATTCATGGATGTTTTCCATCAAATGAAATCATTATAGAATAAAACCATGTGTCTTTGTTTGGGTAACGGACTTTTGGTGTCGCACCACCAGCTCCACAAACCGATACACTTTTTTGGACTTGCACCGTAGGAAGTGTATAACCAGTAGTTGGGCCTTGCACCCGAGGATGTGTCTAGTCCTTCTTACTATACCCCGACACAAGTTTTTCATGTCATGCAACCGTGCGACTCTGTCGGACCTTGGTCCAATGGTACCTAGCCCACTTATCACCCACCCACTTGGTGTTTGATATCAATCATGTACTCACACCAATGAAATGCGATGTGTTCCCGTACATATGCGATGTAATGAATGTCGTGAGCCAAATTAACCACATATCATGTCCCATATGTAACGAATGTCATATGGACAATTAAACTACACATCTCAACATGTGTCATGATAATTTATATTATAAGCATATAAAGTCCATAAATCAATACAATGTCAATATCTCAATGAGCACATATTAACATTTCTTTTCAACACATGTTCTAAGCATGTTATACATCATTATGTCATATCAACTTGATTCACACATAGGCATTTTAGCAAACACCTTCATGGCAACAATTGATGTTATCACACAAGAGTTTTCACCTCATTCACAAAGCATAATATATGGCATATAGCATGCCCAAAATATCAAATTTCAAGGAAATCACATAAGTAATTCCCTATGCCAACATAATTAGGAATTGGTTTAGGCCAAATTCCATACCCATTTCCTCATTTTCACAACCATGGTCAATGACCTAGGTTATTTCATATCCTTACCCCATTGCAAATACACCCTAGGTAAGAAAGAGAACCAAAGTAGGAGAAATCCTACCTCTTGGAACGTGAGATGAAGATAGAAAGCTTCTAGGCACCTCCTTAGCCCCAAAACCCTTGATTTCCCAAATCTCCACTTTTGGATCTTCGATGAAATCCCTTGTTCTTGTTACGTACGTGTAGCCCTCGTCGTATAGACCAACTTTAATTCCTGGATCAAGCAATTCCGACCAACGGAGCTTCTTGGATCGAAGGAGAAAGCTTGAAATTTTTATTTTCTCTCTTCTCTCTCTTCTCCAACGTGTGGTGTACTGAAAAAGTGTGTGAATATCTGATTTTTCAGATATTTAGCCCTATTTATACTTTTAATTGCGCGGTCCAAATTGTCCCGCTCGTTTATCACTTCCTGGTCCATTTTTAACCTGAAACTACTTAATTAAATCCGATTTCAATTCAAATAATTTTTATTTGAAATTTTATTCAATTATAAGAAAATTTTATAATTTCTATTTTTGGGGATGTTTAAAAGCATATTTGTCACCCAATTGTCTCGAAAAATGTGTAAAATCTGACTATCCCAGAATTTGACAAAATTTGACGTGGTAACTCAATTTCACGATGTGAATCTAATGGTGAAGTCTGTTGCTTCATTCGACATCTATAGAAATAAGCATTTTAATCCCGCATAATAGTGGCAAATTACTATTTTGCCCTTTATTAAAAGAAGTTCAAATTTCTCCAGGTTTCACAACAGGGGTCGTATAAATCGCAAGCAACACAATTGTTGTAGTTTGGAGAATACTGAGGAAGACAATCTTTTGTAGTTAAGACATCTTAGCATGACTGAAATTGTTAAGGAGTACTATTGCCAAGATTTTAGGTATGAGTTGGACATTGTTCAATTATGATATTTTGGACATGTTGCATTAGTTGGTAAATGGTTGTATTAATGTAGGACTATGGAACAATGGTGAGTCCAATAGTTGGTTTGGGATGTGATTTCTTAAGAATAAACAAACATTTACCAAGTACTAATAGTTGGTTTGCGGTATTGATTTTTTTGCTTTTAGGTTTGTCGTAACCAGCTGTTCCATGGTGGTAGTGTTCATAGTTATATTTGTGCTCTTATTAAGCTGATTCTTGGTATTTCTTGGTCTAGCTCCCTCTCTTGGTGAATTTGGCTTGGCTATGATGTATGTACCTACTGTTTGTGATTTAGATTGCTTAGGGCAAGTGTATGTCGTCTTTGCATTGTTGTTCTTCTTATTTCCTTTAATTAAGATTTTTATTAATTTTGTTTCATTTTCATAGCAGTGGTATCATCAATTGTCAAGAGTGGTTCTAAGACAGGGTGAGGAGATGATCATGTTCTGAGGGTGAGGACTGTGGATAGATTTTTCAATTCGTTTGCTGGCACATGTCCACTTTTGTTTCTATCCTTAATGATTTAACAAAGTAATGATAAGAAATATTATTGCCTTAATCATATGCAACAGACTAGGATTTCAAGCCTAAGCAACACAAAAATGAAATCTTAGTTCATAGATTGGTTAAAAGAATAGGTCACTCACATCTTCCATGTCTTCTTTTCCCTATTAGGTAAGTACAGAATTGAATGTTCAACATTTTGTTGGAGTTTGCTATAAATGCTCTGAAGATGATTTTTGGCTAATTTTTTACTACACATACACAACATTTTTAGTTAGTGGTCCAACATTTCTCAAGAATGACATTCACATTAAACTTGATCTTGATCCACTTGGAGCTTTGGGTGATACTGCACCAGGGCAATCTTATGGGCTAATGAATATGAACTGCCTAAAATAGTAATGGCTTTCCCTAAACCTGAATATAATGAAGCATGTGTGATTCTATCTTCTGGTGCTCTATTACGCTGGATAAATGGAAACAACAACCTTCTATTGCTCTTTCCGAACTAATTTGACCATGGACATAACAGCTCTTGGAACAAATGGATATCTTCCTGTTCATGACTTTTTTATTCCTTTTCAAGAGAAAGGTGTACCATTTTATGAAGCCTTGAACTCGAGGTTTGCAAAACTCTCTATAGGGATTGATCCTGTACCAAGAGAGCATGCGATCGATACAAATCTTCCTCAGGAAGCCCTCATGGTGCTGGAGTTTGCTATTTTGGTTTCTAGTATTAACAAAAAAAGGTGTGTCGGCTAAGAAGAAGTGGCCTACCATTAGTAGAAAGACCCAACTGGTGATAGATGGTGTCATGGCATCAATTGAGAAGGGTTTTGAGCTTGTTTAAGTGGTGCCTTGAATCATATGTGTCTAATGCTTGGCATTTTTGTTTGAATTGTAATGGTGTTTATTAAAAAAAAAGTGTTTACGATTAATATTTAGTGTTTGCTTATTTCTAGTGTGTCTATGTTAAGTTTTTGATTATTTCATTTTCAAGAACAATGTATTTTTTTTTTTTTGAATTGCACAATTTCAAGCACGAATTATGAGGACAGTTTAGGTTTTTAGCTTAATACATGTTTGAGTTCAGTGCTTGATTATTTCATGCCCAAATTTGATATTTTTTTGAATTGTACCGTGCCTTCAGGCACAGGTTATCCCTAATTAATATTAAACCAAGAACAATACAATTACTACCACAGTTTCATGGTTTAGAAACTTAAAACCCCTATGTTCATATGAAAGACTTCGAATAAGTCTGTAGAACTTTGCAAGACAATTCTAAAATGGTCAAATTAAAACTTTTTCCTTTTTCATTGAAAGATAGAGCTAAACTATGGCTTAACTCTTTAAGAGCAAATTTGATCACAAACTGGCAAGCTTTACAAGCTGAGTTCTTTAAAAAGTTTTTTCCTGTGCATCGTACTAATACATTAAGACGTCAAGTAATGAACTTTTCTGTAAAAGAAGGTGAAACTTTTTATCAATGTTGGGAAAGATTTAAAGATCTTCTCCAAGCTTGTCCACAACATGCATTTGAAAACTGGACTTTAGTTGGTTTCTTTTATGATGCATTTCCATCTGCAATGCGACAATTTGTTGAGATGATGGCCGAAGGAGAATTTATGAATAAAAACCCTGAAGAACCATTTCAATTTTTTGATACTATTTCGAAAAGTTCCCAGATGTGGGACTCAACTTCTTCAAATATTGTGGAAAATAAGTCATCTACATCTGAAAGAGGAAAATATATTTTGAAAGATGATGATGATTTAAAGAGCTAAAATGGCTAATTTATCTCGAAAATTAGAAGCCTTAGAAATGAAAAAAATTAAGCAAATATTTGTTGTATCAACTACTGATCAAGTATGTGAAATTTGTGTGTTGTCAGAATATGCTGCTAGGGAATGTCCAACTACACCTGCATTTAAAGAAGTTTTAATTAAACAATCTAATGTTGTTCCAACTTATAATAATAAGTCTTATATGAATCCATATTTTGAAACTTACAACCCAGGATGGAGAAATTATCCAAATTTTAGTTGGAGAAATACACAACCTAAAAATCAAACCCAAAGTCCACCACAACCACAAAATCAACAACAATATCCACCATATCAACCCCAACAAAGAAGAACTCTGGAAGATACTATGAATCAATTTATGCAAAGTCAAATGAGTTTTAGTACTCAAACAACTCAAGCATTTAATGATTTTAAAGCTTAAACTTCACAGAGTATTGAAGATATTAAAAGTCATCTAGCTAAATTAACGTAGTCTTTGAGTACTTCGAAGAAAGGAAAATTTTCATCTCAACCTACATCTCCGCAAAGTCAGAGTCAAGCTAATGTTATATCTTCTGAACCCTATCCAAGTCAAGTACAAGCAATCACAACGTTAAGAGGTGGCAAGGTAATTGATAAAACTATTAAACCTAAAAGTCCCAAGAAAATACGTAAGTCAATTCCTATCAATGAACCACTTGAACTTGAACCTTCAATTGAAAAGCAATCAGAAATACAAAATGACAAAGATCCTCCATGTCCTATTCCTTTACCTTTTCCTCAAATGGTCAAGAAAATTTCATCTGAAAAAGATCAATCTGACATTCTTGAGTTATTTAAACAAGTAAAAATCAATATTCCTTTGTTGGATGCAATCAAACAAGTTCTGATTTATGCTAAATTCTTAAAAGATCTTTGTGCAATAAAAAGAAGAACCAATGTACCAAAGAAAGCATTTTCAACTTAACAAGTTAAATACTATAGTACAACATGATACACTTCTTAAGTACAAAGATCCAGGTAGTCCTACAATCTCATGTCTTATTGAACATTTTTGAATTGAGCAAGCTCTACTAGATCTTGGATCCAGTTATAATTTAATGTCATATTCAGTATATACACAATTAGGATTAGGTGAACTAAAACCTAGAAATATTACACTACAACTAGCAAACCGTTCAATAAGAATTCCACGAGGAACTGTGGAAGATGTTATTGTCCAAGTTGATCAATTCTATTTTTCAACAGATTTTATTGTTATAGACACGGAACTAATTTGCCATGAATGTGTATCTACACCTTTGATTTTGGGTCGACCATTCCTAGCTACATCAAATGCATTGATTAATTGTCGGAATGGAGTCATAAAACTTTCATTTGGAAATATGACCTTGGAATAAAATATTTTTAACAGTGCAAAGCAACCTAGAGAGGAAGAAGAAATTTGTGAGGTAGATGAAATTGATGAGATTGTAGATGAGAAAATTAACATCTCTTTTTATTTTGACCCTATACAAGTCTATTTGATTAATTTTATTGTTGATAATGGAGATCCTGATGTGCAGTTTTATGCTGATTTGTTAAACCTTTCGAAGGAAGTATCAAGGAATGTAAGAAACTCTCCTTGGGAACTTAAGCCTGATTGATCTATCCCCTTTACACTTCTTGTATATAGTAGTTTTAATTTCTCTTTAGTGTTTTCATTTCTTTTGTCTAGGTTCTTTGTTTGTTTTACAAATTAGGTTTTGTACTATGGATATATCTTACTTCCATACTTGATTAGCATGTCTTTATTTTCACTATTTTATATATTCAAAATAATATTTAATTTAAGTTGGGTAGGTATGGGTGTGAATTTACTTTGTGTGTTTAAAATAGTAATTTTAATTTAAAATTTTAATTCGTCTTTGTGACTGGCAGACACTAAACAACCAGATAGTGAGTCAATTTTCAATAATTTGTTGAGTCATTTTCTTTTCTGAAAAAGTTGAAAAATGGACAAAAAATTATTCTGGCTAAGTTTAATTTTATTACGTCAATTTTCAAAAGATATACATGCGTTGATCATGCAAAAAGCTAGATATGTTAGAAATTTAGAAATTTTTGAAAGTCAAGCAAGACCCCTGTGTGGGAAAAGTACAAATGCTAAACACCGATGAGCAAATCGTCTCGGTGGTTTTGTAAGATGTGGTCATACAGAATATTTGAGACAATATAATTAGTGTGCAGAACCAATTTCAGATCGAGCGTCAAACCGTTTATGGTGGATTAGGTTTGGGCAGAGAAAGGATTATCTTGAGGTGTCATCCTATTCTACACCAATGTTAACAAAATACGTAAGAAGTGAAGTTAACCGTGTCACTGGTATTATTGATCCAGATAGTTCTGATACTGACTAGATATAATCAACAAGATATATAGTTTTGGGAATAAATGTACATAGTTATAAATAAATGTAAATAACTATAGAATAAATAGGAAAATCAGTAAATAACAAATAACAAATAAAAAAATAATAAACCTAATTCTTTTGAAAGAAAAAGAGTGGTTAGAAAAGTTTCGTATAATATATAAAGTGGTATTTAATTTTTTAAACTGCAGGAAACTGTAGAATATTACAGGAAAAAGAGCAAGAATGCAGAAAATCAGAGAAGCAGTCTGCAATTGCAAACCAAAAACCAATCAGATAGCACTATCCAGGCGGTGAGACTAGTGTCCGGATGACAGTACCCCTATATATATCTCCTCCATGCAGAAAACCGATTAATTCAGTTTCCCTCGCAACAAAAAAAATCGAAAAAACCAAAAGTTTCCAAAGAATAGCCCTCAAATATGCTACAATCAACTATTTTTCTTCATATGGATTCGAGACGGAGAACAAGCAAATCTTCAAGCCGAGTAAGAAGGGATCAAACTCCACCACCTCGAGAACCTCCATAATAACCTCATCCGGGAAATATTTTCAATAAGGTGATGTTTGAAAATTTTGAACAACAGGACTGTTATGATGCTAATTTTCTGACTAAAACTATTATTTCTGAAAGACCAGTTATTTTTGAAGATTTTGAGTACATAGGAATAAGACAAATTCTTAATACAAGAGTATGGTTACATTATGTTAGATTATCTGTTCCTGCCTATGACTGTTTAGTTCGGGAATTTTATAGTAAAATGGATATAATTGGAAAACGACAATTGTGTGTGTTCATATGAGGTAGTGTTTTTCAAGTTACACCAACTACTATAGCCAATTTCTTTCAACCCATGCAGAGACCAGAAAATCCCCAATATCCGTACACCCGATTACCTGCTTTGAATGTTATAGGAAGAGAAGTGACAGGTAATTTAGAATTTGATTAGGGTAGACCAAATAAATATATAAAGCAAGGGAATTCAACAGACAAATACCGCATTCTAAAGTTGATAACAGTGAACAGTTTGCTACCTCGAGCCCAAAAGAATCAAATTTATACTAAGCAGGCTTATTTCTTATATGCATTTGGAATGGGACACATAATTGACCTACCGAACTTAATCATGGTTCAAATGTTACTTGTTGTGGATAGAAAGAAACCATCACTCCCATATGCTATGTTAGTTTCTCAACTATGCAGGAATGAAGGCGTGATCATTAATCTGATATGGAAAACAATGGACCATTTTGGAGCACTAGATAAAACTTCATTAAAATAAAAGTCACGGAGGACAACTGGAAGAGCAACTTGAAGCACCTCCACCACAAGAAGAGCCATTCCAAGGCACAGGCCCTGAGGAATTTATTCCAACAGAACAACAACAACCACAAGAGGATCAACCATACGTACCAGTAGATGACAAAACCGATAGACAGATTTTGCTAGGCTTAGAGACTACTGCCACTCAACTCGAAAATACTGTTACACAACTTGGTACCAACATCAACAAATGCATGGATGAATATGAGCAGAATCAAGCTAAGCTTTTGAATTTATTTAAAGATCATTTTGGAGGAGGATCTTCTACGTCCTAAACAAACTAGAGATTCTACAAAATAATTTGCTATCTTTCACTCATCTTTTACATTATCCACTTTTACATTATGCACTTAAACTTTAATTTACTTTTTGCACCTGTTTTGATTTTGAACTTGTTTATGTTGAACCTATGTTTATTAAGTTAGAAGAGTTATTTAATATTCTGATGTCTTGTGAAAATAGCCTTAAACTGATCACGCGGGATTTTCATATTTTAGTTGTATATTATCTTAATATTTTTATTCGAACTTATTTATATGAGCACGATTAGATTTATTTATTTCAGAAACCTAGTCAAATATTACAATCTTTGCATATTTAGTGGAGATATATAACCAATTGAAGAATTTGAGCCAATTTTCCTTGGAGAGATATTCTAAATCTACTCAAATAAACATTTTTGTTTTTACGGTAAATTTTCGTTGAATAATCTCATTAAGTTTGTCTTGATTAGCACTTGTTAAATTATATTATTAACACTATCCTTGAAATTCTTTTATGTAAGAATGATACAGATGAATAATTTCTGGAAAATGATCTTAGGCCATTTTTCCAATAACTTGAGCCTTGACCATTTCTTTTACAAAATTATATCCTTAGTCAACCATGATTGAGCCTAAAAGAGTATAAATTCTTTTCTTGAACCCCAAGAAATACCTGAGCCACATAAAAATTTATTAAATCTACCCTTGCTATCTAATTTTCTTGCACCCTCTTTTAAATCAACAGGATATGGAAAAAAAACAAAAGAAAAGAGCCAAGAAAGTAAAAAATGGAAAAAATGAACACGCAAAGTCGTAGAAAAGAAAGAGGTGTGTTACAATATTAAAGATAGCGTTTGAATCCCACTAACGTCATTTCATACACCTTAAACCTATGGCCACATTACAACCTGAAGAATGTCCTTTTTGATTCTAGAAATCATAAATCTGTATTAATTCTACCTAATAAAAGGAGAAAGTTAATGATATGTCTGATAGGGTGTGTGATATCCATTCATGAGATTATGTCAAATTTTAATTTTATTCAAATACCCAGTTTTTCAAATATAGTACATGTGATATTATTTGTTTTGTTAACAATATTCTAATCACATGTAACTATTGACAGAATAGTCATTATAATATGTGTATTATTCTTACTAATTGTATTCCAGGAAAGGATTGACATCAAGACTACCATGAAAGATGATAATATTTTTTGAGTGAAACAAAAGAAATCATCACACACACAAAAGTTTGAATAAAAATATATAAATAATGTTACAACTAACGTGTGTTACTCTTATAGTGATCAGAAAAGGAACTATTCTAGCAAGACAGAAGGAATATCAATTTAATTATTTTTGTGAAAAGTATGAATTATAAACTCCTAACTACTAAAGTTTGTAGGTAGCTTTATTGAAAACCTTCACGAGACAAAATTCGTCCACTAGGAATCACCTAGGGATTTAACGGCTTATTGCATATGCTAAATGCAATCGTAAAAAAATCTACGAAAATGATTTTACTTCTATTTATGTTTTATTTTGTGAAATAGTTTTATAATCTATGTTTACTAGGGACTAGTAAAGTTTAAGTTGGGAGGTGTGATTAACCCTAATTAGTGCGTAAACTATAATGCTTAAGTAATTAACTTTGAAAACCCCAACATGTTGATATTAATATAATGATAAAAGTGTTAGTAATTTTAAGTTATGTAATGGCGTAGGAATGAACCATGTAGGTTATAACCGTAGAAATGCTAATATTGTAAAAAACACGGGAAAATGTATGAATCCTTTGTAACAGAACTTGTATCAACTATGTTTGATGTACAAATGTATGTTTTATAAGTTTGGGTTGGTTTTAGATGGTTGTGGAACGGATTGGAATGGGTTGGAAATGAGGAAGGAATGATTTGTAGAAAAACAGGCAAAACTTTCTGGAAGGTTAATGAAAACGTTTATCCAGTAGGCAAAACCTTCCGGAAGGTTAATGGAAATGTTTGTCCAATAGGCAAACCTTCCGGAAGGTTAATGGAAATGTTTGTCCAATAGGCAAACTGTGACGCCCCAAAATTCGGGGGTCCTTTGTTACCCGTCAACCCGCGGAAATGCCCGTGAGTGCCACTTGATCCGACATCATGCTAATATTATCCCGTTACTGGAATCTTACATCACACGTAACACCCATGTTCCATTAATCATTTAATCCTATTGAGGTTCAATGTATCCCAGTATATCTCCATTTAAGTCCATTTGTATCAATGGAACCAAAGGATGCATAGTCCAAGGCCTTGGAAGAAAAATAAAAAAAATTTCAAAATCTACCAAAGTGTACCGGTATGCATGGCTCACTGGACCTCACCGTACCGGTACGCTGTGTCTTTTGGACAGTACGTGTACCGGTACGCTAGGGCCATTTTTCCTTGTTTCACCTGTTTTATATTCCAAGTCCATTCCAAACTTAACCAAATTTATCCCACACATGTATAAAGATGTTTTCTACATTATACATAATCCATACCGGTCTATTACAACCCATTCCACACATTTCATTGATTTACATGAAATTTCATATCAAAACTAAGTTTTTCACAATAATGTTACAAAAATTCAATATTTACACAAAATGTGTTATACAAGGCACAAGTCGGCTCTCTTCATCCTTGAGGTCCCATGTGAGGGCCTTCCATCGGCGTGTACCCCGCACCTAAAATATTTTCCTGTATAGGATGAGCCAATGCCCAGTAAAGTATTTCCTACAGAGGTTACTCCCCAACCTAAGTGCATATGCAATGTTCACATGCAACATTTCATAAACAACAATCGTTCCAATCAAGACTAATCAATCTATGTTGGAATTTAATATGTCGTGACATGATATGAGATGACACCCACTCATGCAACTCAACCTTAGCCCTCATCGGCTCCTTTCCCCCATGCAATGCCATGAGTACTATGACCGGGTTTTCCAACCCCGGCCATTGGGCTCACTCATCCAATGACCATTTTAAGATTTTTCCAGGGTCTTTGTAGGGGTGGATGTTTATGAACTCACACCAAGGGTTGCCCAACCCACACGGAATTTACAAACTTCCACCGAGGGTTTCGCGTACACCCACACACTTCATGGACCGTACCAAGGGAGTGCGTACCCCATCACCGGGCTTTACACCCGAGGGATCTTCTAGCCCTTCTTACTAACCCCAACCCTAATTACCAAGTAATCTGTGAGACTCGGCCAGGTCTTCCACCAAGCTTACTCGAGCTCACTTGTCATCCACCGAGCGTGGTGTTGACAAACAACCATGCGCACACACCCATACATGCAATGTCCCCGTGCATATGCAATGGAATGCATCGTTGTTATTTCAATGTCATGGCTCACATGTGATGAATGGCATATGTATACATATCCCATGCATATAAGCACTAATTCCATCACTATGTCAATATATAAAGGAGCCTATATTAACATTTCATATCCAACCATGATTGTCAAGCATGTTATTGCATAATATATGCCAATAACTCACTTAATTTCACAAGGCAAAAAATAAACACATAGCATGCCCACATAACACCCATTTTCCATAGAATTACACAAGTAATTGCAACCAACCAATTCCAATCTAGGAATTTTACTTAAATTAGGTCAAATTCACATACCCAATTCCATCAATTTCACAACCATAGACCAGTGGTATGAATCTCTATCAACATACCCATTTCATATAACACCCTAGGTTGCTAAATAAACCAAAGTTGTAAGGAACCCTACCTCTTAAAGCGTGAAATCAATGTCAAGAAGCTCCAAGAATTTAGCCCGAGCTCTAAACCAAGATCCTCCAAAATCTCGTCTTTCAACCTTTAGTGAAAACTCTCGTTTTTGGTATGTAGGCATAGCCCTCAACGAGGAGACTGACTTTAACTCTTGTCCCGAGTGGATTTGAGCTCTAGAATCTCATAGATCGTAGAGAGAAAGCAAAGTTCTTTCTCTCTTTTCCCTCTCTTCTATATCGGCTAATCGGCTGAACCCAAAAATGGAGCAAAAATCAGATTTTTCCCATTTTTATAGTTTTAGAATACTTGACCCATATTGTGCCACACAACCCTCTTTTCCCCAAGTCAGTTTTCGTCCCAAAAAGATTAAATTTCGTTCCGGTTCAAGTCTAAAATTTTTTTATTTTTATTTTCCTTAAATTACTTTCCATCTTTCGAAATTTTATTAAAAATCTCATTTTTGGGTCACCCGAGACTCAACCGCCTCGTAAAACGTAAAAAATCTGACTATCTCAGAATTCAATGAAATTTGAGAGGATAACTAGATTTCGCAAGATGAATCCAACGATGAGGTCCAGTTTGTCATCCGAGATTTAGAAAAATTCAGGTTTATAACCCGTATCATAGTGGCAAATTATCATTTTACCATTAGTATAAAAATTTTAAATTTACCCTAGTAATACATTCTTCCCCCTTAAAAGAATTTCGTCCCGAAAATTCACACACACACATACACACTTAACCGCATGCATATGCAACAATGACATTATACTTAAAATTATAAAACTTGTACTTCCATCCTTGAACAAGAACGGATAGTTGATGCGTATAATGTCCTCGCGCTCCCATGTCGCCTCCTCCATGCCTCAATGCTGCCACAACACTTTCACTTACCTCACGGTCTTGCCTCGCAAAATCTACTCCCGGCTATCCATGATATGCACATATCCCTCCTCGAAGGTCTCATCCACATCAACAATCATCTCACCCCAATCCACTACATGTGTCGAATCTGGAGTATACTTCTGGAGCATAGAGACATGGAGTACTGCGTGAACACCCAATAAATTTGGCGGTAACGCCAATCGGTAAGCCACTGTACCCACCCTCTCGAGTACCTTGAAGGGCCCGATAAATCTCGACGATAGCTTCCCTCATTTTCTGAACCTGACCACTCCTCTCTTAGGCATCACCTTCAAGAAGACGTGATCTCCTACCTCAAACTCCAGAGGTCACTATCGTCTATTGGCATAGCTCTTTTGCCGGCTTTGAGCCATAAGAACACACTTTTGAATCAAGTCCACCTTCTCCGATGTGTCTCTAATCAATTTTGGACCCATAAAGGGTATCTCTCCCACCTCCGTCCAACAAACCGGAGAATGACAAGGCCTCCCAAAAAGTGCCTCATAGGGTGTCATCTGTATGCTCTCCTGATAACTGTTATTATAGGAGAATTCTACTAAGGGTAGGTGATCTTCCCAGCTACCCTTGAGATCTAGGACTCATGGTCGTAGCATGTCCTCTAATATCTAGATGATCCTCTCTGACTGACCATCCGTTTAGGGATGAAATGTTGTACTCATCGTCAACTGAGTCCCCATAGCCCATTGGAAACTCTCTCAAAAGTGGGTGGTAAACCTAGGATCCTGATCCGATACTATAGATATGGCCACCCCATGCAACCTGACAATCTCCCATATGTACAATCTGTAGAATTCCTCTAGTCGAGAGGTTATCCGCACAGCCAAAAAGTGCACCGACTTTGTAAGCCGGTCCACTATCACCCACACTGCGTCATGTCCCTGTGATGTCCGTGGCTAATGGGTCACAAAATCCATGGTGATATGCTCCCACTTCTACTCAGCTATCTCCAAAGGCTGGAGCAACCCCGTTGGTCTCTGGTGCTCAGCCTTAACCTGCTGACACGTGAGACATCTACTAACAAAGTCACCCACCTGCCTCTTCATTCCAATTCCCGGGAAGCTACATTAGCCAAGACTCCCCTTGACTTCTGGCTGAGTGCATCAGCCACCACGTTTGCCTTACCAGGATAGTAGTGCAAAGTGAAATCATAGTCTTCCAAGTACTCCATCCATCAGCATTGCCTCATGTTGAGGTCCCGCTGTGTAAAAATATACTTCAGACTCTTATGATCTGAAAATATCTCAAACTGTTCCACGTATAAGTAGTGGCGCCAAGTCTTCAAGGCAAAGACAACAGCTGCCAACTCCATGTCATGCGTGAGATAATTCCTCTCATGATTCTTTAGTTGCCGTGAACCATAAGCCACCACCCTCCCAGACTGCATCAACACACAACCGAGTCTATCCTTGGAGGCATCACAATACATGGAGTACATCTATCCTCTCTCTGGAACAATCAAAATAGGAGCTGAAGTAAGCCTCCTCTTTAATTCTTGGAATGCCTTCTTACAAGAATCATTCCACTCAAATTTGACCTCCTTCCGGGTCAATCTCGTTAGAGGTGCAACTAGTCGGGAGAAGTTCTCGATGAACCTCCTGTAATACCCTATCTGTAACGCCCCAAAAACCCCCTTGGATGACATTACATTCTAAAAATCATTCACCGCATGAGAGCATTAAGTAAATCCATCACGACAAAAGTTTCATTCATCCACCATTTATATTTTAAGAAAATTTGGGCAGAGTCTCCTCTGTTCGGGGAGCTCTACCCAAAACACAACCTGTGCAATTCTACTGTAATGACCACACCGGGTCCATTTAACTACCATAAAATCAATCCATCCAATTTACATGTTATCCCAAAAGAATAGGCCAAGTTATGGCCTTTACATTCCCACAAAAGTACTATAATACACAGCGGAATTTATAAAATAAAAACTAGGCTATACAATTCTCCCAAAAGATTATCCAAGTCTATAACAAAAGAAAGGGGGGTCGCTCTAAGCATCCACCTCGGGATCCACGCTCCCTTCTATCGGAGTCTCCAAATATGTCGGCCCCTCGACTCCCAACTCCTCGTCAAAGGCAAAAT
>CAUOFW020000001.1:247403-356714 GCA_963454935.2 Ilex paraguariensis
GTAATCTTCTAAGTACTCAATCCACCTTCTCTGCCGGAGATTTAATTCTTTCTGTGTGAACACATACTTGAGGCTTTTATGATCCGAGAACACTTGAAATTTCTCTCCATACAAGTAACACCTCCACAACTTAAGAGCAAAAACCACAGCGGCTAGCTCCAAGTCGTGAGTGGGATAGTTCTGCTCATGAATCTTGAGTTGCCTCGAGCCATAAGCAACCACCTTGCCTCCTTGCATCAACACACATCCCAAGCCTCGTAGTGAAGCATCGGTGTAAACATCATAACCTTCCCCACTGTTCAGAATAATGAGGATCGGTACCGTCGTCAACTTTTCCTTCAAGGTGCGAAAAGCTAATTCACACGCCTGAGACCACAAAAATTTCTCCCCCTTCTTGGTAAGGCGAGTCATCGGCATCGCAAGCTTGGAAAAACCTTCCACAAACCTACGATAGTAACCGGCTAACCCCAAGAAACTACGTATTTCTGTCACATTCTTTGGTGGTTCCCATTTCATCACGGCCTCAATCTTCGAGGAATCAACCGCTACCCCTTGCTCGGACACAACATGGCCAAGGAACTTCACTTCCTTCATCCAAAACTCACACTTGCTCATCTTCGCATATAACTTATGTTCTCTCAATGTTTGTAGCACAACCGAGAGATGATGTGCATGTTCTTCTTGTGTCCGGGAATAAATCAATATGTCATCAATAAACACAATGACAAATTGATCTAGATATGGCCGGAATACCCTGTGCATCAAATCCATGAAGGCTGCTGGAGCATTAGTCAATCCGAACGGCATCACCGTATACTCGAAGTGACCATACCGAGTACGAAAAGCAGTCTTAGGAATATCCTCCTCCTTGACACGCAGTTGATGGTACCCGGTGCGGAGATCAATCTTGGAGTAGAACTTAGAACCCCTCAATTGATCAAATAAATCATCAATGCGCGGCAAGGGATACTTGTTCTTCACCGTCACCCGATTCAACCGTCGGTAATCTATGCATAACCGAAGTGTTTCATCCGTCTTCTTGACAAAGAGGACTGGGGCTCCCCAAGGTAANCTACAATAGTAACCGGCTAACCCCAAGAAACTACATATTTCTGTCACATTCTTTGGTGGTTCCTATTGCATCTCGGCCTCAATCTTCGAGGAATCAACCGCTACCCCTTGCTCGGACACAACATGGCCAAGGAACTTCACTTCCTTCATCCAAAACTCACACTTGCTCATCTTCGCATATAACTTATGTTCTCTCAATGTTTGTAGCACAACCGAGAGATGATGTGCATGTTCTTCTTGTGTCCGGGAATAAATCAATATGTCATCAATAAACACAATGACAAATTGATCTAGATATGGCCGGAATACCCTGTGCATCAAATCCATGAAGGCTGCTGGAGCATTAGTCAATCCGAACGGCATCACCGTATACTCGAAGTGACCATACCGAGTACGAAAAGCAGTCTTAGGAATATCCTCCTCCTTGACACGCAGTTGATGGTACCCGGTGCGGAGATCAATCTTGGAGTAGAACTTAGAACCCCTCAATTGATCAAATAAATCATCAATGCGCGGCAAGGGATACTTGTTCTTCACCGTCACCCGATTCAACCGTCGGTAATCTGTGCATAACCGAAGTGTTTCATCCGTCTTCTTCACAAAGAGGACCGGGGCTCCCCAAGGTGAAGTGCTCAAACGGATGAATCCAATTGCCAGCAAGTGGTCCAATTGCTTCCTTAGCTCCTTCAACTCCAAAGGCGCCATCCGATAAGGAGCAATAGAAATAGGTTCGATTCCCGGATAAAGATCGATTGCGAACTCAATCTCTCTCTGTGGCGGTAACCCGGGTAATTCATCTGGGAAGACATCCAAAAAATCTGATATAATCAACACCATACCCGAGTGGGATCTATCCCGATCATCTCCCATCAAGCTAGCCAAGAAACTCAAGTGGCTCCCTGCCTTAGCTTTTAAGAATTTACTTCCCGTAGTAGGAAATGGATGGAAAGAATCTCGGTTATTCACAAAACTGAAAATTACTCCTCCCGACAATTGAAATGTAATTCGCTTGCGGAAACAATCCATTACCGCATGAAAAGTGGATAACAAGTTCATCCCAAAAATCACGTCATACCCCTTCATCTCTAAAGCAATCAAATCCACAATCAATTCGTGCTCCCCAATACGAAGCACACAACCCTTGCAGACTCGGCTAGTACCCAACTGTTCTCCCGTAGGCAAGTCAACAGTCAAAGCATGTTCTAACTTCTCGAAACCCAATCCCAAATTCATAGCATATGCAGTACGTATAAAAGAATGAGTAGCACCAGGATCGAATAAGATTCGGGCCCAAGAATTGTAGAGAAGAATGATACCTTCCACAACGGCATTGGAAGCATCCTCCTCCGGTTGGATTAAGGCAAATACCCTCCCCGGATTGGCATCACCGGGGGCTTGAGCTCTCAATGGTCTCGGTGGTGGAGGGGGCCTATTTGCATGTGATGGCCCGGCTGATTGATTGGCCTTGGGTGGAAATGACGGGCAGTTGTTTCGGAAGTGTCCTACACCTCCACAAGCAAAGCATTGACGAGGGTCAGTGTTTGGTCTAGTCGGGGCATGCCCCTCTCCTCGGACTGTAAGAGGTCTC
Organism: Ilex paraguariensis; assembly: GCA_963454935.2. Taxonomy (NCBI): domain Eukaryota; kingdom Viridiplantae; phylum Streptophyta; class Magnoliopsida; order Aquifoliales; family Aquifoliaceae; genus Ilex; species Ilex paraguariensis. The sequence continues at coordinate 250,063 of CAUOFW020000001.1, forward strand.
TGCCCCACCGCTTGATCGGGGCGACGATATGGTAACGCCCTCGGTGCTCCACTGCTACTGGCACCTGTACGGATCGGGCCTCCTCTAGCATAGCTCTGTCTCCTCTGAGAGTCATCAATGTCTCTCTCCACCAATGCCGCTCTGTCAACCAAATCTCTATAGTCTCGGATTCTGAGTGCCACAAGCTTCTCTCTGATGGTCGGTCTCAAACCCTGCTCGAAGCGCTTGGCCCTCCTATCCTCGGTGGATATGAACTCTGAAGCATAACGGGATAGCTCATCGAACCTCCTCTCATACTCAGCCACGGTCATACTGCCCTGCCGCAAGGCTAGAAAGTCTGCACTCATCTTATCTCTGACAGACTCTGGAAAATACTTGTCGTTGAAACTTTGCTCAAACTCCTCCCAAGTGAGCGTATTAGTGTCCCTCCTTTTCTTCACTGACTCCCACCAGTAATCGGCCTCCCCTTCCAACAAATAGGTAGCCAAGCCAACCCGAAGGTCCCCGGCGATCCCTATACCATCACAAATTNTCCCACCAGTAATCGGCCTCCCCTTCCAACAAATAGGTAGCCAAGCCAACCCGAAGGTCCCCGGCGATCCCCATACCATCACAAATTTTTTTCACCCGGCGGATCCATCTATCCGCATCTAAGGGATTGGAGCTCCCTTGGAAGGTGGGTGGGTGTTGCCGTAGAAATTCTCAAAGAGCCACCATCCTTCGGTTTTCATCGCCGTTGCCCGGTACATGGACTAAAGGGCGAACTCCACCGTTGTGGTGGTTGTTCCCACCTGGTTGTTGCACTAGGGTGGTGAGTTCCCTTAAACATTGGTAAATACCCTGTATGGCGTCGAGAGGTGGTGGAGGTGGTGGATTTGCTTGACCACCACGCCCACGACCACGTCCACGTACCCGTTCACCGTCCATCCTGCATATCAATTCACAATTTAGTTTCATTGATGTACAAGACAACCTAAATATCACTTTAATCTACAGCATAAGGTTCATATAAAATTAGATGAACAATTTCCTTCAACTTAATCCTACTTCCCGAGTGGTAATCCATAACCTACAGCTCCCATGTAAGACCTAAAGCCTAGGCTCTGATACCAAATCTGTAACGCCCCAAAAACCCCCTTGGGTGACATTACATTCTAAAAATCATTCACCGCATGAGAGCATTAAGTAAATCCATCACGACGAAAGTTTCATTCATCCACCATTCATATTTTAACAAAATTTGGGCAGAGTCTCCTCTGTTCGGGGAGCTCTACCCAAAACACAACCTGTGCAATTCTACTGTAATGACCACACCGGGTCCATTTAACTACCATAAAATCAATCCATCCAATTTACATGTTATCCCAAAAGAATAGGCCAAGTTATGGCCTTTACATTCCCACAAAAGTACTATAATACACAGCGGAATTTATAAAATAAAAACTAGGCTATACAATTCTCCCAAAAGATTATCCAAGTCTATAACAAAAGAAAGGGGGGTCGCTCTAAGCATCCACCTCGGGATCCACGCTCCCTTCTATCGGAGTCTCCAAATATGTCGGCCCCTCGACTCCCAGCTCCTCGTCAAAGGCAAAATCTGAAAGGTGGGGAAGTAGGGGGGTGAGCACAAGGCTCTGTAGGAGGATCCTTCCAAACCCATTCAAGGTTTTGAAATCAAGTAAAACAGGTAGGTCACGTTTCGCACATACATATAAATGAATTTTAAAGTAAAGTAAGGACATTTTAAAGGAGATCTCAAGTTTGTACAATAATAAGGACTTGAACGAGAATAAAACCACGTTTAATTGACAAACAATTTCCAACATAATCCACTCCACCATACACCATTTCCACAAGGTATCGCGGCATCCCATACTACCCGAAACTCTTGGAAAAATAATATTTGGTACAATGAACAAAAATTTCTATTTGGTACCACTCAAGTAGGTTGTCGCTTCTCATGAATCTACCCGACGATTCTACCTCGTTCACCCATTTCCACTAACAATCACAGACCAATTTAGGAAGGGCATGTACCGTCTCATACGGCCTTGACGAGATCCTTCCAAGGTGTCTAGTATACTAACCCTTTTCCCCGGTATCCGTGAACAATAGTGGTCACTGTCACCACAGTGATCCACTACGAGCATTAGGCAACCATCTCACCCCCCATTGGGATAGACTAACCTCTAATGCTCTACGGCAGTTTTCGAAGGTAATCCAAGTCCCTCACAACACCATACACAAGAGTGACATACCAACAATATACTCAACCTCATATACAAGCAAATTCCATGATGTTTCCCCAAATTTTCACAAGCAAGATACATAATAGAACAATTTAAGAAAATATACCCATTTCGCAAATCATGTAACAAGAGACAAGTTTAAAGGAAATAAGCATGAGATCATCAATACAATCATTTTACTACCCAACACAAAGTTCTAGAATTTTCGAAATCAAGATGATGTGAAGATATAGAGAAAAATCCATATTTCCCCCAAAAACTAGAGTTTGATGGATTTCCAACCATCATTTTGTTCAAATCATGGGAATGTTTGTAAACATACCAAGGAACAAGGAACCCATAACAAATACATACTATTAAGAGCCAAATTCTACATGTATAATAACCCTAACATCAATGGACAAGGATGGAAGAAAACCCTACCTCAATGTTCTTAAAAACCTAGGTTTAGTGTGAAGAAGATGAAGATTTGATCTTCTTTGAAGTATAGATCTCCTCTTGATCTTGTGTTTTATCCTTCTCTCTTCCTCTAGAGTCCTAAGAGAAGTGGGTTGAGAGTGGAATGAGAGAAATGAGAGTAAAGGCTGAAATCTGTGTTTTTAAACACAGAAATCCCGAATTTTTTTTTCTTTTACTGTTCATGGGCTGCTTCGATATTACTTCGTTATCGGGGCATAACTCTCTCATCCGAGATCCGATTAAGATGATTCAAGATGATATGCAAAGCTAAGAAAGAACTCTACAACTTTCATGTTTTGAGTTTTAAGAGATATTGACTACATCAAGGTCTAAATTGNCGATTGAGATGATTCAAGATGCTATGGAAAGCTAAGAAAGAACTCTACAACTTTCATGTTTTGAGTTTTAAGAGATATTGACTACATCAAGGTCTAAATTGGGCTTGAAGTTGCAGCCAGTGCACAGTTCATGTGCACTGTTCACTATTGCATCCCTTTTTCTATNCTTCGTTATCGGGGCATAACTCTCTCATCCGAGCTCCGATTGAGATGATTCAAGATGCTATGGAAAGCTAAGAAAGAACTCTACAACTTTCATGTTTTGAGTTTTAAGAGATATTGAGTACATCAAGGTCTAAATTGGGCTTGAAGTTGCAGCCAGTGCACAGTTCACGTGCACTGTTCACTATTTCATCCCTTTTTCCATTTCCAATCTACCAAATTCAAACACACATCGCTACACCTATCCCCATTTTTACAAAAATTATTTAATATATATCTATATGCATATATATAAAATAAAATGCGGAGTGTTACACTATCAATCCCAAGAAACTGCGTATCTCGAAGACTGACTTCGGTCTCTCCCAATCCCTGATCTCCACAACCTTCTCTGGGTCCATAGATACACCTGAAGTCGACGCCACGTGTCCCAAAAACTTCACTTCCGTAAGCCAAAATTCACATTTACTGAACTTGGCATACAACTGGTGGTCTCTCAGCATCTAAAGAACAACCCTTAAATGATTTTCATGCTCCTCCTCGGTCTTGGAGTAGATCAAGATGTCGTCAACAAACACCACGACGAACTAATCTAAATAGGGTTGAAACACCCTATGCATGAAATCCATGAATGCTGCTGGAGCATTCATCAACCCAAAAGGCATCACCGTGAATTCGAAGTGCTCGTACCGCATTCTGAATGTTGTCTTAGGGATATTTTGCTCCCTAATCCTCAACTGATGGTAGCCTTTGCATAGATCTATCTTGGAGTAGACTTGCGCTCCCCTCAACTGATCAAATAGTTCGCCAATCCTCGACAAAGTGTACCTATCCTTAATGGTAACCCGATTCAACTACCGATAATCTATACATAACCGAAGGGTCATATCCTTCTTCTTGGAAAATGACACTGGAGCACCCTAAGGTGAAGTGCTCGGTCTAATAAACCCCTTGTCCAACAACTCTTGTAACTGGACCTTGAGTTCTTGCAACTCAGCTGGTGTCATTCTATGCGGAGTCATAGAAGATGGAGAAGTACATGATGTAACTTAATATTGAAACAATCAATGACGACTCAATGTGTCACCAACCAATCCATTCCGAGGATAACTTCAAACTTTGTCATATCCATAACCCTAAGGTCCACAGTGAGTAGAATCTCCAAGATCTCTAACTCATAGCCCCAACATATATGGTCAACACACACCCTAGCTCCTAGGGGAGAATTTACATACAACGGCTCTTCCAAGGTATCAACCTCTAAGCCCAAATCCCGTACACATGATGCAAAGATGAATGAATGTAATGCTCCAGAGTCAAACAACACTCTAGCCTATAAGCGAGAGAGTAGAAACGTACCCTAGATGACTAACTGATCCATTGGCTCAGTTTGAGGTATCATGGCGTAGACACGCCCCTGGGTCCTTGATGTCCCAGCCTGCATGCCTTGTCCTCAACCTGGACCCATGCCTTGGCCCATCTAGCCTGATTACGAAGTCTCCGCTCGTGTAGTGGTAAGGGCCTGAGTAGCATCCTGGAACTAGTACTGGTTTCCCTGGCCCATGGTGGGGTAGGGAGGAATATAATGTGACTGTGACTACCCCACTGATGATTAGGACTGAGATGATGTCCCATAATCCTTGCCTATGAGGGCAATCCTTTCTCATGTGACCCGGTTGGTGGCAATGATAGCAAGCCCTCTGACTTGCCTGTTATGTTGTCCCAAAGTTTCCCCCGCCTTGGGAGGAACGACCTTGGCCTTGGCCCTGATAGCCACAGCCCTGTCCCTGAAACCCTTGAGGGGTAGAAGTCCTCTGACTCTTCCCTGAACTACAAGAAGAGGATTGACCCTCTTTCTTTCCATCTTTTACGCCAGCCTCCCGAATGTTCCTAGCATCATCCACCTCTCATTCAATGGTCATTGTTGACTCAACCATTGAATCCAAATCTTGTAGGCGGAGGCCCATAATCTTTCGTCGAATGGATAATTTCAGACCATCCTTAAACTTCCTCACCTTAGCCATATCCGTGGCCACATAGTCGTCGACGATACGGGCTAACTCTGTGAACTTAGCCACATACTCCATCACCGTCATTGTTCATTGTCACAAGTCTAAAAGCTCTCAGGCCTTTGCATGTCTTGCGACAGCCAGAAAATACTTCCCTATGGAAAGTTCCTTGAACTCTCCCCATCTCATGGTCTCTAAATTATTGGTGGCGCTCACCCAATCCCACCACAATTGGGCTTCTCCTTCTAGTTGGAATGTAGCTAGTCTTATCTTAGTGGCATTCGAGGTGATTTCCATTGCCCCTAAGACTTTGTTGACTTGACGGAACCAATGCTCGGCCACCATCGGATCCGCCCCTCCCTTAAAACCTAGAGGCTTGTGTGCCTTAAACTGTTGGAGGTTGCTTGAGCCTCCTTGATTTGCATTGGCACTAGCTTGTGCGATAGTAGCTGCCATCATGCCCATTGTTTCATTAAATGCTTGTTGGTCGAAAGTCGATGGTGGTTGATTATTGTTTCACCCACCGCCTTGACGTCCTTTTCCTCTACTTGTCATCTACACACATGCCAAATAGCAATAGCATGCTAACATAGTATCCCAGGATAGGGATCAAGGTTAAAACGTTGAAAATCCCTTCATCGTCTCACTAGTATAACATGTGCCGTCGTTAATAGACATATGCACCTTGAACTATCCCGTTCATTCAATTTCCCACTCCCAAGGTTATGTTTTCTAACCCTAGTGTGTTCATTTCCATATACGTTTTACCATGTATATAACTTACATAACATGTAACACAGAGCAAGTAGCATACTAAGGCACATGACATTTAAGCACATAATCATGAATGCACAATGCATGCAATGGTCTAAACCCAATGTCCATCAAACCCTAGATAATCATATACCTAGGCTCTGATACCAAGCTGTGATGCCCCAAAATTTGGGGGTCCTTTGTTACCCGTCAACCCACGAAAATGCCCGTGAGTGCTATTTGATCCGACATCATGCTAATATTATCCCGTCACTAGAATCTTACATCACACGTAACACCTGTGTTCCATTAATCATTTATTCCTATTGAGGTTCAATGTACCCCAATATATCTCCATTTAAGTCCATTTGTATCATTGGAACCAAATGATGCATAGCCCAAGGCCTTGGAAGAAAAATAAAAAAAAATTCAAAATATGCCAAAGTGTACCGGTACGCATGGCTCACTGGACCTCACCATACTGGTACGCGTACCGGTACGCTGTGTCTTCTGGACCTCGCCGTAGCGGTACGCTGGGCCCATTTTTTCTTGTTTCACCTGCTTTACATTCCAAGTCCATTCCAAACTTAACCAAATTTATCCCAAACATGTATAAAGATGTTTTCTACATTATACATGATCCATACTAGTCTATTACAACCCATTCCATACATTTCATTGATTTACATGAAATTTCATATAAAAACTAAGTTTTTTACAATAATGTAACAAAAATTCAATATTTACACAAAATGTGTTATACAAGCCATAAGTCGGCTCTCTTCATCCTTGGGGTCCTGTGTGAGGGCCTTCCATCGGCGTGTACCCCGCACCTAAAATATTTTCCCGTATAAGGTGAGCCAACGCCCAGTAAAGTATTTCCTATAGAGACTACTCCCCAACCTAAGTGCATATGCAATGTTCACATGCAACATTTTATAAACAACAATCATTCCAATCAAGACTAATCAATTTATGTTAGAATTTAACATGTCATGTCATGATATGAGATGACACCCACTCATGCAACTCAACTCAAGCCCTCACCGGCTCCTATCTGTCATACAATGCCATGAGTACTATGACCGGTTGTTCCAACTCCCGTCATTGGCCTCACTCATCCAATAACCATTTTACAATTTTTTCAAGGTCTTTGTAGGGGTGGATGTTTATAGACTCACACCAAGGGTCGTCCAACCCACACAGAATTTACGAACTTTCACCGAGAGTTCTGCGTACACCCACACACTTCATAGACCATACCAAGGGAGTGCGTACCCCATCACCAGGCCTTGCACCCGAGGGATCTTCTAGCCCTTCTTACTAACCCCAACCCTAATCACCAAGTAATCCGTAAGACTCTGCCAGGTCTTCGACCAAGCTTACTCGAGCCCACTTGTCATCCACCGAGCATGGTGTTGACAAACAACCATGCACACACACCCATACATGCGATGTCCCCATGCATATGTAGTGTAATGTACTGTTGTTATTTCAATGTCATGCCTCACATGTGATGAATGCCACATGTATACATATCTCATGCATATAAACACTAATTCCATCACTATGTCAATATATCAAGGAGCCTATATTAACATTTCATATCCAACCATGATTCTCAAGTATGTTATCGTATAATATCTGCCAATAATTCACTTAAATTCCAACATTAGAGGCATATTCTTGCTTGGAATGTTATGAAATTGTGGATTGTTGGCATGCAAACATTTCATATGCATTTAGGTTGAGAAGTAGCCTATCTAGGAGATACTCTATTGAGCATAGCTCACCCTTTGTGGGAAAATATTTTAGATACGAGGTTCATACAGGCGAACGGCTCCCATTTCGAACCTCAAGGATGAAGAAAGCATATTTGTGGCTTTTATAGTTCATTTTGTAAATTTTTTATGAAAATTCCTTTTTTATGTGTAAATATGTGGAATTGTATGTAATAGAACTAGCATGGATCATGTTTTATATGAAAAATTATATTTTACATGTTTGGGATGTTCGTGGGAAGGTTTGGAATGAATTGGAACTGATAAAACAGGTGAACAGGCAATTCTGGGCAAAACCTTCCGGAAGGTCGCAACAAACCTTTTGGAAGGTTTGGACAAAGACAAGAAAAAATTGTTAAACAATGGGTGAAACCTTCTAGAAGGTTGATTCTAACCTTTCAGAAGGTCTTCACATTTTTATAAAATGAGGGAATCCAGTGTGTAATTTCTTCCGGAAGGTTGAACACACCTTCCGGAAGGTCGACACATCATTCTTAAAGATAGGATTCCAGTATGCTTGATCTTCCGGAAGGTTTTCCAAAAATCTGAAATTATTAAGAATGTTTTGCCATTCTTTTGGGCTATGTGTCCTTTTATTTAAATGATGTAAATGGACCATAATGGAAAATCAATTGAGGTATTTTGGACCTTGGTTGGGGTCAAGTAATAAAATGTACACGGGTTACACGTGTGGGTTGCAATCTCGGTTAAGGGTAGGCTATTGATGTGATGTCGATTGTGCAATAATCACGGGTATTTCCGCTAGTTGATGAATTATCAACGGTTGATAAAGGACCCCGGTTTTAGGGGCATCACATTATCTTACCAATTTGACTTAATTATTCTAATTTATACACTGATTAGGGTTAAGAGTAAAAATGTTAGTTGTAACATTATCTATATATTTTTATACAAACTTTTGTGTGTGTGTGTGTAGTGATTTCTTTATTTTTAAAACTCACTTGAGAAATGTTACCCTCTTTCATAGTAGTCTTGATGGTAGTCCTTTCCTAGAATACCCTCAGCAAAAAGAACACACCTGTTATAGTGACTATTCTCACAAGCTACAAGTGATTGGAATATAGTTAAGAAAGCAAATAATTTCACATGTAGTTAATTAAAAGAGCGGTTATTCGAATAAAATTAGAATTTTGACATAATCTCATGAAAGAATATTAACACTTTATTAAACATATATTATTAACATTTTCCTTTTTAGAATTGATAGGATTAATACAAACGCATGATTTCTGGAATCAAAAAAGACTTTATTGGGTTTGTAATATGGCCGTGAGTTTAAGTTTTATGAAACGACGTCAGTAGAATTCAAGTGTTATCTTTATGGCACACCTTATTCTAGTTCTCGTATGACTTTGCATGTTTATTCTTTTATTTTTCCCATTTTCCACTTTCTTGGCTCTTTTCTTTCTTTCTATTTTCTTTTTACAAATTTCTTTTCTTTAGACTGGGATCCTTCTTTTGTTTTTCTTTGTTCTTTTCTACATTTTCTTCTTCTTTTTCTTTTCTGTATTCTGCTATTTTAAAAGAGGGTGTAAGAAAATTAGATAGCAAGGTAGGTTTAATATATTTTTATTTGGCTCGGGTGTTTTTCGAGTTTCAGGAAAAGAATTTGTATTTTGTTAGGCTCAATCATGGTTGACTAAGGATCTAATTTTGTAAAAGAAATGGTCAAGGCTCAAAATTAGTCAAATATGGCCAAAGATCATTTTCCAAAATCATACATTTGTATTTTTTCTAAATAAAAATTTACGGATAATGCTAACAATATAATTCAATAAGTGCTAATCAAAACAAAGGTAATGAGATTATTTAAAGAAAGTTCACTGCTGAATCGAAGATTTGTATTTGAGTAGATGTAGAGTATCTCTCCAACAAAGATTGGTTCAAAATCTGCACTAGGTTTTACATCTTCACTACATATATAAAGAGTGTAATATTTCACAAGGTTTTCAATAGTAAAGATATCTATTTGTCCTTTTAAGAATAAGTTTAAACAAAAATATTAAGATAATGCACAACTAAGATATGAAAATCCCGCATGATCAGATTGAGACCATTCTTGCAAGACATGAGAATAAAAATTTAACTTAGTGGTGAATCATATGAATTAGTCATCCTAACATAAAAGCATAAGTTTCAAAATTAACGTTAACAAACTTAACATCACCATTAAAAATTAACATTAACAAACTTACACTACAAGAATTTTGGGCTTTTGCATCACTTTTTTTTTTTTTGTATTGGTACATTTACCGTGGCAAAATTAATTTTTTTGCAACTGTTCCTAATGCGATCGTTTAAAATAATTTATTTGCAATGGTAAGTCGTTGTCGTGGCAAAAAATACAATAAATTTTTATTTTTTACGATAGAAATTTTTTTCGTCGCAAACTTTTTTGCTTGTGTTATATTGAGGACTTGTTGTGATAATTAGTCTATGTAAAACAACGTCATTTTGTGGGTCTATTATTAAAATGATATTATTTTGTGGGGTTTGGTCTATTGTTTTAGTAATATAATATTTTTTTTGATAAATTTAATAATATATCTATATCTATCAATATCTATATTATTTTATTTTAAAATATTAAAATATGTGAAAAACTTTTTTTTTCATCTGCATCCACTAAAATCACAACTATGTCATTCTTAACCCTCACCAAAGTTGGAGTTTTGCAGTTACAATTATTTATTCACTCTCTCTCTCTCTCTCTCTCTCTCTCTCCCCCCCTCTCTCCCTTTCTTGCGGTGAAAACCAACCAGCACAGAAAAATTAAATTCTAACACAGAAAAACTCAATCATTTTTCTGTGATTTTATCATTTATCATTTTTGCTCCACTCGGTGGAGAAGAAGAAGTCATCTGCCTTTCGTCACCTTCCCCATCTCCCTCTGTCTTCCATTATATATTATCTCTAAATTTTTTTAATTACAACACTTCAGTTACAAATTCAACAATATGTGTACAACTTCTTAGCGGTTGCACAGATTTTAGGGCTTCTCCATTCCTTCGGCCATTACAAAAATTCAATAAAGAATTCTGTTACAGATCAAAATGGCCTGCTCTCTTTACCATTACAGATTTATGTTAACCACTCCTGCTCTCTTTCGTTTAATGCTTCTTTTGTGACTATACACATTCCGTTGTCCTTCTCTATCAGATGTCCACAGATTTTGTGTATTCGCACTGTGCAACTATCGGTGAAATGCTTCAGTAGGTAACGATTTTGCATCTCATCCACAAACCACTTGAGCTTTAGCACAATTTGGTGATAGCTATGTTAATTTTTTTTTCCCCCGGAAATTGGTAGCTAGACGTTCACATGTATTCAGACATTAGTGTTTTGGTTTCTATGTTGAATTTCTCATTGGGTTTATGTATTGAGATTTTATTCAATTTTGAGATCGCATTGGTCTCATTTTTTATTTTGTTCCTTCATTCGAGTCACTGATTGGTCTTGGTTTTACCTCTTCTGTAATTTGTTTCTGCATTTGCTCGTCTACTGTCTATGGGTTTACTTTGTAGTTATGAGTTTGATGGTAATTTTTTTGTTTGTAATGCCATTGTAACTATATGTGGAAAGTGTGGTGCTTTGGATGATGCATAACTAATGTTTGATGAAATGTTGCATAGAGGGGTAGGAGGTTTCTTGGACTGCTTATGTTCAGAATGGTGGTCCAGCGACGTCACTAACGGTATACACTGTGTCTTATATACAAACATCTCTTCTTTCTCTATGTGTATCTATATATCTATACTACTCTAAAATATCTACCTATCTAAAAAACATTTTTTACCCATTTTTATCCCCCAACAATACAATTATAATATCCTTATCCTTCGAAATCAATTACATATTAAACCTAAATTATCACCTTTACCAATTACATATTAAACCTAAATTATCACCTTTACGCCAAACCTACTATTTGCAATCATATTGCCGTTACACTACACACACTATCTCTCTGCTTTATCAAAAATTACCCTCTTTTCACCTTCCACTCTCTCCTACTCTCTCTCTATGTACTCGGAGGCTGCATCTCTCCTCTTCCATTTACAGTTTGACAGATTGCTATTTTTCATGTACTCTGGATGCTATGAAATGGTTAGTTGGGTTTGTATATCAATTTTTGGTTGTACAACACATTTCTCCGCTTTAATTTTTTTGCATTGTATTGTTTGTGTTGTGTTTCTTTATTCTCTGTCTCTTTTTATTATTTTTATCCATGGTTAGATTTATGTCCTTCCTACAGTCCCTTCGTTTACTCGAAAGTAACGTTTCTTATCATCTTTCATAACCAGACATTTTTTTTTGTCTGTTTTTTTCTTATTGCATCAATCTTTTTTTTTACTTGAAACTTTCTCAAATAGTTGGGTCACTGATTGGAAAACAGAAGAACAAGACAGCACGATCACTGCCCAACAGAGTCAGTGGGAAATTGGTCAAAGAACGATGCTCGATTGCACTCTCAACTTCAAGGCCTATGGGCTGAAGCAGTATCTTTAAGTTTCAGATCTTTAAATTATATATTTGTGTGCGCACACAGTTGAGCATGCATATATGAATTATATTTTTCGTTTGTGCCTTGAGAACGATGATCAACAGTCCACTTTGTTTGTACCCATCAACTTCTACATTTATCTCCCTCTCTCTTTGACAGTGGCATCTACCAACACACAGAAAGTTGGGTTGATGGACAACTCACCTTCAATACAAGCCTTTGACCCCTCAAAAGTCAGGTGCATTCTAAAATTCTATAAAATAAGTTTTCTTGATTGATTGTACTTCCAGTAAAATCTGTTTACTTTTTCAACTTCTGCAAATTGAACATTGATCTTTATTCTCTAATATAGTCAATGTCTCTTTTCTTTTTTTCCTTTATTGTGAATGATTGGTTTTCATTAACTGTTATTTTTAATTCTCTTCTATATGATGCCATAGTGGGGAAACACTAATTGTATGGACACTCTCTCGGTATCAACTGTTTGGCAGACATTTTGTATACCCTATTTATTTTCTTTTATCTTTTTCCCTCTATTTGAGATCTTTGATGATGATTCATATATTTTTTTTAGTTTTCGATATGTTCAGATTTCAGTTCTGTATTGTTAAAGTCAGTGATTTTATCAATTGCTCATCTAAATTATCCATATTTTTTGCCTCTTTTGGCATGTCTGTACAAATAAGGTGTATGAAAATTATTCGGATTTTATGGGGTGGGAATTTTAACAATATTTTTATGTATTTATTGTTTTACGTTCACTAGACGAAGTGGTTTATCAATCTTTTTTGTGAACTGTTGCAAACTCTAGGTAGTGTTTTAGTAGATGCTTTTGTATTTTGGATTTTACCTCTATGATTTAGGGATAAAGGATTCAAAATTAGAGTGTTGATCCTCTTGATGCTTTTTATATTTTTGGAAAATGGATCTCTGTGAGATTCTGGTTTTAATTGAGATGTTTGTCTTAATTTCATAAAGTCCCGGTTTCTTAGTTTTTTGGTATCTGCATGAGCTATATTACTTGATTTCCTTCTTCTTCCATTTCTTTTTGGGTTTCTTTAAGATGATGTAATAATGACATTGTGCAATCCAGCCTTCCAAGGGACTTAGAGCTTTCCATCACTTGAAGGAAATTCAGGAATAATAGCTTTGGGTTTTGAAATCAGTTGGTTCCAAAGTCTTCCATGCATAGATTGGTATCTTGGCAAAACAAGCCTACTGTCAGATTGACTAGGTCCCAGGTACCAACGTTTGGTAGACCACTATTTTTGTTATTTCTCCTAGAGAAATGTATTATACTTGGTTCTTCAAGATACTTCTTTGGAAAATTTACCAGCCATGGCATAATACTTAGAATATGATGCTGCTAATAAAATATAAGAACAAATTATATTTGTTATTGATTATTAAATGACATGAGTAGAATTGGGCATTGAACTAGAAATACCATTGAGGTTTAGGGCCTTTAGATATCTATGTTATAGGCACATGGGTGCGTTGCACTCTGTAGCTGTTGTGCACACATAGTGGTTGGGCTTTCTGGTAATATGGTATTTCGAATTGTTATAAATGTCTTAGTAGAAGATTCAATAATGCCGTTATGTTGTTTTCAATTGATGAATTGAGGCAACAACTTGTCAATATGATCATAACTTTGATTTTTTATTCACTATTATGACTTCAAAATTTGGTTTATAAATGTTGTTCCAAGAAAATAATTAACGTTACTGCTCCTACAAAGATCCTTTAACAAGTAGTTATCAGTTTTGGATGCTTGAAATACCAGTTTTTACTTTTGTTACAATGGCTTGAACTATATGTGTTAACCTTTATAGGTGTTATATTTTACATATATAGCATGCAGGTGGCAGTGCAACATACTGTAGACATTCATGTATTGGCAGGTATGCATCATTACTCCCTTTTTATTCTAGAATGGAAGTTTTTAATTTCCCTTTTTATTTTTCTCTTGTGGGCCTTGGGGATTTGGGGATAGGGGAGGGTTTGTTTGCTATCAAAGGTCTAAAATCTAAATTATATAAGGCTAATTGGAACTGTGTTTGTCTCACTCCTACTGAGGCTGCCATGTTGATATCCCTCTCAAAATTGCTTTAAGTTTGTATTGAAAGAATTTGTACAAGTCCAACAACACTGATGCGTGAAATCCTTCTTGGGCTATCCCTATGGTGAGAAACATCACTATAAACGTTGTTCTACGTGTTAACCCCAAAGAAAAGCTGTTCCCGTGGAATAGTTTTGGCTACTATTGACTTGGTATTTCTAATGTAACTCTTAAATTAAAAGTACAAGTGGTGAAGCAAGCAATACCTCTCTCGGTGAGAGCAGAATTACTACCTCTCTCACTTTTCTACTAACGAAATTCTTCTGTCTTCGAATATCAATCGCTTGTGATTCTCTGTTGCTGCTCATAAATTGTCTGTTATCGAATTGGCCACTTTGTGTCTGGAGACACACTTACTTTTTTACGTGCCATTTCAGTGCAGAATGTGTTTTTCTGAAGAAGTATTGATTTGGCCAACTTAACCATTATAGCCACTTCAACACTACGCTTAATTTCTCTATTTCAAGGTTCCTGAAGGACTCAATAAGCATGTGGTCTCACCTAAGACGGCTCTGGGTAACTGGTAATTGCTTGACAACAATTTTTTTTTTTTTCTTTGTAGTTGTAATTGTAAATTGAATGTTGTAAATAATGACGAAGATTGAGTCATATAGTCGATCCCAAATGATTAGGACATAAGACTTGATTTAGTTTGGTAATTGGAAAAGATTTTGGGCATAGTTATCAAATCGTGTATCGGAAGGCGTATCGTAAGATACAAATATTGTATCGTATCGTGTATCGTATCGTGTATCGTAAGATACGATGCAATTTTAAATAAATAATAAAAAAATATATATACCTTTGAAAAAAAGTCATACACTCATAAAAAATATAGCATTTCATTAATACTCCACCAACTATTCAAGTTATCAACATAATCCACTACTATTATAATGCAAAGTTCACAACCATAGTTCACTAATTCAAACTTTAAACACCAAAGAGACTTCTAATCCAAATTTCTAACATCCATTTTGAACTCAATCTTCAATTTCAATTGAAAATGCATCATCATCATCATCATTGTGATCGGATGCCAACAAGTCTTCACTTGTCGTTTTTTTAAAAAAAAAATCAGAGCACAAAACGACGTCGTTTTTTTTAAAAAAAAAAAAAAAAAAAAAAAAAAATTGCACGTATCGTGCGTATCGTACCGATACGTATCGTATCGTAAAAACGTATCGTGTATCGGACGATACAACGCAAAAACGATACATAACTACGATCCGTATCGTTTTAGGGCTGTATCGTAACGTATCGTACGATACGTATCGCGTATCGTACGATACTAACAACTTTGATTTTGGGTAATTCAATTATGGAATCTAAAACAGGGGAATAGATGCACCAGATAGTCAAATGCCATATGGAAAAGAGGCAAAGGAGGAATTGACTAAAATTGTTCAGGGCAAGTGTTTGAGAGTTCTTGTCTTTTCAGAAGATTGTTATGGTCGTAGCATAGGTGATACATACAGCAAACAAACCAGGAAAAAAATCATCTTGGAGCTTGTTATTCTTCCAATGAGTTCATTAAATAATTATACTTATATGTGTACACACAATGTAGCTGTTTGCTTTTTATATGTTGGCAATAATTTGTTTATCTATTTGCTCAAGTTTGGATTAATTAGAATTCTCTGGGAGAAATGATTTTATCTTATTGTTGCATTGGTAAACCTGAATGTGTTTGTCGTTAGATCTTGTTGGNAATCTAAATTATATAAGGCTAATTGGAACTGTGTTTGTCTCACTCCTACTGAGGCTGCCATGTTGATATCCCTCTCAAAATTGCTTTAAGTTTGTATTGAAAGAATTTGTACAAGTCCAACAACACTGATGCGTGAAATCCTTCTTGGGCTATCCCTATGGTGAGAAACATCACTATAAACGTTGTTCTACGTGTTAACCCCAAAGAAAAGCTGTTCCCGTGGAATAGTTTTGGCTACTATTGACTTGGTATTTCTAATGTAACTCTTAAATTAAAAGTACAAGTGGTGAAGCAAGCAATACCTCTCTCGGTGAGAGCAGAATTACTACCTCTCTCACTTTTCTACTAACGAAATTCTTCTGTCTTCGAATATCAATCGCTTGTGATTCTCTGTTGCTGCTCATAAATTGTCTGTTATCGAATTGGCCACTTTGTGTCTGGAGACACACTTACTTTTTTACGTGCCATTTCAGTGCAGAATGTGTTTTTCTGAAGAAGTATTGATTTGGCCAACTTAACCATTATAGCCACTTCAACACTACGCTTAATTTCTCTATTTCAAGGTTCCTGAAGGACTCAATAAGCATGTGGTCTCACCTAAGACGGCTCTGGGTAACTGGTAATTGCTTGACAACAATTTTTTTTTTTTTCTTTGTAGTTGTAATTGTAAATTGAATGTTGTAAATAATGACGAAGATTGAGTCATATAGTCGATCCCAAATGATTAGGACATAAGACTTGATTTAGTTTGGTAATTGGAAAAGATTTTGGGCATAGTTATCAAATCGTGTATCGGAAGGCGTATCGTAAGATACAAATATTGTATCGTATCGTGTATCGTATCGTGTATCGTAAGATACGATGCAATTTTAAATAAATAATAAAAAAATATATATACCTTTGAAAAAAAGTCATACACTCATAAAAAATATAGCATTTCATTAATACTCCACCAACTATTCAAGTTATCAACATAATCCACTACTATTATAATGCAAAGTTCACAACCATAGTTCACTAATTCAAACTTTAAACACCAAAGAGACTTCTAATCCAAATTTCTAACATCCATTTTGAACTCAATCTTCAATTTCAATTGAAAATGCATCATCATCATCATCATTGTGATCGGATGCCAACAAGTCTTCACTTGTCGTTTTTTTTAAAAAAAAATCAGAGCACAAAACGACGTCGTTTTTAAAAAAAAAAAAAAAAAAAAAAAAAAAAAAAAAAAAAAATTGCACGTATCGTGCGTATCGTACCGATACGTATCGTATCGTAAAAACGTATCGTGTATCGGACGATACAACGCAAAAACGATACATAACTACGATCCGTATCGTTTTAGGGCTGTATCGTAACGTATCGTACGATACGTATCGCGTATCGTACGATACTAACAACTTTGATTTTGGGTAATTCAATTATGGAATCTAAAACAGGGGAATAGATGCACCAGATAGTCAAATGCCATATGGAAAAGAGGCAAAGGAGGAATTGACTAAAATTGTTCAGGGCAAGTGTTTGAGAGTTCTTGTCTTTTCAGAAGATTGTTATGGTCGTAGCATAGGTGATACATACAGCAAACAAACCAGGAAAAAAATCATCTTGGAGCTTGTTATTCTTCCAATGAGTTCATTAAATAATTATACTTATATGTGTACACACAATGTAGCTGTTTGCTTTTTATATGTTGGCAATAATTTGTTTATCTATTTGCTCAAGTTTGGATTAATTAGAATTCTCTGGGAGAAATGATTTTATCTTATTGTTGCATTGGTAAACCTGAATGTGTTTGTCGTTAGATCTTGTTGGTGTGTATAAATCACAATGCTTAAATGGGTACACAAGAATTTGCTTGGATAATTAGCCTCATCAATTAATATTTTTCCTGAAAGATAATTGGGTGATAAATGTTTACTGGCAGGTAGGATGGATAAGAATTCTTGTGTATAGTTCTTCGAATGATGCTATTATACCTACACGTTTATTGATTTTTTCCTTTATTTCTTCTTATTTGGCTATGCAGGATATATAAGAATTCTAATGAATTGCATTACCTTTGTCATATGCTTTTCTGAAAAAAAGTTGTTTTCATGTCTCTATTTTATTAGGTGAGAATCTATGTTTATGAGGTTTATGGATTTTGATGTATTTTTTAGTGACTAAAGTTGTGATTTCAGGTTTGTCTGTGATGCCTTGGATGGTTGGTTTGCCCGCAAATTGAATCAAGGTATGAATTTGTTTGGTGTGATTACTGTTGGGCAGGTAGTGAGAAAAATTTTTGCTTGGTCATTTAGTGATTTATGTTTTATCTTAATTAATATGTATATAATTAGCAACCAAACATACTATTGACAATAATAACACACATCGTATCTTTTGTAGGTATTATCAAATGAGTAGATAGCGCAAATAGTAGATGGCGCATGAATAAAGAGTACACATTGTGTATGACTAAAGAGCAAATGGTGCATTGGGAAATTAAATATTTTTATTATACATTGACACTTTCATTATGTAGTTTGGAATGTTTTGTTTTTAAAATTTCGGATGTTATTTACTTATACTGAATATATTTTTATTTTTAAATTTAGATGCTTTTGTTTTGAGAGATGTGTCTTATTGTTTTAATCAAATGATGTTATGGATAATGTATTGGATATGTAAACAGGTGTAGAGAAACATGTAAAAGAGAGAATTAGGTTTTAAAAAAAAAAAATTATTTATGAAAGCAAGTTGCTGACGCAAATAATGTCAATAGAGTAATATAATTTTTTTTGCTTCGGCCTTCTACTATGGCAAATATTATCTTTTGCGACAGTTAAATACCATCGTAAATGGATTTGTTGAGACTGTTCCTTACTGTGACTAATAATATCTTTTGCGACGGGTTAAAATCGTTGTAAATGGGTTTGTTGCGACGGTCTCCTACTGTGGCTAATAGTATCTTTTGAGATAGATTTTAACTATTGCGAATGGGGTTTTTTGCGACGATCCTCAAGTGTGGCTAATAATAGCTTTTATGACGGATTTAAATCATCGCAAATAAGATTTTTTGCGACGAAAAATTATTGATGCAAATAAAAATATGTCGGATCTAAGATTTTGTTGCAACAGTGTATTTGTATCGGGTTTTACTGATGCAAAAGCTTTTGTGACGGTTAATTGCTGATGTAAATTTTTTTGCATCGCCTATTACTTGCCACCCCCAATTTGCCGACTCAAAAGATCACGTTGCCGTCGCAAATAGTATTTGCGATGGTAACGTGATCTTTTAAATCGGCAAATTGCTGATGCAAAAACACCATTTTTCTTGTAGTGTTAAACACACGTTAGTTCAAAACAAACAAGTTTAAAACACACATAAGTTCAAGATAAATCAGTCTAAAAGCAAACAAGTGCAAAACATAAATTAAAGTTCAAGTGCATAAGTAAAAGTGCATAATTTAGAAAATTGAGTGACAGATAGCAAAGTTTTGTGTAGAATCTTCAGTTTTTTAAGAAGTAGATGTGCCTCCTCCAAAACGTCCTCTTAGTAGCCTCAAGATTTCAATTTGGTTTTGTTCATAATCCTCCATATGTTGATTGAGTTGATTGGCTGTGGTCTCCAATCCTAGCACAATTTGTCTATCAATCCTGTCATCCACTGGTATGTATGGTTGATCCTCTTGTGGCTGTTGTTGTTCTAGTGGAATAAAATATTCAGGAGGTTGAAATGGCTCCTCTTGTGGTGTAGGTGGTGCTTCAGGTTGGTCTTCTTGTTGTTCTCCATATCAAAATTCATCATTTTAATTGCCCAATATACTCGATGTTTTAATTCTACGGGCAAATGACATGGTTTTTCATATACTAATCTATAAGAAGACATCCCTAAAATATTTTTATATGCAGTATTGTAAGCCCAAAGCGCATCAGTTAATCTTAAGGACCAATATTTACGATCTGGATTTACTATTTTTTCTAAAATATATTTTAACTCTCTATTAGCTAATTCAGTTTGTCCACTTCTTTGTGGATGGTATGAAGTGAATATTTTATGTGAAATCGAGTATTTTTCATAAAATTTTCAAAAACTTTATTATAAAAATGTAATCCACCGTCACTTATAATAGTCCAAGGAATTCCAAATCTCACCAAAATCTTTCAAAAATTTGATCACTATTCTGTGATCATTATTTCGACATGGAATTGCCTCTACCCATTTAGAGACATAGTCGACTGCAACTAAAATATACAGATATCCAAAAGATAGAGGACATGAACCCATAAAATCGATGTCCCAATAATAAAAAATTTTAATGATTAAAATCGGGTTCAAAGACATCATATTTCTTTTTGAAATATTTTCCATTCTTTGACATTTGTCACAATTTAAACAAAAGATATGAACATCTTTAAAAAGAGTTGGCTAATAAAATTCACACTGCAGAATTTTAGCAGCGGTTTTCTTTGAAACAAAATGCCCTCCACAAGCTTCAAAGTGATAGAACTGAATTACTTGACTTATTTCATGATTTGGTACACAACGTCTTATTATTTGATCTTTACAATATTTAAACAATTAAGGATCTTCCCAGAAAAAATTACGTACTTCACTTAGAAACTTATTTTTATCAGACCAGGTAAAATTAAAAGGAATAGTACTGGTGGCTAAATAATTAGCTATATCTGCATACTATGATATTACTAACAGTTGTTCATCTAGAAAGGTTTCTTTAATCGGAGTTGATTCTTTCTTTATTTCATAATTTAGCTTTGATAAGTGATCTGCTACCACATTCTCTACTCCTTTCTTATCTTTAATGATAAGATCAAATTCTTGAAGTACTCCAATGTAGAAGGCGTGGTTTAGCATATTTCTTAGTAAGTAATTATTTTAAAGTTGCATGATTGGTAAATACAACAATTGATGATCCAACCAGATATGCACTGAATTTATCTAATGCAAATACAACAGCAAGTAGTTCCTTTTCTGTGGTTGAATAGTTCATTTGTGCATCATTCAGAGTTTTACTTGCATAGTAAATAATATATGATTTTTTATCTTTTTTTCCCCCTAATACAGCTCCTACTGCTTAATCACTTGCATCACACATTGCTTCAAAAGATAAAGACTAGTCAGAAGGTTGCATAATTTGTGCAGAAAGTAGCATGCTTCTTAATTTATCAAATGTTAATTGATATGTATTATTCCATTCAAATAATGTATCCTGACATAAAAGATTACATATACGCTTAGATATTGACTAAATTTTTTTATGAATCTTCTATAAAATCCTGCATGACCTGAGAACGAGCGAATATCTTTTACTATTTTTGGTGAAGGCAGATTAGCTATCAGATCAATTTTTGATTTATCAACTTTGATTCCTTTCTTGGACACTATATGACCTAAAACAATACCTTGTGTAACCATAAAATGACATTTTTCCTAATTTAAGACAAGGTTTGTTTCTTTACATCAAATGAGTACTTTTTCAAGATTTTTCAAATATATATGAAATGAATCCCCATTTACTGAAAAATCGTCCATAAAAACTTCTAGATATCGTTTTACCATATCACTGAATATACTTAGCATACAACATTGAAAGGTAGCTAGAGCGTTAGATAATCCAAAAGTCATTCTTTTATATGCAAAAAGTGCCAANCCATATCACTAAATATACTTAGCATGCAACGCTGAAAGGTAGCTGGAGCATTACATAGTCCAAAAGACATTATTTCATCTGCAAAAGTACCAAAAAGACATGTAAATGTAGTTTTTTCTTGATCATCTATTGCAATTTCAATCTGATTATAACTAGAATATCCATCTAAAAAATAATAGTATGCATGACCAACTATTCTTTCTAACACTTGATCAAGAAAAGACAATGGAAAGTGATCTTTTTTTGTGAGTGAATTTAGCTTACGGTAGTTAATACGTGTACGCCAACCTGTGATTGTACGGATTGGGACTAATTCATTTTTTTTTTTTTTTGTATTACAGTAACACCAGACTTTTTTGGAACTACTTGTGTAGGACTAACCCATTTACTATCAGATATAGTATAAATAATATTTGCATCTAATAGTTTAAGTACTTCATTGCGAACTACCTCTTTCAGGTGTGGATTTAATCTTCTTTGCATTTGATGAGATGGTTTAGCATTTTCTTCTAAATAGATATAATGAGTACACAGAAGTGGGCTTATACCTTTTATATCAGCTATTGTCCTTCCAAGAACACTTTGTTGATTTTTCAATATTCTTGTTAATTCTTCTTCTTGACTTTCAAATAAATGCAATGATATGATTATCGGATGAACTTTATCTTTTTCTAGGAAAACATATTTCAGATTAGTTGGAAGTGGTTTTAAATTTGGTTTTAAAGATTTTGACATTGGATTCTACAACTTTAGGTAACAGACTTTCACATTCTAGTTTTTCGATATTTTCAGATTCATTATCAGATATAGATTCTCATGTATATAATTTTTTTTCCATAAAAATTTCCTCAAAAAAAACTTTTCGTTAATGACTCAATACAATTTATTTCATGCACTTCATCTTCTTCTCTAGATTGTTGTGCACAGTTAAATATATTTAATTCCAAGGTCATGTTTCCAAATGAAAGTTTCATGATTCCATTTCTACAATTAATCAACGCATTTGATGTAGCTAGGAACGGTCGACCTAGAATAATAGGTATGTATGAAGATGCATGAAAAATTAGTTGTGTATCTATTACGATAAAATCTGTTGGGAAATAGAATTGATTAACTTGGATGATATCATCCTCCACAATCCCTCATGGAGTTTTTATTGACTGTCTGCTAATTATAGTGTAACACTCGTGGGTTTTAGTTCGCTTAATCCTAATTGTGTATACACTAAATATGACATTAAATTACAACTGGCTCCAAGATCTAGCAGAGCTTCTTCAATTCGGAAATTTTCAATGATTGATGAGACTGTTGGACTTCGTGGATCTTTATACTTCAAAAGAGTATTATGTTGTATTATAGTACTGACTTGTTTAGTTAGGAATGGTTTTTTTGGTACATTTATTTTCCTTTTTATTGTGCAAAGATGTTTTAAAAACTTAGCAAAAGCTGGAACTCGTTTAATGGCATATAATAAAAGAATGTTAATCTTGACTTGTTTAAATAGCTCAAAAATTTCAGATTAATCTTTTTCAGATGTAGGTTTCTTAACCCTTTGAGGAAAGGGTAAAGGAATAGGACATGGTTGATCATTTTCATTTTGTACTTCTGGTAGCTTTTCAATTGAAGGTTCAAGTTCAAGTGGTTCATTGACAGGAATTGACTTCCGTATTTTCTTTGAAATTTTAGGTTTAATAGTTTTATCGATTACCTTACCACTTCTTAATGTTGTGATTGATTGTACTTCACTTGGAGAAGGTTCAGAGGATACAACATTAGCTTGACTTTGACTTTGCAGAGGTTTAGGCTGAGATAAAATTTTTTCCTTTTCTGACATACTGAGGGACTGAGTCAACTTAGCTAGNTTTTATCGATTACCTTACCACTTCTTAATGTTGTGATTGATTGTACTTCACTTGGAGAAGGTTCAGAGGATACAACATTAGCTTGACTTTGACTTTGCAGAGGTTTAGGCTGAGATAAAATTTTTTCCTTTTCTGACATACTGAGGGACTGAGTCAACTTAGCTAGATAACTCTTGATATCTTCAATACTCTGAGAAGTTTGAGTTTTAAAATCATTGAAAACTTGAGTTTTTTGAGTGTTAAAACTCATTTGACTTTGAATAAATTGATTCATAGTATCTTTCAGAGTTCTTCTTTGTGGTGGTTGGTATGGTGGATAGTGTTGTTGATTTTGTGAATGTGGTGGACCTTGTGTTTGATTTGTAGGTTGTGTATTTCTCCAACTAAAATTTAGATGATTTCTCCATCCTGGGTTGTAAGTTTCGGAATATGGATTCAGAAAAAGCTTATTATAAGTTGGAACATCATTAGATTGTTCAATTAACACTTCTTTGAATGCAGGTATAGTTGGACATTCTGTTGCAGGATGTCCTGACAATGCACAAATTTCACATATTTGATCAGTAGTTGACACAACAGACACTTGTTTTTTTCTTTTCATTTCTAAAGCCTCTAGTTTTCGAGATAAATTAGTCATTTTTGCTCTTAAATCATCATCTTCTTTCAATACATATTTTCCTCTTTCAGATTTAGATGACTTAGTTTCCACTATATTTGAAGAAGTAGAGTCCCACATTTGGGAACTTTCAGAAATAGTGTCAAAAAATTGAAATGCTTCTTCAGGATTCTTACTCATAAATTCCCCCTGTGCCATCATTTAAACAAATTGACGCATTGCAGAAGGAAGAGCATCATAAAAAAAAATCAACTAACGTCCAGTTTTTGAATGCATGATGTGGACAAGCTTGAAGAAGATCTTTAAATCTTTTTCAACATAAATAAAAAGTTTCACCTTCTTTTATAGAAAAATTCATTATTTGACGTCTTAATGTATTATTACGATGTACAGGAAAAAAAACTTTTTAAAGAACTCAGCTTGCAAAGCTTGCCAATTTGTGATTGAATTAGCTCTTAAAGAGTTAAGCCACTATTTCGCTTTATCTTTCAAAGAAAAATGAAAAGATTTTAATCTAACCATTTCAAAATTATCTGGCAACGTTCCACAAACTTCTTCAAATTCTTTCATATGAACATAAGAGTTTTCAGTTTCTAGACCATGGAACTGTGGTAACAACTGTATTGTTCCGGGCTTAATATTAAGGTTTGGAGCATCTGTTGGAAAAGCAAAACATGATGGGATATTAGTTCATGTAGGATGTAAATATTCTATTAATGGTCGAATATTTTGAACTACGTCTTGTTCTCTAGGTTGTTTTTCCCTAGGTACGTTTCTAGCCATACTTAATTCAAATGATTCTTGTGTAGATGATGAAGACGAAGATGAAAGAGATGACTAATTTACAGACCTTACGAATGAATGTAAAGACATAAACAATTAAAGAAAACACACTTTTTATACAAATAGTACAAATAAACCACTTTTGTATTTTATTTAATTTCAAATTACCATAACTCCTTGGCAGCGAAGCCAAAAACTTGATTCACATTTTTTTGTGATTTGATATTTATATTATACATCCAAGTATAAGTGGGCAAATTGTATTTTTCTCGGTTTTAAGTCCAAGTATCAATCCCATGAAGAG
This sequence comes from Ilex paraguariensis, assembly GCA_963454935.2. NCBI lineage: Eukaryota > Viridiplantae > Streptophyta > Magnoliopsida > Aquifoliales > Aquifoliaceae > Ilex > Ilex paraguariensis. The sequence continues at coordinate 275,391 of CAUOFW020000001.1, forward strand.
TTTGAATAATTAGGAAATAAAATAAAAATAGTGAAGTTGTCATTTTAGATAGGACAACATGTGATAGCTTGTGATGTGAGCTTCGATTGATAATTAGTTTAATTAAAAAGTTATGTTGCAGATAAATTGAGACAATAATATTAAAAGTATCATTCAGTTCAAGGATCCCATATGCATTATATTAGTCAAGTCCTGGAAATGATACCTTTCAGTAATTAACTTCCATTTTACTGGCAAGTTAATCGGTAGGTTTGATTTATATAAATCATCACACAACAACTTCTTAGCTTAGCTGGTGGTATCCATGACAATTGATTAATTCAAGTACACCAAAAGGATAAGCCATTCATGAGGAATACTTAAATTATTCAATTGTCTCATAATAGTAAGTGTATACATAATAAACCATAACACAACAACTTCTTAGGTTAACTGGTGGTATCAGTCATAACACAACAACTTTTTAGGTTAGCTGGTTATAGATGTTCCATTTGACTAATTTGAGCAAACCAGAAGGACATGCCCTTCATGAGAAATACTTGAATTATTCAATAGGTCATATGTGATATATATACCAGTTAAACATCCTCAGCGTTCCGGTTGAGGACTAGCCATACCGATAGGAATACCATAGATATTCGACTGGCAATATTATCATGTATACGAGTTAAACGATCTTAGTAATCCAGAAGGACAAGTCATTCATGAGGATCACTTAGGTCATTAATCTGATAGTTATATATAGTAATTAAACAACCCTGATAATCCAAAAGGACAAACCATTCATAAGGATCATTTAGGTTTTGAACCATGCATTAGTAGAACATCCTTAGCGTTCCAGTGGAGGACAAGTCATACCGATAGGAATACCATAGATATTTAACCGGAATGTTGATTATGCATTGATGACATAATTCTAGGCATAACACCGAAATTACGTACATCACTATAGCACGCATGGAGCGTATAATACATATATAGATAAATATATGAATAAAACATCAGCATTCCTAGGAATTAACCAATATTGTACATATGTTTATCTCTTACTAGAGGATATAAGTGACTACTCACGCTCCATTGCTATAGACAAGCAAGGAGTGCAGACAGTTTTCATTACAACTAAAATTAAAATACAGACCCTAAAACGTCGTTCACAAAGAACAACAAAAACACAACCACCTTTATTTTCAGTTAAGACAAATGGGTGGCAACAGTTCAACTATCCGAATAGAAAGATACAATAGAAATGTAAAAATACAGAGTTTTGACTAAAGTGTATGACAGACCACATTTGTATCTGATTTCTTCTTTTTCTCTTTCTCTTTTCTTCTTTTTCTCTTTTGAACTCTCTTTGGATTCCTTGTGAAACCCGGGGAAATTTAAACTTTTTTCGACAAAGGGTAAAATAGTAATTTGTCACTATTATGCGGGATTAAAATACATATTTCTATAGAGCTCAGATGAAGCAACAAACTTCACCGTTAGATTTGTATCGCGAAATTGAGTTACTACATCAAATTTCGTTGAATTCTGAGATAGTCAGATTTTACATGTTTTTCGAGACAATTAGGTGACGAATGAACTTTTAAACGTCTCCAAAAATGAAAATTATAAAATCTCCTTATAATTGAATAAAATTTCAAATAAAATTAATTTCAACTAAAATCAAAATTTAATTAAGTCGTTTCGCGTTAAAAACGGACCCGAAAGTGATAAACGAGCGGGACAATGTGGACCGCACAATTAAACGTATAAATAGGCCTAAATATCTGAAAAATCATATATTTCTCACCCACTTGGCCGGCTGTATCAGACGTTGAAGAGAGAAAAGAGAGAAATCTAAATTTTTCTACCTTTCTTTTGTGATCCAAAGAGCTCCATTGGTCGGAATTGCTTGATGCAAGAATTAAAGTTGGTCTACGCGACGAGGGCTACACGTATGTACCAAGAACGAAGAATTTCACTGAATTTTCAAAGAAGAAATTTTGGAAAAATCAAGGGTTTGAGGCTTGGGATTCATTCTTGAGGTTTCTCCCTTCACTTTACGCTTCAAGAGGTAGGGGTTCTCCTACTTTGATTCATTTTCTACCTAGAATTTTATATGTAATGTGTAGGTTATGGGGATATATGTACGTCACTTACCTATGTATATGAAATAGATGAAATGAGTTTGAAAAAGGAGTATCGAAGTGGGTTAGAATAGACTTTCCTAACTTGAGGATGAGTGTGGTAATTACTTGATTGGTAATTCCATGGAAAAGTGATTTTATGGGCATGCTTTATGTTTAAATGTTATGCCTTGTGAATGATGTGCCTTGTGAATGATGTGGGAAATGTTGTGACTTTATGGTATTTTACATAAAATGCCTAAGTGGAACTTAAGTTGTTATAGTATGGATTATGTGTAACAAGCTTGTGAATTGTTGATATTGGTGATTATATGCATGTGATATAAATTGCCCTGACACATGTTGAAATGTTTGGTTAAATTCAACTCATTGGCATTCATTACATTGAGCATGACATTGGTATTGTAATGGTTCATTACATTGCATGTGTATGAAAACATCACATTCAAGGGCTTAGGCATGAGTGTGGGTGAATGTTATTCATGTTGGATCAATCACCATACTTGGTGTTTTGATGGGTGGGCTCGGGAAAGTGGGGTTGAATATCCTACTGAGTCGCACGGTTGCATACATGGAAAACTTGTGTCGGGTATAGGAAGAAAGGATAGATCCCCCCTTAGGTGCAAGACCCCTACTATTGGTTTATACACTTTCGACGGTGTAAGTTCAAAAAAGTGTATCGGTGTGTGAAGCCGGCGGTGCAACACCAAAAGTCCATTACCCAAATAAAGACACCTTATTTTGGTTATATAAATGGTTCATTTGATGGGAAACATTCAGAAATGAATTGGTTTTTATAAACACATGAGTTGTTTCAAAATGATCTTTGGATGTACTCATCAAGGATAAATGTTTTACACTTGCATTGCATAGTGTGGTGAGAGCCGGTGAAGGCTTGCGTTAAGTGCGTGAGTGAATCTCATTTCATTCATGACATGGCATAGTAAAGTCCAACATGAACATATATATTCTTGATTGGAATGATTATATGCTTGTGAATGTTGTATATGAACATTGCATATGCATTTAGGTGGGGAGTAGCCTCTATAGGAAATATTTTACTGGGCGTTGGCTCACCCTATACAGGAAACATTTCAGGTACGGGGCATGTTCGAGTGGATGACACACATTAGGAGCCTCAAGGGTGAAGAGGGGCCGACTTGTGGCCTTTAACCTTAGTTTTTTTGTAAACTTTTTGTTAAAACTTCGTTTTGGAATTGTAAATACATGTGAATTAATTGTAATGACTTGTAAAAATGAGGGTTTATGTGCAAAACTCCATCATGCATGTTTTGGATGAATATGAGATGGTTTGAAATGGATTGAAAATGGAAAACAGGTGAAAAAGGCAAAACTGGGCAAAGTGTACCGATACAATGTACCGGTATAGTCTGGTCTAGAAAGAAAACCGTACCAGTACGCATTTTCCAGAAGGCAAACCGTACCAGTACACAGTACCGGTACTGTCTCCAAAAATTTGAAAATTTTAAATCATTTTGCCATGCTTTTGGGCTTTATTTTCCTTGGTTCCAATGATACAAATGGACATTAAATGAGGTATATTGGACCTTGGTTGGATTAAAAATTGAAAGAACACGGGTTACACGTGTGAGTTAAAATCCCAGGTAAAGGAATACTATTACGTGATGTCGAATGATGCGGCAATCACGGATATTTTCGCAGGTTGACGGTGGTCAACGGGACCCCCGGATTTAGGGGCGTCACAAGTTGGTATCAGAGCATAAGTATACGAAAATACCTAGGGCTTGATGGGTGTTGTGTTTAAACCAATGCATGCATTGTACATTCCATCTTATGTGCTTACATTCTGTAACATGATTACGTGCTAAGTGATTATGTGCATAATATACATGGTAAAATGTATATGGAAAAGTGAAACTAGGGTTTGAAAACATAATCTTGGGGGTCGGAAAAGAAATGAACGTGATAGTTCAAGGTATACATGTTTACCAATGGGTGGCATAGACTCTACTAGAGAAACAAGGAGATAAATCTCAATGTTCAAGTTTGATCCCTACCTTGGGATGTTATGTGAATAACTATTGTCATTTGACATGTGTGTAGATGGAAATTAGAGGAAGGGGACGTCGGGGTGGACAGAACAATAACCAACCACCACCGACTTTTGACCAACAAGCTTTAGTGGAGGCTATTGGTATGGTGGCTGCTACCATAGCACAGGCTAGTGCTACGGCAGCCACTATTGCACAGACTGGTGCAAGTAGGGGACAAGGAGGCTCAAGTAACCTCTAGAAGTTCAAGCCACACTAACCTCCGGTCTTCATGGGAGGGGCGGATCCTATGGTGGCTGACCATTGATTCCGGCAAGTCGATAAGGTATTGAGGGCTATGGAGATCACCTCTGACGCCACTAAGATAACCCTAGCTACATTTCAGTTAGAGGGGGAATCCCAATTGGGGTGGGATTGGGTGAAAGACTCCAAGAACTTGGAGGCTATGACTTGGATAGAGTTCAAGGAGCTCTTCATAGGCAAGTATTTCTCGGTGGCTGCGAGACATGCAAAGGCTCGGGAGTTCTTAGACTTGCAACAAGAGACGATGACGGTGATGGAATACATGGCTAAGTTCACGGAGTTAGCACGTTTTGCCGATGACTATATGGCCACTGACATGGCCAAGGTGAGAAAGTTCAAGGATGGTTTAAAGTTGTCCATCCGAGATAAAATTGTGGGTCTTCTTCTGTAAGACTTGGACTCGATGGTCATGACAGCTATGACCATTGAGAGAGAGGTAGAAGATGCATGAAACATCTGGGAAATGGGTGTTAAAGACAAAAAGAAGGAGGGCCAATCCTCTTCTTCTAGCTCGGGGAAGAAACAGAGGATTTCTACTCCTCAAGGATTCCAAGGACATGGCCGCATTCATCAAGGCCAAGGCTAGGGTCAATCCTCCCAAGGTGGGAGACACTTTAGGGCTTCCAGCCAGGCAGGGTCACGGGCATGTTTTCATTGCCACCATTTGGGTCAAATGAAACAGGATTGCCCTCAAAGGCAGGGATCCCAGGGTTACGGGTCATCTCAGTCCTAGATTTTTGTGGGGCAACCACAGACGGATTATACTCCTCACTACCCCATCATAGACCAGGGGATCCAGTACCAGTTTTAGGGTGCTATATCGGCCCCTACTATTTCACGTGCGGGAACTCTGCAAGCAGGCCAACTAGGTCAGGGCATGGGTCGAGGCTGAGGACATGGCTCATAAGCTGGTACTTCGGGAATCCAGGGGCGTGTCTACGCCATGGTGCCACAGACTGAGCTAGCAGATCCATCGGTGATACAGGGTACATTCTTACTCTCTCGCTTATGGGCTAGAATGTTATTTGACTCTGGTGCATCGCATTCTTTTATTGTTGTATCATGTGTGAAAGACTTAGGCTTAGAGGTTGAGGCCTTGGAAAAGCCATTGCATGTGAGTTATCCCCTAGGAGCTAGGGTGAGAGTTGATCAGACATGTCGGGATTGTGAGTTAGAGATCTTGGGAATTCTACTCACTGTAGACCCTAGGGTCAGGGACATGTCAGAGTTTGATGTGATCCTCGGGATGGATTGGTTGGCGGCACATCGGGTCGTCATTGATTGTGATAGGAAGAGGGTCATTCCTTACACACCTAATGGTGTCTGTTTTAAGTTCCAGGGGGAAAAACATGATGCTTTACCCCAAGTCGTGTATGACTCTTGATGGCACAGACAGTTAATGGGTTGACTTGCAAGCCTTACCCTGGAGGACGAGGCGAGACAGGAGTTAGGTCTACCTTGGGTGCTATGTGAGTATGAGGATGTCTTTTTGGATGAACTACCGTGATTACCTCCACATAGAGATGTAGACTTCAACATTGAGTTACATCCCGGTACGTCACCTATTTTTATGACTCTGCATAGGATGGCACCAGCCGAGTTACAGGAACTCAAGGTCCAGTTGCAAGAATTATTGGACAAGGGCTTCATTAGACCGAGTACTTCACCTTGGGGCGCTCGAGTGTTGTTTGCCAAGAAGAAGGCCAAAACCCTTTGACTATGCATAGACTATCGGTAGTTGAATAGGGTTACTATGAAGAATAGATATCCCTTGCTGAGGATTGACGACTTGTTTGATCAGCTAAGAGGGGCGCGAGTCTACTCCAAGATATATCTCCACACCAGTTACCATTAGTTTAGGGTTAGGGTGGTTGATATCCCTAAGACGGCATTTTAGACGCGGTATGGGCATTTTACGTTTATATTTATGCCTTTCAGATTGATGAATGCTCCAGCGGCATTCATGGATCTCATCCATAGGGTGTTTCAACGCTACCTAGATTAGTTTGTTATAGTCTTTGTTGACGACATCTTGATCTACTCCAAATCTGAGGAGGAGAACGAGGGTCACTTGAGAATTGTTCTCCAGATGTTGAGAGATCATCAGTTGTACGCCAAGTTCAGCAAATGTGAATTTTGGCTTACTGAGGTGAAGTTTTTGGGACACGTAGTGTTAGCTTCGGGTGTATCCGTGGACCCGGAGAAGGTTGAAGCAGTGATGAATTGGGAGAGGCCGAAGTCAGTCTTCAAGATACACAATTTCTTGGGATTGGCGGGGTACTATAGAAGGTTCTTTGAGGACTTCTCTCGATTAGCTGCACCTATGACCAAGTTGACCCAGAAAGAGGTCAAGTTTGAGTGGAATAATGCTTGTGAGAAGACATTTCAGGAGTTGAAGCGGAGACTTACATCAGCTCCTATTCTAATAGTTCCGGAGAGGGGACAGAGGTACACGGTGTATTGTGATGCCACGAAGGACGGACTCGGTTATGTATTGATGCAGTCCGGGAGGGTGGTAGCTTATGGTTCTCGGCAGTTAAAGAAGCATGAGCAGAATTACCCTACGCACGACATGGAGTTGGCAGCCATTGTCTTTGCCTTGAAGGCTTGGCACCACTACTTGTATGGTGAACAATTTGAGGTATTTTCAGACCACAAAAGTCTGAAGGACATCTTCACACTGGAGGACCTCAACATGGGGCAGCGCAGGTGGATGGAGTTCCTAAAGGACTATGACTTCACTTTGCATTACCATCTCGGTAAGGCAAATGTGGTGGCTGATGCACTCAGTCGAAAGTCACGGGGAGTCTTGGCTAGTGTAGCTTCCCGGAAGTGGCAGATGGTCGAGACTGTGGGACAGTTTGGGCTACGTTACATGGGGTAGGCTCAGGGTACTTTAGGGAGTTTGGTGGCTACACCTTCCCTACTGAGTAGAGTGATTGAGTCCCAGGGACAAGACACGGAGTTAGTGTCCATTAGGGGCCGAGTACAGGCAGGTACAGGTGACGAGGGTTGGGCCATTCACTCAGATGGTAGTCTTCAGTTTAGGGGAAGGATTATGGTTCCCCAGTTTACGGAGTTGAGAGAGGAGATTCTTAGAGAGTTTCATTGCTCTCATTTTGTTGTACATCCAGGTGGCACGAAAATGTACCATGATCTTCGTCTCTAGTATTATTGGAATGGATGAAGAGAGACGTTGGAGACTTTGTCGAACGATGTCTCACGTGTCAGCAGGTCAAGGCTGAACACCAAAGACTAGCAAGATTACTCCAACCTTTAGACGTAGCTGAGTGGAAGTGGGAGTATATCACGATGGATTTTGTGACTCACTTGCCATGGACATCGCGGGGACATGACACGGTGTGGGTGATAGTAGATCGACTTACGAAGTCAGCACACTTTTTGGCTGTGCGGATGACCTTCACACTAGAGGAATTTTGCAGGTTGTATATACGGGAGATTGTCTGGTTACATGGGGTGCTCATATCTATAGTATCGGATTAGGATCCCAGGTTCATGACTCATTTTTGGGAGAGTTTCCAATGAGCTATGGGGATACAATTGATGATAAACACTATTTTTCATCCCCAGACGGACGGTCAGTCTGAGAGGACTATACAGACGTTAGAGGACATGCTATGGGTATGCATTCAAGATTTTAGGGGTAGCTGGGAAGACCACTTACCCTTGGTAGAGTTCGCCTACATCAATAGTTACCAGGCGCGCATACAGATGGAACCCTATGAGGCATTATATAGGAGGCCTTATCGATCTCCGGTATGTTGGATGGAGGTGGGAGAGAGACCCTCTACGGGTCCGAATTTGGTTAGAGACACCTCGGAGAAGGTGGACCTTATACGAAAATGTCTTCTTACGGCTCAAAGCCGACAGAAGAGTTATGCCGACAAACGACGGCGACCTTTGGAGTTTGAGGTGGAAGATTATGTCTTCTTGAAGGTGATGCCTAAATGAGGAGTGGTCAGGTTTGGCAAGCGGGGAAAGTTGTCACTGAGGTACATCGGGCCCTTCGAGGTACTCGAAAGGTGGGTACAATTGCTTACCGATTGGCGTTACCGCCAAATCTATTAGGTGTTCATGCGGTATTCCATGTCTCTATGCTTCGGAAGTACACCCCGAATCCGACTCATGTGGTGGATTGGGGGAGAGCTTGTGGTTGATGCTGATGGGACATTTGAGGAGGGACTGGTGCGCATCATGGATAGCCGAAATCAGGTTTTGCGAGACAAGAACGCGAGGCTAGTGAAGGTGCTGTGGCAGCACCGAGGAACGGAGGAGGCGACATGGGAGCGCGAGGACACTATCCGTACCAGTTATCCTTTCTTATTCGAGGATGGAGGTACATTACTATAGTCATTTAGTGTTATATGACTGTTACATATGCATGTAATTGAATGTGTATGTATGTGTGAATTTCGGGGACGAAATTCTTTTAAGGGGGGAGAATGTGAAACCAGAGAAAATTTGAACTTTTTTTGGCAAAGGGCAAAATAGTAATTTGCCACTATTATGTGGGATTAAAATACATATTTCTATAAAGCTCGGATGAAGCAACGGACATCATAGTTAGATTCGTATCGCGAAATTGAGTTACCACGTCAAATTTCATCGAATTCTGAGATAGTTAGATTATGTACGTTTTTTGAGATAATTGGATGACGAATGAACTTTTAAACGTCCCCAAAAATGAAAATTATGAAATTTCTTTATAATTGAATAAAAATTCAAAAAAATTAATTTCAACTAAAATCAGAATTTAATTAAGTCATTTTCGGATAAAAATGGACACGGAAGTGATAAACGAGCGGGACAATGTGGACTGCGTAATTAAAAGTATAAATATGGCTAAATATCTGAAAAACAGAAATTTCTCACCCACTTGGCCGGCTGTATCAGACGTTGAAGAGAGAAATCTAAATTTTTCTACCTTTTTTTTGCGATCCATGGAGCTTCGTTGGTCGGAATTGCTTGATCTAAGAATTAAAGTTGGTCTACGCAATGAGGGCTACGCGTACGTACTAAGAACGAAGAATTTCACCGAGGTTTCAAAGAAGAAATTTTGGGAAAATCAAGGGTTTGAGACTTGAGAGTCATTCTTGAAGTTTCTCCCTTCATTTTACGCTCCAAGAGGTAGGGGTTCTCCTACTTTGGTTCATTTCCTCCCTAGAATGTTATATGTAATGTGTAGGTTATGGAGATATATATACGTCACTTACCTATGTGTATGAAATAGATGAAATGGGTATGAAAAAGGAGTATCGAAATGGGTTAGAATAGACTTTCCTAACTTAAGGTTGAGTGTGGTAATTACTTGATTGGTAATTTCATGGAAAAGTGATTTTATGGGCATGCTTTATGTTTAAATGTTATGCCTTGTGAATAATGTGTCTTGTGAATGATGTGGGAAATGTTGTGACTTTATGGTATTTTGCATAAAATGCCTAAGTGGAACTTAAGTTGTTATAGCATGGATTATGTGTAACAAGCTTGTGAATTGTTGATATTACTGATTATATGCATGTGATATAAATTGCCATGACACATGTTGAAATGTGTGGTTAAATTCAGCTCATTGGCATTCATTACATTGAGCATGTTGTTGGTATTGCAATGGTTCATTACATTGCATGTGTATGAAAACATCACATTCAAGGGCTTAGGCATGAGTGTGGGTGTATGTTATTTATGTTGGATCAATCACCATATTTGGTGTTTTGATGGGTGGGCTCGAGAAAGTGGGGTTGAATATCCTATTGAGTTGCACGGTTGCATACATGGAAAATTTGTGTCGGGTATAGCAAGAAGGGATAAATCCCCCCTCGGGTGCAAGGCCCAACTATTGGTTTATACACTTCTGATGGTGTAAGTCCAAAAAAGTTTATCGGTGTGTGGAGCCGGCGGTGCAACACCAAAAGTCCACTACCCAAATAAAGACACATGGTTTTGGTTATATAAATGATTCATTTGATAGGAAACATCCAAAAATGAATTAGTTTTTATAAACACATTAGTTGTTTCAAAATGATCTATGGATGTACTCATCAAGGATAAATGTTTTACACTTGCATTGCATAGTGTGGTGAGAGCCGGTGAAGGCTTGGGTTAAGTGCGTGAGTGAATCTCATTTCATTCATGACATGGCATAGTGAGTTCCAACATGAACATATATATTCTTGATTGGAATGATTATATGCTTGTGAATGTTGTATATGCATATTGCATATGCATTTAGGTGGGGAGTAGCCTGTGTAGGATATATTCTACTGGGCGTTGGCTCGCCCTATACGGGAAACATTTCAGGTACGGGGCATGTTCCAGTGGATGACACACATTAGGAGCCTCAAGGGTGACGAAGGGCCGACTTGTGGCCTTTAACCTTAATTTTTTTGTAAACTTTTGTTAAAACCTCGTTTTGGCATTGTAAATACATGTAAATTAATTGTAATAATTTGTAAAAATGAGGGTTTATGTGAAAAACTCCATCATGCATGTTTTGGATGAAAATGAGATGGTTTGAAATGGATTGGAAATGAAAAACAGGTGAAAAAGGCAAAATTGGGCAAAGTGTACCGGTACAGTGTATCAGTATAGTCTGGTCCAGAAGAAAACCGTACCAGTATAAAGTACCGGTACTGTCTCCAAAAATCTGAATATTTTAAATCATTTTGCTATGCTTTTAGGCTTTGTTTTCCTTGATTCCAATGATACAAATGAACATTAAATGAGGTGTATTGGACCTTGGCTGGATTAAATAATTGAAAGAACACGGATTAAACGTGCTAGTTAAAATCCTAGGTAAAGGGATACTATTACGTGATGTCGAATGATGCGGCACTCACGGATATTTTCGCAGGTTGACGGTGGTCAACGGGACCCCCGGATTTAGGGGCGTCACATTCCTTTAAGTCCGGCCGCCTTTAGAATGAAGAGTTGCATGCATATTTATAGAAGGGAGGAAGAAGGAGGTGGCAAGGTGATCTTCAGCCGCCAAAGAGGACCATCTCGACGCCGCCACCACCATTTAAACGGTGGAGCCTTGCTGGATCATCAACTTGTTGGATGCTGACTCTTGTTTTGTTAAAATTACACTTTAGCCTTTGGTTGTTTCAAGCTTTGACGCATTGTTCCTTGTATTTTGTAGTAATTCCGCATCAAACCCAAAAATTTCAAACATAATATACATAAAACCCTAATTTAAGCACCCTAATTGATAGTGTTTAGGTATTTTATCTTACCAATTTGACTTATTTAATTATTCTAATTTATAAACTGATTAGGGTTAATCAGCTGTCGTGCCAAAAGGCTTGGTGCCTGTAAACAGTATGGCAGAGTGTTTTACAAGAAAAGATATAATCAATGTTCTGAACCAATTTTTGGTCATGCACTCGATCGATTAAATTGGATAGTGAATGGGCTGTGTAAGGATTAACCTGAGACACCATGCTATTTTGGTACTTTACTTAATCGGTTTGTGAGAGAGGAAATTGGGAGAGTCACTGGTTGTTCTAACTACACAGATACAGAGGGAGACTCGGACTAGATTATTCTTTGTGAAAAACTGTGTTGGGATGAAAACTAAGGGTCCGAATTTTTGTAAAAAAAATGTAAAAATCTTTTTGTACAAACTTTTTTTTTTACTGAAATGAAAATATGGGCCGTGTAAGGAATATCTCAGAATACCAACCTAAAGCATGGGTAGGCACTTATCCTAAGATGCCAAGAATTTTTGGTTTAGACTTGTGTGTAGAACCCTCTCTTATTGTATATATTAATGTGCAGAAGATCTTTTGATTTTTGATCTAACGTTCGAATGCAAAGTGATGTTCGAACATCACCTGCTTATAGTACTCAGCCTCTGATGGAGTCTCTGATGGAAACAAAAACTATTGGGAGGTCAGCCCATTCGAATGCCAATAGAACGTTTGAACAACATGAGCTTATAGTACTTTGGTCTCTAACAGAACTCAAAAGTACTGGGAGCTCACTACGTTTGAATGTCATACACGTTCAAACGATCTATTTAAAATTCTTATACATACGTTCAAACGTCAGTGACGTATGTAGAAGAATTTTTACTATGCGTAAAGTAAAGTTAAAAAATTTTACTACATTCATGCGTAAAGTTAACAATTTTTACTATGCCTTTTTGGACTAATTATACTTTGATGGAGTTTAAGTAATGACATTTTAGGTCCTAAAGAGAACAAAGGCTCAAGAACAACAAAAATCACACTTGAAGGTAACACCAGCACAAGAGGGAACAAAATTGTAGAAGGTTGGAACAAAGCAAGAACATTCGAACGTCCTCTGAAATCCTGCCAAGACCAGTTGCTGAGACATGGCATGTTGCAGTCAACAAAGGGAGAATGCTGAGGTACTTGAGTACATGTTCGAATGCCAACTCACGTTCGAACGTCCTCTGGAATCCTGAGAAGACTACACCACTGGAACCTGGCATGTTGCAGTAAAGAAAAAAGAACTAGAAGTACTTGAGTAGAACGTTCGAACGCCACTCCACGTTCGAATGTTGTCCTGAGTGACTGAGGACCAAGTTGCTGGGTGTAAATTCAAAGTTGTTGAAGATATATGGAAGTAACCATCACAGAAATCACATGCCACTTGAGTGGAAGGAATCAGACCCCATCTGGCGTTTGAAAGGCCCTTAAATCAAAGACACAGACAACGTTCGAACAACATCTAACATTCGAACGTCCTTAAAGAAAAGAAAGACTTAAAGTTTGAATGCCAGATCACGTTCGAACGTCCTCTGTAGACTGCCTACAGTGTTCGTGATTCCCATGGGCAGCAAACACTATTCACTAATCCTCTCTTATCTCCTACCCTCCCCCTCCCTGTCCTTGCCTATAAATACTCCCATGTTGGGAGCTTAAAGGGCATTCTTCCTCTTGTAGAGAAAAGGGGGAGCAATCCTTGTTCTTGTAAAGTAAGAGTGTTTTAGTAATCTAGTTCTTGAACATTTCATGTTTATGTTTTCATTTTGCATTTATATCAACCATGATGGAGGCTTAGACTCCCCTTGTAGTTGTACTTGCTTTTATTTACAAAGTATCAAGAGAGATAGTTCATCTTTTGGTTGTGGTGAAAATCCTCCAAAAGTAACTACCTTTCTTTTACTTTTATTGTTCATGCATTTCACTTCCATTGCTTGCGCATCCTTCTTTCCTAGAAGAGTGAAACTCTTCCATTTTTCTAGAGCTTTACCAAAGCCGTGATAGGTGGAAAGTGATTCACTTATTCTTCATTGAAGATAAACTCTTTGTTTAGTTTGCTTCACTTAGTAGCTCCTCTACCTAGAGGGATGAGTAGCATTCACTTTTCTAGCTTTGTCAAATCCATGAAAAGTGAGTAGTTCCTCATTCACTCTTTAGTAAGAGGTGATGAGTATGTAAAGATTAATCGGAAGCTATGTTTGTGCAACTTCTTCATGCTTTAATGCTTTATATTCCACCTGTTCAATGGATGGTTGAATGTACCTAGCAAAGTTGAGGTCCTTTGTATAAAGGGATTTCTCTATGATACGGATGACTCCTGCATAGAAAGACCCGTTGGTTCATGGCAAGCACCCTGGCTAGCTCTTCATAACAACTTTTTGATCTCCACCATTATTGCGCTTAATTCAAAGAATGGACCCTTAATGCCATGGTTGGATACCTTATAGAAAGACTTGCTTATTTGTAGATGGGTTATGTCTTAACACAGACAATTCTTGTAAACTTCTAGAAAGGTATCAAAATCATGTGCTTAATTCTCACAATCCATCTTTATCTTCCGATTAACTTGCTATTAACACTAGAGTTAATTGAGTTATAAAGCACAAACATAATAAACCGGATAGTCTATTACATGCCCTGATCCTTGAGCTAAAGGGTGGCAGTAACATTTTGAGAATCTTATATTTTGTCTAGAAAAATTTTGGAAAGAATCTTCTATTCTATTCATGAACCCCACCACTCCAAACTCTCGAAATTTCCAGTTACTTAGTCTCTATCATTGCTTACTTCAAAATACCAATCATAGTTCCTTGTGGATTCGATTCCGAACTTAACCAGATTATTACTACAACTTGACTGCCTGCACTTGGGTGTACACATTTCAAGTCAAGTTTTTGGCGCCGTTGCTGGGGAACCATAAAAGGTGTTTTACGGTAAAAGGTAAAAAGACCTCACTTTTTGTATAAATTTGCTTTACTATATATAAAGTTGTTTTAATTACTTTTATGTCTGAAAATGCTCCTCACTATCAAAATTTGCCAGCTGAATCTTCTAGGTCTGTAAATCAATCTGAACCACTTTCACCTAGATCAGTAGCAGATTCTTGTGAAAGTAAAATGACAAATGGTGAGAGACAAGAGAAAATTCCTGTAAGAGAGGGGAAAGTACCTAACATTCGAACTCTGAGGAATTACTTAAATCCCACAAGGAATAGTGTCCCCTCTTGTTTTATATTTCTTGAAGATGCACCCTTCTTGACTGCAAAGACGGGGACAGTTCAACTACTCCCTCAATTTCATGGACTCGAAATAGAAAACTCATATATGCATATAAAAGATTTTGAGGAAGTATGTGGAACTTTTCAAGAAAATTCTGAACAGGCCAAAATGAAAATTTTCCCTTTTTCCTTAAGGGACAAAGCTAAACAATGGCTAAATTCTTTAAAAGCTATTTCAATACTTGACTGGCGGGCATTACAAAAAGAATTTTTCAGAATTTTTTTTCCGCCACACCGCACTAATGCATTGAAAAGGCAAATCATGAATTTTTCGGTCAAAGAAAGAGAAACCTTTTACCAAAGTTGGGAGAGATTCAAGGATCTGTTCCTGTCCTGCCCACACCATACTTTTGAGAATTGGACTTTGGTAGGATTTTTCTATGACTTCTTGCCCACTAGAGTACGTCAGTTTGTTAAAATGATGGCTCAAGGAGAGTTTATGAGCAAGAGTCCGGAGGTGGTATTCAATTTTTTTGATACCTTATCTGACAGTTCTTAGATGTGGGACTCAGCCTCCCCTACCATTGTTGAAACCAAACCATCTACTTCCCAAGGGGGTAAGTATGTCTTGAAAGAGGATGATGACCTAAGAGCAAAAATGTCCACCCTATCTCGAAAGCTTGAAGCTTTAGAGATGAAAAAGGTTCATCAAGTTAATGTTAGTTCTCCTACAGAACAAGTGTGTGGGATCTGTGCCCTGACAGGACACCCTACTGGGGGGTGTCCTATAATTCCAGCATTCGAAGAGGTTTTGTTGGAGTAAACAAATGTTGTCTCTAATTTCAACAAGCCTTACTCCAACCCATACTCTGAAACATACAATCTAGTGTGGCAGAACCACCCAAACTTCAGTCCAAAAAACACGCAACCAACTCTCATAAACCAACAACAAGGTTCACACCCACCACCTCAAGGACCTCCCACATACTAACCATACCAACCACCACAAAAGAGGAACTTAGAGGACACATTGAATCAGGTCATGCCAAGCCAAATGAACTACAACTATAGTTCCACTCAGGCTTTCACTAATTTCAAAACCCAGACCACTCAATCTTTCGAGGATCTTAAAAGCCACATTCAAAAGCTCACCCAGTCCATGAATACACATGAGAAGGGCAAGTTTCCTGCCCAACCAAAACCACCACAAGGCCAATTTCATGTGTGAAATCCTTCAACAATGGAAAACCCACAAGGTCAAGCCCAAGTTGTCACTGCACTAAGAAGTGGCAAGGTGATTGACAAGACCATCAGAGACATGCTAGTTCCAAAGCCAAAATCCATCCTAGTCAACTCACCAATCGAGCCTGAACTAACTGAGCCTGAACTTGTGAGAGAAGAGGAACCTGAGCCCATGATTGAACAAGAACCAGAGCCATCAAGGAAATAAGAACCCTCATGTTCTATTCCTGCTTCTTTTCCTTATAGACTCAAAACTGCACAGAAGTTGAATAATTAGCCAGAAATTTATGAGCTCTTCAAGCAAGTAAAAATCAACATCCCACTTTTGGATGCAATCAAACAGGTTCCATCTTATGCCAAGTTTCTGAAAGACTTGTGCACAGTCAGGAGAAGCCAGAATGTTCAAAAAATACTCTTCTTGACAGAACATGCCAGTGCCTTGCTTCAACACAAAACCCCTCCAAAATACAAAGATCCAGGGTGTCCAACTGTGTTGTGTGTCATTGGAAATTTTAGAATCGAACTAGCACTGCTAGACCTTGGAGCAAGTGTCAATTTGCTCCCATTCTCTGTTTACCGGTAATTGGGTCTGGGAGAACTCAAACCCAAGAGTGTCACACTTCAGTTGGCAGAAAAATCTGTCAAAATTCCTAGGGGTATTGTTGAAGATGTACTTGTCCAAGTGGACAACTTTGTATTCCCTATTGACTTCATCGTCTTAGATACTCAGCCAGCAAAATATTCAGAGAATCCAATTCCCGTTATTCTTGGTCGACCCTTCCTAGCAACTTCAAATGCACTAATCAATTGCAGGAATGGGGTCATGAAATTAACCTTTGGAAATATGATGCTTGAGCTGAATATTTTCAATGTTGCCAAACACCCAGGAGAGGACAAAGAAGAAAGAGAAATAAATTTCATTGAGTCTTTGGTCCAGGACCATTTGAATAAAACATTATGTGAAAATTCCACTAAACTTTCTTTGTTAGAGTTCATCACATCTGAAACAATAGATGATGATCCAAAGAATTTCCCAACTCATGCTGTTAATACATGGGCCCCCAAATTCGAGGAACTTTCACCAAGTGGCACAAAGTCACTCTCATCAAGTGACAAGCCACCAAAGCCTAAATTGAAACCTCTCACATCTGACCTCAAATATGCATTCCTAGGAGAGGATGAGTCATTCCCAGTGGTAATTTTTTCTAAGCTCACAGACTTGCAAGAGTCTAAATTGATTGAGGTTCTTAAAAGCTACAAAAGCACCATTGGCTGGACCATCGCTGACTTGAAAGGTATAAGCCCGTTAATCTGCAAACATGCCATATGCCTTGAAAAGGACTCAAAACCCTCACATGAAGGAAGTCGTAAAGGCAGTAGTGTTAAAGCTCTTAGATGCCGGGATAATCTTCCCCATCTCCGATAGCAAATGAGTTAGTTCAACCCAAGTTGTGCCTAAAAAGTCTGGAGTCACAGTGGTCAAAATGATGCAAATGAACTGGTACCAACTAGAGTCGTCACAGGATGGCGGATGTGTATTGACTACCGAAAACTCAATTTGGTGACTAGAAAAGACAACTTTCCTCTTCCCTTTCTTGATCAGGTTCTAAAGAGAATCGCAGGCCATGAATTTTACTATTTTTTGGATAGCTATTCCGGGTACAATCAAATTGAGATAGCACTCAATGATCAGGGAAAAACCACATTCACATGCCCCTTTGACACCTTTGCATTCAAAAGGATGCCTTTCGGGCTTTGTAACGCTCCTACAACATTTCAAAGATGCATGTTGAGTCTGTTTAGTGACATGGTCGAGTAATTTTTGGAAGTGTTCATGGATGACTTCTCTGTGTGTGGTCACTCATTTGATTTGTGTCTGGCCAACCTAGAAAAAGTGTTGATAAGTTGTTAAGAAGCCAATCTAGTGCTTAATTGGAAAAAATGTCATTTTATGGTAACACAAGGCATTGTCTTAGGTCACATTGTGTAGTTTGAGGGTATGAAAGTTGACAAGACGAAAATAGATCTGATTGGGAATTTGTCTGCTCCTAAGACTGTAAAAGATGTCCGATCATTTCTTGGACATGCAGGGTTTTACAGGAGATTCATAAAAAATTTCAATCCCATAGCTAAACCCATGTGTCATCTCCTAAGTCAGGAGGTAATCTTTGTCTGGAATGAAACATGCCAAAAAACTTTTGATCAACTTGAAGACATGTTAATTTCTACCCCATTAATGCAACCCCCTGACTGGACTTTACCCTATGAGCTAATGTGTGATGCAAGTGACTATGTTGTAGGTGTTGTGTTGGGTCAACGAAAAGATAAGAAATCATATGTGATTTACTATGCAAGTAAAACTTTGAATGATGCTCAAATGAACTATTTGACAACTAAAAAAGAATTACTTGTCGTAGTCTTTGCTTTGGAAAAATTTCGTTTTTATCTTGTTGGTTCTTTTGTTACTATATTCACTGACCATGCAGCACTGAAATTTCTGCTCACAAAAAAAGATGCTAAACCAAGGCTCTTGCGATGGATACTCTTACTTCAAGAGTTTGACTTGGTCATTAAGGACAAAAAAGGTGTTGAGAATGTGGTGGCAAACCATCTGTCCAGGTTAACTTACAAATTTCACGGGGATGGAATGCCAATCAATGAAAAATTCTCCAACGAACAACTGTTCATAATTGATGAGACCCCATGGTACGCTGATATTGCTAATTTTCTTGCTACTAGAACACTCCATGGACAAAAAGAAATTTTTGAGAGAGGTTCGTAATTTCTTTTGGGAAGACTCATACGTATTTAAGTACTGTAAAGATCAAATCATAAGACGTTGCATCCCCACTTAGGAAAGCAAGCAAGTAATAGCATTTTGTCATTCCGAAGCATGTGGTGGCCATTTTTCATCCAGAAAAATTGCTGCAAAAATCCGGCAGTGCGGATTTTACTGGCCCACACTTTTCAAAGATGTCCATGCTTTTTGTTTAACTTGTGATGTCAAAGGTTGAGAAATATTTCAAGAAGAAACATGATGCCTCTAAATCCCATTTTAAAAATTAAAATTTTGACTGTTGGGGCATCGATTTTATGAGACGATTTTCCCCCTCCTTTGGCTATCTATACATTTTGGTAGCCGCAGACTATGTATCCAAATGGGTTGAGGCAATTCTATGTCGGAATAATGATATCATCAAACGATGATCAAGTTTTTAAAAGAAAATATTTTATCCCGATTTGGAATCCCAAAATTCATCATAAGTGATGGAGATACTCATTTTTGTAATCAACCTTTCTGGAATCTGATGAAAAAACACTTGATTTTTCACAAAATTGCAACTCCATACCATCCACAAACTAGTGAATATGCTGAATTGGCTAATCGGGAGATCAAATTAATTTTTGAAAAAATGGTAAATTCAGACCGCAAAGATTGGTTGTCAAGACTAACTGATGCCCTCTGGGTGTATCGTACTACTTTTAAAACAATTGTGGGCATGTCTCCTTACCGATTAGTCTATGGGAAGCCTTGTCACCTACCTGTGGAATTGGAACATAGGACATACTAGGCTATTAAGACAATGAACTTTGACATGGACAATGCTGGACTAACAAGAAAACTTCAGATTAATGAATTGGAGGAATTAAGAAATGAAGCATATGAAAATGCTAAGATTGCAAAATCCAGGATGAAAATTTTTCATTACAAGAACATAGTGCGAAAGTCTTTTGAACCTGATCAAAAAGTTCTACTTTTCAATTCAAGACTCCACCTTTTTCCTGGTAAGTTGAAGTCAAAATGGACTGGACCATACATTGTCAAAAAAGTGTTTGAACATGGGGCAGAGGAAGTGAAGAACCCATCGAACGATAATATCTTTACCGTCAATGGTCAGTGATTAAAACCCTTTGTGGAGGACTTTGTCAAAAATGTGGAGACCATTCTTTTAATGGATCTAGAACAATGCTTTGAGAAAAGCGCTTGCCGACACAAAAAGGGGCTGGGTCAGGGAAAACCCAGTCCAACCCGAACCACACCATCGCCTTTATAGGACGCCCACCCCCTTTTCCTCTCTTTCCATTCACTTCTGTCCCTTTCCCCTTTCTTTTTCTTCTTCTTCTTCTTCTTCTTCTTCTTCTTCTTCTTCTGCTTTTCTTCTTCTTCTCCGCTGTTACGATCCTTTGGAATCACGACCCATCTCCCAACAACACCATGACCATACTACTTGAAGACCCCATCCTTTGTCTCATAATCTGCGTGTGTTTACTCTATTTGTACATGACTATGCTTCTTCTGTCTGCACTCAGAATCAAGAGTTTTCATCCTAACCCAAATCTACAATGAAATGTTTGATTTGTATATTTTGCTTGTAGGTTTTGGCTAATGAACAAGATCTCTACCGTTCAACCTCATCTCCAAAGCTCACTAGATCGATAAATTTGAAACATTGGGAACAATGTTCAGTTTAGGTTGGGGGGAGAGAACTACAATTCAAATGTGCCCGTAGAAAATTTTTAAATTTGTGTTGTTATTGTTACTGTTTAGTTCATATGTGCCCGCAGAAATTTTTTAAATTTGTGTTGTTGTTGTTAATGTTCTTGATCAGATTGTGTACCATATTTTGCATTTTGATGGTTATGTTTGTGGGTCATCTCTGATCATCTTTGTGACTTGCAGACGTTAAAGAACCAGATAGTGAGTCTTAATAGTATAAAAAGCATGGATGTTAAACTTTTTTGGTTTAGTTTAGGAGTTCTAAGAACATTTCCTTATGATGTGAACACTATGATCATGAGAAAAGTAAGATTGGTAAGAAAGAATGAAATCCGAGAACAACAAGCGAAACCCCTGTATGGCCGAAGCACCTATGCTAAGCGCCGTCGTGTCAAAAAGACTTGGTGTCTGTAAACAGTATGATAGATACTTTCACGAGAAGAGATATAATCAGTGTTCTGAACCAATTTTCGGTCGCGTACTCGATCGATTAGACTAGATAGTGAATAGGCAGAGTAAGGATTATCCTGACATGCCATCCTTTTCCGGCACAATGCTTAACCGGTTTGTGAGACAGAAAATTGGGAGAGTTACTGGTTGTTCAAATGGCACGGAGACAGATGAACACTCATATTAGAATAGTTTGGATAAAAGCCAAGGGTCTGAATTTTGGTAAAAAAGTGTAAAAATTCTTTGTGTTTTGTACAAAATCTTTTGACTGAAATGAAAACATGGGCTGAGTAAGGAATGTCCCAAAATACCAACCTTGAGCATTGATTAACCCTAATTAAGGCATAATTTAATAGGTAAATTGTGTTAATTGAATAAAGTTAAACTAGTCAAAATAAATCAAATTAGAGTTAGTGTGTGAATAAAGGATAATGCATTAATTGTTGTTCTTTTCAGGATTTTGTGCGTCAAAGCTACAAACTACTGAGGAGCCAACTGCATTAAAGCTACAAACTACTGGGGTGTCAATTATCAAAGCTCAAAACAAAGGGGGATCAAAGAATTCAAGGCCACCTAACTAGACTTTCAAGTAATTCAAGGCCACCAACACAAGATTTTTCAAGGCCACCTAACAAGATTCAAAGCCACCTAGCAAGACTTTTACCCTCCCTTGTTGCCTATAAATACCACCCCTTAGGACTTGTAAAGAATTCATCCTTTGGTAGTGAAAAATCCTCCAAAAGTATTATTGCTTTCTTTTATTGTATTATTGCTTCCTTTTAATTTATTGCTTCCTTTTACTTTAAGTATTGCTTTTTTTTTTTTATTGTGTTATTGCTTTCTTTTACTTCCATTGCTTGAGCTTCCTTCTTCCCTTAGAAGAGTGAAACTCTTCCACTTTTCTAGAGCTTTACCAAAGCCGTGAAGGGTGNTTGAGCTTCCTTCTTCCCTTAGAGGAGTGAAACTCTTCCACTTTTCTAGAGCTTTACCAAAGCCGTGAAGGGTGGAACGTGATTCACTCATTCTTTGTCAAAGATCGGCTCCTTGTGTACAGTGTGTTACCTTGTAACTGCTCTACTTGGAGAGATGAGCATCACTCACTTTTCTAGTTTTAACAAAGCCATGAAGAGTGAGTAGTTTCTCATCCAATCTTTAGTAAGAGGTGGTTATCCGGAAGTTAAATTTATGCAATTCGTTTATGCTTAGCTTTAGTCTTTATTTTTTCATAATGTCTTCTCATCATATTGTTGTCTTTATTTTAAGCATGAATAGCTAAATCTCTTAGTTGGCAAAACCAAGAGGAACCTCCACTTGGGTATACCATTTCAACTCATTCTCCTCCCCTCTTTCAGAGTTCAATGGTTCGGTTTGACTGGGTTGAGGGTGGATAACTTGGTGAGTCTTTGATATTCTATAGGCCTAGTCATGGTTTACGGTTAGATACTCACCAATCTTACCCCTAGCTTCCCACGAATCAATCGTTCATTCATGCTCTATTGGAGGAGGGTTTCGAGTTGAGACGGTATTCCTATTGGAGTGACCTCTTGGATTTGCCAACATTTGTTTCTCATTTTACTAGCATCAAAACAAATTCACCAAACAACTTCCAACAATCAAACATTTTACACTTTCTTTCTCCCAAAAATCACCTTCCCCTTGGTTTACTTCCTTCCCCATGAAAACGACCTTGGAATACCACCAAGTAAAACACGATCCGCAAAAATTTCCTTGCGCTTGGGGAGCACTTTTGTTCACACATACTCACATTTGACATTTCATTCATCCACCGTTCCGTTGCCCTTTCTTTTGACATCATCCCTAGGAAAGTGACACTCCCATTCATTCATATACTATAAATGCTAAAGGTGATGTTTAGAGGTTAGGAAACAACAAGGAATTTTGTCAAGCACTTTTGGCGCCGTTGCCGGGTAAGGCAAGTGTCAAACCAAGAAGGTGATTTCTAGACGACGGAGGTAAGTCCCATGATCTTCATCATGGGCGAAGGTACGTTATTCTGTGTACATAATATTGTTTGTGTATAATTTTGTTTGTACATATTTTTTTTATGTGGAGGTGGAATGACCGAAACAGAACTGTTAGACAAAATTTAGCTCCTACCATTAATATTGACCCAGAACAACCCGAGGATGCGGGTGACAAGTTTGACAATATAGGTGCAAATCCAAATGTCCAAAGGGGTGGGGGACCGCAAGAACCCCAAATACCCAATTCGAGACTTAATTTTCCCCTCTTGTGAATGAGGGGAATAATTTTCAAATGGATCCCCCGGTGAGGTCAATGAGGGATTTCCTACAACCAACACGAAGCACCACACCATCATGCATCCTCCTTCCGGTCCAAGCTCATCTTTTCATAGTTAAGCCAGAGATGTTGCAACTAATTCCCACATTCAATGGACTTGAAACTCAGAGCCCCTATTCACACATAAGGGATTTCGAGGAAATAGTTGCAACCTTCCTCCCCAATCATGGGATGGAAGAGATAGCTAGAATGAAATTGTTTCCCTTTTCCCTAAAAGACAAGGCAAAAACATGGCTTATTTCCTTAAGGCCTCGAACCATCACATCGTGGAGCCAAATGATTTCTAAATTTTTGAACAAATTCTTTCCGGTGCATAAAACCGCCACCCTAAAAAAGCAAATTCAAAACTTTTTGGAAAAGCCCAATAAGCAATTCTATCAATGTTGGGAGAGGTACAAGGAATTGCTACAATCCCTTCCACATCATGGCTTTGACCCATGGCAATTGGTGAGTTTCTTTTACGAAGGAATCACACTGGGCCATCGACAGTTCATTGACATGATGTGTAATGGGGAGTTTTTGAATAAAGACCCTAATGAGGCCTTGATTACTTTGACACATTGGCACAAAATGCACAATCATGGAACATTACAGATCCTACCAATGTACCAAGGTCTTATCCTCAAAACAGTGGCCAAACTCAAGGGGGAGGGATTTATGATTTGAAAGATCGGGAAGACTTGTTTTCAAAAATTGCTAAATTTTTAAGGAAAGTTGAGAGTTTTGAAGTCAATAAGAGACACGAGGTGTCTAATGTGCCACGAACCGATGAAGGTTGTTCAATTTGTGAATATATGGAGCATTCCCTATCGGATTGCCCAAATATTCCGACCCTTTAAAAAGCGTACCATGAACAAGTCCATGCCTTCAACCAAACGAGGCAATCATTTTCTTCCAATTCGAATACTTACAATCCGGGTTGGAGTAATCACCCAAATTTTAATTGGAGAAATGAAAACCCCATTCCTCATGATTCAATTGCATATGCATCCCAAACAAAACCAATACCATGGACAAGGGCAATCATCTAGCTCTCAATACCCCCGGACCAATCCACAAGGGTATTCGTTAAACCCACCACCATAGAATTTTTCACCAAATCAACCGTCGCAAAGTTTTTCTCAAGGACTGTCCAATCCATCCACATACCAACCTCCTCACAAAAGGAATTTGGAGGATATGGTCCATTCCTTCATTCAAAGCCAAACTGCCATCAATAACCAAAATGCCACAACCATCAATGATGTAAGAGCCCAACTCATAAAGTTGACAAACTCCATAGGGGCATCTTAACAAGAAAAGGGGAAGTTTCCCGCTCAACCAAAAGAGAACCCTAGGGGTTAACACTTTGTTGAGTCATCGGAACCTTCAAGAGAGAGTTGCGAGCAATTCAAAGCTTTCACCACCCTCCGTAGTGGCAAAGAAATTGACAAAACCATTTTGCCAACGGTCTCACCCAAGACCACATTGCCAAAAGAAAAAGATATCTTGGGTGACACCAACAAGAATGTGGTGAGTGAAGAGAAAGAAAGAGAGATTGTTGAGAAAGAAAAATTAATTGATGATTGTGTGTTTATTCCTCCCATGCCTACCCCTTTCCCAAGTCGTTTGAAGCCACCTGTCAAGGTGGCTAATTATGTTGATATTTTGGAAATGTTTAAGCAGGTGAAGATTAACATTCCACTCTTCGACGCCATCAAGCAAATTCCATCATGTGCTAAGATTTTGAAGGACTTATGCACGGTGAAGAGGAAACTAAATGTCCACAAGAAAACATTCATCACCAAGCAAGTGAGCTCAATATTGAGGACCAACACTCCTCCCAAATTCAAAGACCCCGGTTGTCCAACCGTAGTAATCACCATTGGAAATTTTCCAGTGGAGCAAGCACTCCTCGATTTGGGGGCAAGTGTGAATATTCTCCCCTACTCAGTGTACCAACAACTACAACTTCAGGAGTTAAAGCCTACCTCAATCACGCTTCAATTGGCGGATCGTAGTATCCGTACACCAAGGGGAGTAGTTGAGGATGTTTTAGTTCAAATTGACAAATTTTACTTCCTTATCGATTTCATTGTGCTTGATACACACCCTACTGTAAACCTTAGATCCCAAATTCTCGTAATACTTGGAAGACCCTTCCTTGCTACATCTAATGCAATGATAAATTGTAGGAATGGTCTAATGAAGTTGGCGTTTGGGAATATAACAATGGAGTACAATGTATTCAACTTGGCAAAGCAACCTGGTGATGATGAGGAAGTAAGTGAGGTCAATAGAATCGACACTTTGGTTGAGGAGCACTTGGACTTGGAGGGGAAATTGAAATTCAAGGAAGAAGGAATTGTGGATCTTGAGAATTATGATGAACAAGAGGAGGTAGGGATGGAAAGGTGGATCCCTACATTTGAAGAGTTACCCCATCGAGAAAAGAAAATTTTTTCGTCGGATGAACAAAAGCCCAACTTGGAGTTGAAGCCCTTGCCCTCCCATTTGAAGTACGTCTATCTTGGGGAAGGTGAAACATTTCCGGTGGTCATTAGCTCTACATTGAACATGGAACAAGAAAAAGAACTCTTGGAGGTATTGAGAAAGCATAAAGGAGCAATTGGGTGGACCATTGCGGATATCAAGGGGATAAGCCCTCTCATTTGCACCCACCGCATATTTCTTGAGGAGGATTCCAAACCTTCCCGACAACCACAAAGACGGTTGAATCCCATCATGAAGGAGGTGGTGAGGGATGACGTTCTGAAACTACTTGATGTGGGGATCATTTTTCTAATTGTCGATAGTATGTGGGTTAACCCCACACAAGTAATACCTAAGAAATCCAGAGTTACGGTGGTTGAGAATGATGAGAATGAGCTTATACCTATAAGAGTAATCACCGGATGGAGGGTGTGCATTGATTACCGAAAGCTGAACACTTGCACAAGAAAAGACCACTTCCCATTGCCATTCCTAGATCAAGTTCTAGAACGAGTAGCGGGACNATGAGGAAGTAAGTGAGGTCAATAGAATCGACACTTTGGTTGAGGAGCACTTGGACTTGGAGGGGAAATTGAAATTCAAGGAAGAAGGAATTGTGGATCTTGAGAATTATGATGAACAAGAGGAGGTAGGGATGGAAAGGTGGATCCCTACATTTGAAGAGTTACCCCATCGAGAAAAGAAAATTTTTTCGTCGGATGAACAAAAGCCCAACTTGGAGTTGAAGCCCTTGCCCTCCCATTTGAAGTACGTCTATCTTGGGGAAGGTGAAACATTTCCGGTGGTCATTAGCTCTACATTGAACATGGAACAAGAAAAAGAACTCTTGGAGGTATTGAGAAAGCATAAAGGAGCAATTGGGTGGACCATTGCGGATATCAAGGGGATAAGCCCTCTCATTTGCACCCACCGCATATTTCTTGAGGAGGATTCCAAACCTTCCCGACAACCACAAAGACGGTTGAATCCCATCATGAAGGAGGTGGTGAGGGATGACGTTCTGAAACTACTTGATGTGGGGATCATTTTTCTAATTGTCGATAGTATGTGGGTTAACCCCACACAAGTAATACCTAAGAAATCCGGAGTTACGGTGGTTGAGAATGATGAGAATGAGCTTATTCCTACAAGAGTAATCACCGGATGGAGGGTGTGCATTGATTACCGAAAGTTGAACGCTTGCACAAGAAAAGACCACTTCCCATTGCCATTCCTCGATCAAGTTCTAGAACGAGTAGCGGGGCATCTATTCTACTATTTTTTAGATGGATACTCCGGCTACAATTAGATTGAGATTGCTTTGGAGGATCAAGAAAAGACCACTTTTATGTGCCCCTATGGTACCTTTGCTTACTGCCACATGCCATTTGGAGTNACATCAAGGGAAAACGGCTCTTGTTGACGACGGGTCAAAGGTAAGTACCATTTCTAACAACCTCAATACTGATGCTGATATTCTGTGGATTGTTTCCGCTTATAATATTCTCCCAACGGTGCTATGTCGTCAAGCTGAAATGGGTGAACCTGGTTGTGATGACTCCTCTAGAGACATTGCTATCTATGAGGAGGTGTTTGGGGATTCATTCGAGGGATGTTTGGCAAACTTGGAGAAAGTTCTAACAAGATGTGAGGAGAAGAATCTAGTCTTGAATTGAAAAAAGTGTCACTTTATGGTGACATAAGGAATTGTGCCTGGCCATATAGTTTCGGCAAGGGGTATTGAAGTCGATAAATCCAAGGTGGAGGCCATCTCCAACCTCCCCACGCCAAGAGCCATCAAAGGCATCCGGTCATTTTTCGGCCATGCAGGTTTTTATCGTCGATTTATAAATAATTTCAGTGCATTGGCCCGACCCTTGACCAACCTGTTGTCTAAGGAGGTCCCATTTGAGTGGTCGAAAGATTGTGACGCATCCTTTAAAAAACTTAAAAACATGCTAGTCACACCTCCAATCATGCGACCACCCAATTGGGATCTACCTTTTGAGCTCATGTGCGACGCGAGTGATTACGCGGTCGGCGCAGTTCTTGGTCAGAGGGAGGAAAATAGATCATATATGATATTCTATGCAAGCAAAACACTTAATGAGGCTCAGATGAATTACACTACCACCGAGAAAGAATTACTAGCAGTAGTGTTTACCTTAGATAAATTTTGTTCTTACATCATTGGTTCGCTTATTGTTGTCTTTACTGATCACTCTATTTTAAAGTATTTGTTGTCTAAGCAGGATACAAAACCGAGACTCATTAGGTGGATACTCCTTCTACAAGAATTTGACTTGACGATCAAGGACAAGAAAGGAGTTGAGAACGTAGTGGCGGATCATTTATCTCAGCTTGTGGTGCAAGAGGCTGATGAGCACATTCCTATCCCTGAATTTTTTCTTGACGAGCATTTGCTTTCAATTCATTATGTATGTCCTTGGTATGCTGATATATGTAACTATCTTGCAATAGGACAGATACCACCGCAATGGAGTCCAGAAGATCTAAGACGATTTATGGCGAATGTGAAGTACTTCTACTTCGACTACCTGTATTTGTTCAAGTACTGCCCCGACCAAATCATGAGGAGATGCGTACCTAAAAATGAATAGCGGGACATCCTTTCATTTTGCCATTCACAAGCTTGCGGTGGGCATTTCTCAGCGAAAAAGATTTCAGCCAAAATTCTTCAATCATGTTTTTACTGGCCCTCTCTTATCAAAGATTGTGTTTCATTTTGTAAGGGATGCAACAAATGCCAATGGTTGGGTAATGTGACCCAAAGAAACATGATGCCCCTTTCACCAATACTTGTCATAGAAATATTCGACTGTTGGGGCATTGACTTCATGGGTCCTTTCCCTATGTCATTTGGTTATTTGTACATCCTCCTAGAAGTGGACTATGTGTCCAAATGGGTGGAGGCTATCCCGACCAAGACTAATGACTATCGGGTCGTAGTCAAGTTTCTCAAGGAGAACATCTTTTCGAGGTTTGGGATGCCTCGTTCAATAATAACTGATGGGGGATCACATTTCTGTAATTGGCCATTTGCATCTCTAATGTTCAAATATGGCGTCACTCACAAAGTATCCATTGCCTATCACCCACAAATAAATGGCCAAGCCGAGCTAGCCAACAGGGAGATCAAGAACATTTTAGAAAAAATGGTTAACCCAAATAGGAAGGATTGGTTATATAGATTGACCGATGCCCTCCGGGCATACCTCACTGCCTTTAAAACTATTTTGGGCATGTCTCCCTACCGGCTTGTCTATGGAAATGCTTGCCACCTACCAGTCGAAATGGAACACAAGGCCTATTGGGCCATTAAGACTTTAAATTTTAATTTGAGAATGACAGGTGATCGTAGGAAGTTAGAGCTGAATGAGTTGGAAGAGATTTAACGAGATGCGTATGAGAGCTCCAAAATCTTAAAAGAAATGGCCAAAATCTTTCATGATAACTCCATCGTGAGGAAATTATTTGAGCCCGGGCAAAAAGTACTCTTATACAATTCTCGCCTCTCCATTTTTCAAGGCAAACTCTGATCCCGTTGGGATGACCCCTATCTTGTCAAGGTGGCCTACCCCGACGGAGCTGTGGATGTCCAAAACCCCGAAAATGGTCAGACATTGAAGGTCAATGGCCAAAAACTTAAGCCATTTTTTGGGGGCTTTGAAGAACAAGTGGTGGAGGAGAATTTTATGGATCTGGTATACCCGAAAGTTGTGGAGGAATAATTAGTTTTTTTTTCTGCTTTTCAATGTACAGGCTTTTATTTACTTACTTTATTTTTATTCCATGTTAATTATGTTCTTTTGTCGTATAGTTTTGTTCTTCTTAGTCGCAGATATCGGTGTTTTTGTCAAAAGCTCAAGTGCGAGGTGTTCTCTAACCCTACTAATCTTTTTACTGTCCATCATTGAATATCATACCTTTTTTGTTTCATTGAGGACAATGCATGAATCAAGTTGGGGGGGGGGGGTTAAGGTTGTACTATTTGCATCTTATACCAATGTTTGTGGGAATATTCCGCACGGATATGCGGCTGCTGACACTAAAAAAAAAAAATGATAAAAAAAAAATGGGATGCCTTTATAAGGCTTTCAAATTTTTTATTTTTCTCCCATCCACCGGTGATTGGTCTCCCCCCCTTCTTCTTCCCTTTTTCTTCTCTTTTTATTTCTTCTTTCTTCCTCTTTTATTCTTCTTCTTCTTCTTCTTCGTCGTTCTCTCTGTTCTCTGTAAAAATAATTCACCCCTGCAAATCCATGACCATATACACTGATGACCTAGTCCTTTGTTTAATAATATGCCTTATATGTTTGTATTTGTTCATGGGTGCTCTTTTTCTGCTCGCACTTAGGGTGAGGGGTTTCTAGCCTAACCCAAATCTCCCTCGACTTGATTAATTGTTGTGTTTTGTTTGTTGGTTTCGGCAGCTAAACAGATCTCTACACCCACCGCCTTTCCCTCTTTCTTTGTCATCTTCTTATTTCTGTTGTACTATTCTCTATAACACGACCTAACTCCCAACAGTCCCATGACCATATTCCCCGAAGACCCAGTTGTTTGTCTCATGATCGGCATTTGTTTACTCTATTTGTACATGAATCTTCTTCTTTTGTCTGTATTTAAAATCAAGGGTTTTCGTCCTAGCGAAAACCCAGATCTGCGTAGAGAAGATTAATTTGTGTATTTTCATTATAGGTTTCGACAGTTGAACAGATCTTTACCCTACAACTTGATCTGCAAACTCCACACACTGGTTAATTCAAAACATTGGGAACAATGTTCGGTTTAAGTTGAGGGGTGTGATCTATGATTCAAGTTTGTTATAGTTTCGTATTTAAAAAAAAAAAAATTGTTCTGGATTGCGTATTTTTACAGCATTTTTGCTTATATTTCATGATCACATCAAATGCAGCTTCAATCGTCTTTGTGACTGGCAGACGTTAAAGAACCAGATAGTGAGTCTTAAAGCATAGAAAACATGAATGTTAAAATTTTTTGGTTTAGTTTGGGAGTCTTGTGCACATTTCCATCTGATGTGCATGCTGTGATCATGAGAAAAGCAAGAGTAGTCAGAAAAATTGAAATCCAAGAAGCACAAGCAAAACCATTGTGTGGTAGAAGTACTTTTGCTAAACGTCGTCGTGCCAAACAACTGGGTGCTTGTAAACAATGTGGCAGGTGTTTTCACATGAAAAAATACAATCAATATTCTGAACCAGTTTCAGGTCGTGCAACCAATCAATGAAACTGGATAGTGTATAGACAGAGTAAGGATTTTCCTGACGCGCCATCTTATACTAGTCCGGGACTTACACGTTATGTGCGACAAGTGGGAAGGGTCACCAATAATGACATAGAAACAAGCGATAACTCGGATTAAATTTTGACTAATAATGATAAAGCTGTGAAAAATGTGTTTTGGGGATGACAGTTAATGGTTCGATTTTTTTTTTTGTGTAAATATTTGTTTATGTACAAAGTCTTTTTTGTTGAAATAAAGTTGTTGGCCGAGTAAGGATTGTCCTAAAATGCCAACCTGCAGCGTGGGTAGGGACTTATCCTGAGACGCCATAGTTTTCCAAGTTCAATGTGTGCATTTAGTCTTTTTTTCAATTTTCATAGATAAATGTGTATGTAAATAAATTTGATTTTTATTCGAGTGAAAAAAAAAAGCCACATTTCCTTGAAAAATGGTAATTTCTCTACGCTTAAATGTCAAATGTACATTGGTATTTGTTAATCTTAAGGTACAAAATGACTAGACTCAAAAATAGAATTATAATATAACCGACATTCTTTGGAAACCTGACATAACCAGTGGAGATAACGAAGAATATCAGGGTAAGTTTTGAGCCTTGTGATGCTTTTTAAGAGACAATTAACATTTACTCAAGTAAGCTCTTTCACTTTCAATTGTTGAATAATCTCATTAAACTTGCTTTGATTAAATGCAACTAAAGTAATCTATTGACATATCCCACAAAGAACCTTTGCATGCGACACATACATAGGCACATACTTGAGAAAGGATTTTAGGCCATTTTTGAGTTGATTTTGAGTCTTAGTCATTGCTTCTATGAAATTATATTCCTAGTTAGCCATGTTTGAGCCTTCAATGAATGATGATTTCTTTTTTTCGAAAAAATTCATATGATAACCGAGCCACAAAAAAATACACTTAACATACCTTGCTATCCAATTTTTTTTTGCACCCTCTTATAAATCGGTATGACATAGAAAGGCAAGAAAATAGNACCCTCTTATAAATCAGTATGATATAGAAAGGCAAGAAAAACAGAAAAGAAGATGGTGGCTACTATTCAATAAAGAATCGGTGGAAACAATCGAGAAAGAACAAAAAAAAATATGAAATTGCCAAGAAAGTGAAAAATGAGAAAAATAAAAGAAAGAAATACCATTTCTAGGCAAAAGATCGAAAAGCAAGAAAGAGGTGTGCTACACTACATTAAAAAGGGGATAGCTTTTGAATACCATTGATGTCATTTCATTATCCACTGACCTCGGGCCACATTACAACCTATACAAAGTCCTAATTGATCTCAAGTCTGATGCATGTGTGTTGTCGACCAAAACTGGGGTATGTTAAATAGTATTTCTTTAATTGCATTGATATTCTTCCATGAAATTATGCCAAGAACATGATTAGTCTACTTTCTTAAGACTTTCACTCCCTTTCTAATTGTGCATTTGATTCTTCGATTGACCCTCCTCTGATCACATGCTCTTTGAGAGACAAGTCACTATAATTGGAGTGAATTTTTTGGTGAGAGCATTCTAAGAGAGGTTTGAGAAATCAAAGCTATCCATGGAAGGTGATAAAGTGGAATATTTGTTATATAACAATTCTTGCTACTAGAATGATCACTCCTACTACACAGGGAATTCCAAATACCAATGTAACAAGTGTTTATTTTTGTAAAAAGTACGTACCAATGACAGAGAAGTGTTCGGGAAACAATTTGAAATTAAGGGATGTGTGTCTCAACGATCCAGTTGCTAACTCATTCTTACAAGAAATCTTACATATACACATCTTTTAATTGGAGTTTGTAGGTGGTTTCACTGGAAACCTTCACGAAACAAAACTTGTCCACTAGGGATCACCTAAGGGTTTAACGGCTTGTTGCATATGTTAAATGCAATCGTGTTATCTACAAAAGTGGATTTATTTTGTTATGTTGTTATTTATTACTAGGGACTAGTAATGTTTAGGTTGGGGGGTGTGATTAACCCTAATTAAAGCATAATTTAATAGGTAAATTGTGTTAGTTGAATAAAGTTAAACTAGTCAAAATAAATCAAATTAGAGTTAGTGTGTGAATAAAGGATAATGNTGATTAACCCTAATTAAGGCATAATTTAATAGGTAAATTATGTTAGTTGAATAAAGTTAAACTAGTCAAAATAAATCAAATTAGAGTTAGTGTGTGAATAAAGGATAATGCATTAATTGTTATTCTTTTCATGGTTTAGTACGTCAAAGCTACAAACTACTGGGGAGCCAATTGCATTAAAGCTACAAACTACTGGAGTGCCAATTATCAAAGCTCAAAACAAAGGGGGATCAAAGAATTCAAGGCCACCTAACAAGACTTTCAAGTAATTCAAGGCCACCAAACAAGACTTTTCAAGGCCACCAAACAAGATTGAAAGCCACCTAATAAGTCTTTCACCCTCCCTTGTTGCCTTTAAATACCATCCCTTAGAACTTGTAAAACATTCATCTTTTGGTAGTGGAAAACCCTCCAAAAGTATTATTGCTTTCCTTATTGCTTATAGCTTTCTTTAAGTATTGCTTTCTTTTATTGTATTCTTGCTTCCTTTTAATTTATTGCTTTCTTTTACTTTAAGTATTGCTTTCTTTTATTGTGTTATTGCTTTCTTTTACTTCCATTGCTTGAGCTTCCTTCTTCCCTTAGAGGAGTGAAACTCTTCCACTTTTTTAGAGCTTTACCAAAGCTGTGAAGGGTGGAACGTGATTCACTCATTCTTTGTTGAAGATTGGCTCCTTGTGTATAGTGTGTTACCTTGTAACTTCTCTACTTGGAGAGATGAGCATCACTCACTTTTCTAGCTTTAATAAAGCCATGATGAGTGAGTAGTTTCTCATTCAATCTTTAGTTAGAGGTGATTATCCGAAAGTTATATATATGCATTTCGTTTATGCTTAGCTCTAGTCTTTATTTCTTCATAATTTCTTCTCATCATATTGTTGTCTTTATTTTAAGCATGAATAGCTAAATCTCTTAGTTGGCAAAACCAAGAGGGACCTCCACTTGGGTATACCATTTCAACTCATTCTCCTCCCCTCTTTCAGAGTTCAATGGTTCGGTTTGACTGGGTTGAGGGTGGATAACTTGGTGAGTCTTTGATATTCCGTAGGCCTAGTCATGGTTTATGGTTAGATACTCACCAATCTTATCCCTAGCTTCCCATGAATCAATTGTTCATTCATGCTCTATTGGAGGAGGGTTTCAAGTTGAGATGGTATTCCTATTAGAGTGACCTCTTGAATTTGCCAACATTTGTTTCTCATTTTACGAGCATCAAAACAACTTCACAAAACAACTTCCAACAATCAAAGATTGTACACTTTCTTTCTCCAAAAAATTACCTTCCCCGTGGGAACGACCTTGAAATACCAGCAAGTAAAACACGATTCGCGAAAGTCTCCTTGCGCTTGGGGAGCACTTTTGTTCACACATACTCGCATTTGACATTTTGTTCATCCACCATTCCGTTGCCCTTTCTTTTGACATCATCTCTGAGAAAGTGACACTCCCCTTCATTCATATACTATACATGCTAAAAGGTGATGTTTAAAAGTTAGGAAACAACAAGGAATTTTGTCAAGCAAGCATGGGTAGGGATTTGTCCTTCGACGCCATGAATTTTTGGTTCAAACTTGAATGTTTTGCCCTCTTTTATTATGCATAATGTAGTGCAGAAAATTTTTGAAAAGTTTTAAGTTTTGATTCCACGTTCGAACGCCAAGTAACGTTAGAACGTTGCTTGCTTACAGTACTCAGCCTCTGATGAAGTCTCTGATGGAAACAAAAAGTACTAGGAGCTCAGTCCGTTCAAGCGCCAATGTCATGTTCGAACAAGATTAACGTTCGAACGCCAATAGCACGTTCGAACGACGCTAGCTTACAATAATTTGATCTCTAACAGAACTCAAAAGTACTGGTAGCTCACCACATTCGAACGTCAATGACGTTTGAACAATATTTTAAAATCCTTCATACTACGTTCGACCGTCAACCACGTTCGAACGTTCCTCCTCAGACTATAAATACCTGGATCGCCTTCCTCAGTTCAAAATTCCCAAAGAACTCCAAAATCCTCTAAACCCTAGGACCCCTTTTCACTACCCAGCCCTCAATACTCCACTCATTCCTCATTTCCACCACAAATCAACCACCCAAAAGCTTTTCCACATCAAAAATCTCTAATTTTCACCAAATAACCAAGACTTTTCACACCCTCTCAAGCTTAAAACCGAGAACAACACAATGCCTAGGGTTAAGCTTCTTGCCATGCGAACTTCACCAGTAAACCAAGAACCCAACTTCGTAGAAGAGGTCATTAAAGAATGAGAAGGGACGCAAAGAAAGAAGAGGTATGATCGCACCAAATTTCCAGTGCTCTTAAAGCTGAGGGGGTATGAAAATTTCTTTCAAAACCACGCTGTGGTTTGTGAACGAGATGTTGTAATCACTGATTTTGTTGAGTTGGGTTTGTTGGAGGAAATGGAGAAGAGGGAGTGGGTGTGACACTTGAGGAATGACAGAGACGCCGTTGTTGACTTGGTGAGGGAGTTCTACTCTAACGGCGCAATTCGAACATATGTACGAGGCACCCACATTGATGTAGATAAGGCATGTCTTTTGGAGGTAAGGAGAGAGATGCCTCAGATACAAAATCCAACGTACTCGCCAAAGAAAAATGTGGCATTGAATGTGGTTGGAAAGGAGTTAATGGGGCTGATTGATTTTTCATGGGGAGGGAGGAAATTTTTAAAATACGGAGAGATCACCCACAAGTACAAAATGCTTAATTTGATTGCAATGGTGAACCTAGCCCCCATAGGAAGAAAAAAAATGAGATTTTGCCCGAGATGGCACGCTGACTCTATACACTAAGGCGAGGGAATAACATCGACCTCCCCTCATTGATTTTGAATGAAATGAAGAAGGGGTGCAATGCAAAGAGGAGTGCACTCCCATTTGGCACACTTGTGACTAAGATATGCACCAACAATGGGGTGAGGGTGAGGCCGGAAATGGAAATCCAAAATCCAATAGGGCCGCTGAACAAAGGGTCATTCAAGAGAAGCATAGGGCATAGTGGCACCCCGGCGGCTAGGCAGGAGATGCCCCCTCCTCAAGGAATCGATGAGGTGCAAAAGGAGTTGGATGCTGAAGAAGAGAGAGAGATAGAGACAAAGAGAGAGCAGCCAGATCAAGTAGGCCCCAACATGACCACCCGACGTTCTCTACGGGACATCATGCTTAGCATTGAAGCTAAGCAGGATGAGATTCTGAGGCTTTTGAGGGGTGGAGCTGGTGGTACTAGTGGAGCTAGTGGTGCTGATGGAGATGGAGGAGAGGATTGATTATTTTTGTTCTTGAGGGAGAGTAGTTGATTTCTATTCTTGATTGTTGGTTGTTTGTTGTTTCTTCTTTGAATAGTTCTAGGAAATTTCTGTACTATTGTGGAGGAGTGTCTTTTTATAATTCTTGTGGATGTTTATCTCATTTGTGATTATTGTGGATACTTGTACATATAGGGGATGTATATTTCTTTTTAGAGTTGATTGTTGATAGTTGAAGTTATGTTTTGAATGGATGAATTGCATCATTGACATAATTGTAGACACATTATCTTTTATGGAATGAATGATTCAGTTTATCATTTTTATTTGTTTAAATTGCATGTATAAGATTAGCACTGTAATTCTTGCTAATGACGAAACAAATGTGGATGTTAAGATTGCTTATGAAAAATGACTAAGAACATGATCGGTTTGACACCTCAACTTAACAACCAATACGTAAAACCTCATTTTTTGAACCTCGATACTATCTCTATGATTTAATTGTCAAATGTACATCAGTATGAGCTATTCTTGAGGTATACAGTGATCAGACTCGAAAATGGAATTGCTATATAACTAACATTCCTCAGAACACTCGACATAATCAGTGGAGATGACAAAGAAAACCATCGAAGTCTTGAGCTTTATAGTGATTTTTGAGAGGATATCAACAATTACTCAAGGTAAACTCTTTCACTTCTAATCTCATTAAATTTGCTTTGATTGATGCAACTAAAGTGATCTATTTTCATAATCCACGGGGAACTTTTGCATACATATATATATATGCACATACTTGAGAAAGGATCCTAGGCCATCTTTGGATCGACTTTGAGTCTTACCTAATTCTTTTACAAAAGTATACCCCTAGTCAGCCATGCTTGAGCCTTAAATGAATGAATTCTTTTTTTTTTTTCACCAAAGCCACAAAAGCATACATTTACCATACCTTGCTATCTAATTTCTTGCACCCTCTTGCAAATCAATATGATAATAGAAAGGCAAAAAAATAGAAAAGAAAAAGGTGGCTACTGTTCAATAAAAGGAAAATCGGTGGAGCCAACCAAAAGAAAAAAAAGATACTATGAGACAAGGAATTGCCAAGAAAGTGAAAAATGGAAAAAATGAAATANTGTTTTGCCCTCTTTTATTATGCATAATGTAGTGCAGAAAATTTTTGAAAAGTTTTAAGTTTTGATTCCACGTTCGAACGCCAAGTAACGTTAGAACGTTGCTTGCTTACAGTACTCAGCCTCTGATGAAGTCTCTGATGGAAACAAAAAGTACTAGGAGCTCAGTCCGTTCAAGCGCCAATGTCATGTTCGAACAAGATTAACGTTCGAACGCCAATAGCACGTTCGAACGACGCTAGCTTACAATAATTTGATCTCTAACAGAACTCAAAAGTACTGGTAGCTCACCACATTCGAACGTCAATGACGTTTGAACAATATTTTAAAATCCTTCATACTACGTTCGACCGTCAACCACGTTCGAACGTTCCTCCTCAGACTATAAATACCTGGATCGCCTTCCTCAGTTCAAAATTCCCAAAGAACTCCAAAATCCTCTAAACCCTAGGACCCCTTTTCACTACCCAGCCCTCAATACTCCACTCATTCCTCATTTCCACCACAAATCAACCACCCAAAAGCTTTTCCACATCAAAAATCTCTAATTTTCACCAAATAACCAAGACTTTTCACACCCTCTCAAGCTTAAAACCGAGAACAACACAATGCCTAGGGTTAAGCTTCTTGCCATGCGAACTTCACCAGTAAACCAAGAACCCAACTTCGTAGAAGAGGTCATTAAAGAATGAGAAGGGACGCAAAGAAAGAAGAGGTATGATCGCACCAAATTTCCAGTGCTCTTAAAGCTGAGGGGGTATGAAAATTTCTTTCAAAACCACGCTGTGGTTTGTGAACGAGATGTTGTAATCACTGATTTTGTTGAGTTGGGTTTGTTGGAGGAAATGGAGAAGAGGGAGTGGGTGTGACACTTGAGGAATGACAGAGACGCCGTTGTTGACTTGGTGAGGGAGTTCTACTCTAACGGCGCAATTCGAACATATGTACGAGGCACCCACATTGATGTAGATAAGGCATGTCTTTTGGAGGTAAGGAGAGAGATGCCTCAGATACAAAATCCAACGTACTCGCCAAAGAAAAATGTGGCATTGAATGTGGTTGGAAAGGAGTTAATGGGGCTGATTGATTTTTCATGGGGAGGGAGGAAATTTTTAAAATACGGAGAGATCACCCACAAGTACAAAATGCTTAATTTGATTGCAATGGTGAACCTAGCCCCCATAGGAAGAAAAAAAATGAGATTTTGCCCGAGATGGCACGCTGACTCTATACACTAAGGCGAGGGAATAACATCGACCTCCCCTCATTGATTTTGAATGAAATGAAGAAGGGGTGCAATGCAAAGAGGAGTGCACTCCCATTTGGCACACTTGTGACTAAGATATGCACCAACAATGGGGTGAGGGTGAGGCCGGAAATGGAAATCCAAAATCCAATAGGGCCGCTGAACAAAGGGTCATTCAAGAGAAGCATAGGGCATAGTGGCACCCCGGCGGCTAGGCAGGAGATGCCCCCTCCTCAAGGAATCGATGAGGTGCAAAAGGAGTTGGATGCTGAAGAAGAGAGAGAGATAGAGACAAAGAGAGAGCAGCCAGATCAAGTAGGCCCCAACATGACCACCCGACGTTCTCTACGGGACATCATGCTTAGCATTGAAGCTAAGCAGGATGAGATTCTGAGGCTTTTGAGGGGTGGAGCTGGTGGTACTAGTGGAGCTAGTGGTGCTGATGGAGATGGAGGAGAGGATTGATTATTTTTGTTCTTGAGGGAGAGTAGTTGATTTCTATTCTTGATTGTTGGTTGTTTGTTGTTTCTTCTTTGAATAGTTCTAGGAAATTTCTGTACTATTGTGGAGGAGTGTCTTTTTATAATTCTTGTGGATGTTTATCTCATTTGTGATTATTGTGGATACTTGTACATATAGGGGATGTATATTTCTTTTTAGAGTTGATTGTTGATAGTTGAAGTTATGTTTTGAATGGATGAATTGCATCATTGACATAATTGTAGACACATTATCTTTTATGGAATGAATGATTCAGTTTATCATTTTTATTTGTTTAAATTGCATGTATAAGATTAGCACTGTAATTCTTGCTAATGACGAAACAAATGTGGATGTTAAGATTGCTTATGAAAAATGACTAAGAACATGATCGGTTTGACACCTCAACTTAACAACCAATACGTAAAACCTCATTTTTTGAACCTCGATACTATCTCTATGATTTAATTGTCAAATGTACATCAGTATGAGCTATTCTTGAGGTATACAGTGATCAGACTCGAAAATGGAATTGCTATATAACTAACATTCCTCAGAACACTCGACATAATCAGTGGAGATGACAAAGAAAACCATCGAAGTCTTGAGCTTTATAGTGATTTTTGAGAGGATATCAACAATTACTCAAGGTAAACTCTTTCACTTCTAATCTCATTAAATTTGCTTTGATTGATGCAACTAAAGTGATCTATTTTCATAATCCACGGGGAACTTTTGCATACATATATATATATGCACATACTTGAGAAAGGATCCTAGGCCATCTTTGGATCGACTTTGAGTCTTACCTAATTCTTTTACAAAAGTNACACGATTCGCGAAAGTCTCCTTGCGCTTGGGGAGCACTTTTGTTCACACATACTCGCATTTGACATTTTGTTCATCCACCATTCCGTTGCCCTTTCTTTTGACATCATCTCTGAGAAAGTGACACTCCCCTTCATTCATATACTATACATGCTAAAAGGTGATGTTTAAAAGTTAGGAAACAACAAGGAATTTTGTCAAGCAAGCATGGGTAGGGATTTGTCCTTCGACGCCATGAATTTTTGGTTCAAACTTGAATGTTTTGCCCTCTTTTATTATGCATAATGTAGTGCAGAAAATTTTTGAAAAGTTTTAAGTTTTGATTCCACGTTCGAACGCCAAGTAACGTTAGAACGTTGCTTGCTTACAGTACTCAGCCTCTGATGAAGTCTCTGATGGAAACAAAAAGTACTAGGAGCTCAGTCCGTTCAAGCGCCAATGTCATGTTCGAACAAGATTAACGTTCGAACGCCAATAGCACGTTCGAACGACGCTAGCTTACAATAATTTGATCTCTAACAGAACTCAAAAGTACTGGTAGCTCACCACATTCGAACGTCAATGACGTTTGAACAATATTTTAAAATCCTTCATACTACGTTCGACCGTCAACCACGTTCGAACGTTCCTCCTCAGACTATAAATACCTGGATCGCCTTCCTCAGTTCAAAATTCCCAAAGAACTCCAA
The DNA here is from genome assembly GCA_963454935.2 of Ilex paraguariensis. Classification (NCBI taxonomy): domain Eukaryota; kingdom Viridiplantae; phylum Streptophyta; class Magnoliopsida; order Aquifoliales; family Aquifoliaceae; genus Ilex; species Ilex paraguariensis. The sequence continues at coordinate 316,331 of CAUOFW020000001.1, forward strand.
AATCCTCTAAACCCTAGGACCCCTTTTCACTACCCAGCCCTCAATACTCCACTCATTCCTCATTTCCACCACAAATCAACCACCCAAAAGCTTTTCCACATCAAAAATCTCTAATTTTCACCAAATAACCAAGACTTTTCACACCCTCTCAAGCTTAAAACCGAGAACAACACAATGCCTAGGGTTAAGCTTCTTGCCATGCGAACTTCACCAGTAAACCAAGAACCCAACTTCGTAGAAGAGGTCATTAAAGAATGAGAAGGGACGCAAAGAAAGAAGAGGTATGATCGCACCAAATTTCCAGTGCTCTTAAAGCTGAGGGGGTATGAAAATTTCTTTCAAAACCACGCTGTGGTTTGTGAACGAGATGTTGTAATCACTGATTTTGTTGAGTTGGGTTTGTTGGAGGAAATGGAGAAGAGGGAGTGGGTGTGACACTTGAGGAATGACAGAGACGCCGTTGTTGACTTGGTGAGGGAGTTCTACTCTAACGGCGCAATTCGAACATATGTACGAGGCACCCACATTGATGTAGATAAGGCATGTCTTTTGGAGGTAAGGAGAGAGATGCCTCAGATACAAAATCCAACGTACTCGCCAAAGAAAAATGTGGCATTGAATGTGGTTGGAAAGGAGTTAATGGGGCTGATTGATTTTTCATGGGGAGGGAGGAAATTTTTAAAATACGGAGAGATCACCCACAAGTACAAAATGCTTAATTTGATTGCAATGGTGAACCTAGCCCCCATAGGAAGAAAAAAAATGAGATTTTGCCCGAGATGGCACGCTGACTCTATACACTAAGGCGAGGGAATAACATCGACCTCCCCTCATTGATTTTGAATGAAATGAAGAAGGGGTGCAATGCAAAGAGGAGTGCACTCCCATTTGGCACACTTGTGACTAAGATATGCACCAACAATGGGGTGAGGGTGAGGCCGGAAATGGAAATCCAAAATCCAATAGGGCCGCTGAACAAAGGGTCATTCAAGAGAAGCATAGGGCATAGTGGCACCCCGGCGGCTAGGCAGGAGATGCCCCCTCCTCAAGGAATCGATGAGGTGCAAAAGGAGTTGGATGCTGAAGAAGAGAGAGAGATAGAGACAAAGAGAGAGCAGCCAGATCAAGTAGGCCCCAACATGACCACCCGACGTTCTCTACGGGACATCATGCTTAGCATTGAAGCTAAGCAGGATGAGATTCTGAGGCTTTTGAGGGGTGGAGCTGGTGGTACTAGTGGAGCTAGTGGTGCTGATGGAGATGGAGGAGAGGATTGATTATTTTTGTTCTTGAGGGAGAGTAGTTGATTTCTATTCTTGATTGTTGGTTGTTTGTTGTTTCTTCTTTGAATAGTTCTAGGAAATTTCTGTACTATTGTGGAGGAGTGTCTTTTTATAATTCTTGTGGATGTTTATCTCATTTGTGATTATTGTGGATACTTGTACATATAGGGGATGTATATTTCTTTTTAGAGTTGATTGTTGATAGTTGAAGTTATGTTTTGAATGGATGAATTGCATCATTGACATAATTGTAGACACATTATCTTTTATGGAATGAATGATTCAGTTTATCATTTTTATTTGTTTAAATTGCATGTATAAGATTAGCACTGTAATTCTTGCTAATGACGAAACAAATGTGGATGTTAAGATTGCTTATGAAAAATGACTAAGAACATGATCGGTTTGACACCTCAACTTAACAACCAATACGTAAAACCTCATTTTTTGAACCTCGATACTATCTCTATGATTTAATTGTCAAATGTACATCAGTATGAGCTATTCTTGAGGTATACAGTGATCAGACTCGAAAATGGAATTGCTATATAACTAACATTCCTCAGAACACTCGACATAATCAGTGGAGATGACAAAGAAAACCATCGAAGTCTTGAGCTTTATAGTGATTTTTGAGAGGATATCAACAATTACTCAAGGTAAACTCTTTCACTTCTAATCTCATTAAATTTGCTTTGATTGATGCAACTAAAGTGATCTATTTTCATAATCCACGGGGAACTTTTGCATACATATATATATATGCACATACTTGAGAAAGGATCCTAGGCCATCTTTGGATCGACTTTGAGTCTTACCTAATTCTTTTACAAAAGTATACCCCTAGTCAGCCATGCTTGAGCCTTAAATGAATGAATTCTTTTTTTTTTTTCACCAAAGCCACAAAAGCATACATTTACCATACCTTGCTATCTAATTTCTTGCACCCTCTTGCAAATCAATATGATAATAGAAAGGCAAAAAAATAGAAAAGAAAAAGGTGGCTACTGTTCAATAAAAGGAAAATCGGTGGAGCCAACCAAAAGAAAAAAAAGATACTATGAGACAAGGAATTGCCAAGAAAGTGAAAAATGGAAAAAATGAAATAAAGAAATCCCATTCCCAGGCAAAATTTTGAGAAACTAGAAGGAGGTGTGCAACACTGCGTAAAAAGATAGCCTTTGATCACCATTGACGTTCTTTCATTAGCCACTGACCTCTGGCCCCATTACAACCTACAAAAAGCCCGAGGTGATCTCAAGTGTGATGCATATGTGTATTATCTACTACAAGTGGGGTGTGTTAACTAGAATTGCTCTATTTGCATCAATATTCTTCCATGAGATAATGCCAAGGTTAAGTCTATTTTCCTCAAAACTTTGCTTTTATACTAATGATGCATGAGATTTTTTGACTCCCATCTTCTGATCACATGCCACCTTTGAGAGATATGTCACTATAATCGGAGCGATTTGTTTTGCTGAGAGCATTCCCAGAGAGGTTTGTGTAATCAAAGCTATCCATGGAAGGTGGAAAAAGGGAATGATTGTTATATACCAATTCTTGTTTCCAGTATGACCATCCTACTACTTAAGGAATTCCAAGTGCTGATGCGACAAGTGCTAATTTTTGCATAGAATGAGTACCAATGGAAAAGAAATGTAGGGAAAAGTCACAATTGAGAGTCGAGTGTCTCAACGACCATAATGCTTATTCATTTTTAGTCAGCAATCTCACATATACACTTGTTCGATTGAAGTTTGGGGGTAGCTTCACTAAAAACCTCAAGAGACAACACTCGTCCACTAGGGTAAACCTAGCGGTTCAACGGCTTGTTGCATAAGCTAAATACAACTAGATGACCTACGAAAAAGGCATTAGGAATAGATTTACCTTTCATTGTTATTGTATTACTAGAGACTAGCAATATTTAGGTTGGGGGGTGTGATTAGTGCGTAAAGTTAACAATTTTTACTATGCCTTTTTAGACTAATTGTACTTTGATGGAGTTTAAGTAATGACATTTCAGGTCCTAAAGAGAACAAAGGCTCAAGAACAACAAAAATCACACTTGAATGTAACACCAGCACAATAGGGAACAAAATTGCAGAAGGTTGGAACAAAGCAAGAACGTTCGAACGTCAACCCATGTTCGAACGTTCTCTGAAATCCTACCAAGACCAGCTGCTGAGACATGGCGTGTTGTAGTCAATAAAGGGAAAATGCTGAGATACTTGAGTACCATGTTCGAATGCCAACTCATGTTCGAACGTCCTCTGGAATCCTGAAAAGACTACACCACTGGAACCTGGCATGTTGCAGTAAAGAAAGAAGATCCAGAAGTACTTGAGTACAACATTCGAACGCCATTCCACGTTCGAACGTTGTCCGGAGTGACTAAGGACCAAGTTGCTGAGTGTAAAGTCAAAGTTTTTTCAAGACGTATGGAAGTGACCATAACAGAAACCACAGGCCACTTGAGTGGAAGGAATCAGACCTCATCTGGTATTCGAACACCCTCAAAGCAAAGACACAGACAATGTTCGAACGGCATCTCACGTTCGAACGTCTTCTACAGACTGCCTACANGGGTGGAGCTGGTGGTACTAGTGGAGCTAGTGGTGCTGATGGAGATGGAGGAGAGGATTGATTATTTTTGTTCTTGAGGGAGAGTAGTTGATTTCTATTCTTGATTGTTGGTTGTTTGTTGTTTCTTCTTTGAATAGTTCTAGGAAATTTCTGTACTATTGTGGAGGAGTGTCTTTTTANCATGGGTGGCAAACACTATTCACTCATCCTCTCTTATCTCCTACCCTCCCCCTCCCTTTCCTTGCCTACAAATACTCCCATGTTGGGAGCTTAAAGGGAATTATTCGTNTTGTGGAGGAGTGTCTTTTTATAATTCTTGTGGATGTTTATCTCATTTGTGATTATTGTGGATACTTGTACATATAGGGGATGTATATTTCTTTTTAGAGTTGATTGTTGATAGTTGAAGTTATGTTTTGAATGGATGAATTGCATCATTGACATAATTGTAGACACATTATCTTTTATGGAATGAATGATTCAGTTTATCATTTTTATTTGTTTAAATTNTAAGAGTGTTTTAGTAATCTAGTTCTTGAACATTTCATGTTTATGTTTTCATTTTGTCTNGAATTGCATCATTGACATAATTGTAGACACATTATCTTTTATGGAATGAATGATTCAGTTTATCATTTTTATTTGTTTAAATTGCATGTATAAGATTAGCACTGTAATTCTTGCTAATGACGAAACAAATGTGGATGTTAAGATTGCTTATGAAAAATGACTAAGAACATGATCGGTTTGACACCTCAACTTAACAACCAATACGTAAAACCTCATTNCAAGAGAGATAGTTCATCTTTTGGTTGTGGTGGAAACCCTCCAAAAGTAACTACTTTCTTTTACTTTTATTGTTCATGTATTTCACTTCCATTACCTGAGGATCCTTCTTTCTTAGAAGAGTGAAACTCTTCCACTNAAATCGGTGGAGCCAACCAAAAGAAAAAAAAGATACTATGAGACAAGGAATTGCCAAGAAAGTGAAAAATGGAAAAAATGAAATAAAGAAATCCCATTCCCAGGCAAAATTTTGAGAAACTAGAAGGAGGTGTGCAACACTGCGTAAAAAGATAGCCTTTGATCACCATTGACGTTCTTTCATTAGCCACTGACCTCTGGCCCCATTACAACCTACAAAAAGCCCGAGGTGATCTCAAGTGTGATGCATATGTGTATTATCTACTACAAGTGGGGTGTGTTAACTAGAATTGCTCTATTTGCATCAATATTCTTCCATGAGATAATGCCAAGGTTAAGTCTATTTTCCTCAAAACTTTGCTTTTATACTAATGATGCATGAGATTTTTTGACTCCCATCTTCTGATCACATGCCACCTTTGAGAGATATGTCACTATAATCGGAGCGATTTGTTTTGCTGAGAGCATTCCCAGAGAGGTTTGTGTAATCAAAGCTATCCATGGAAGGTGGAAAAAGGGAATGATTGTTATATACCAATTCTTGTTTCCAGTATGACCATCCTACTACTTAAGGAATTCCAAGTGCTGATGCGACAAGTGCTAATTTTTGCATAGAATGAGTACCAATGGAAAAGAAATGTAGGGAAAAGTCACAATTGAGAGTCGAGTGTCTCAACGACCATAATGCTTATTCATTTTTAGTCAGCAATCTCACATATACACTTGTTCGATTGAAGTTTGGGGGTAGCTTCACTAAAAACCTCAAGAGACAACACTCGTCCACTAGGGTAAACCTAGCGGTTCAACGGCTTGTTGCATAAGCTAAATACAACTAGATGACCTACGAAAAAGGCATTAGGAATAGATTTACCTTTCATTGTTATTGTATTACTAGAGACTAGCAATATTTAGGTTGGGGGGTGTGATTAGTGCGTAAAGTTAACAATTTTTACTATGCCTTTTTAGACTAATTGTACTTTGATGGAGTTTAAGTAATGACATTTCAGGTCCTAAAGAGAACAAAGGCTCAAGAACAACAAAAATCACACTTGAATGTAACACCAGCACAATAGGGAACAAAATTGCAGAAGGTTGGAACAAAGCAAGAACGTTCGAACGTCAACCCATGTTCGAACGTTCTCTGAAATCCTACCAAGACCAGCTGCTGAGACATGGCGTGTTGTAGTCAATAAAGGGAAAATGCTGAGATACTTGAGTACCATGTTCGAATGCCAACTCATGTTCGAACGTCCTCTGGAATCCTGAAAAGACTACACCACTGGAACCTGGCATGTTGCAGTAAAGAAAGAAGATCCAGAAGTACTTGAGTACAACATTCGAACGCCATTCCACGTTCGAACGTTGTCCGGAGTGACTAAGGACCAAGTTGCTGAGTGTAAAGTCAAAGTTTTTTCAAGACGTATGGAAGTGACCATAACAGAAACCACAGGCCACTTGAGTGGAAGGAATCAGACCTCATCTGGTATTCGAACACCCTCAAAGCAAAGACACAGACAATGTTCGAACGGCATCTCACGTTCGAACGTCTTCTACAGACTGCCTACAGAGTAGTTGATTCCCATGGGTGGCAAACACTATTCACTCATCCTCTCTTATCTCCTACCCTCCCCCTCCCTTTCCTTGCCTACAAATACTCCCATGTTGGGAGCTTAAAGGGAATTATTCGTCTTGTAGAGAAAAGGGGGAGCAATCCTTGTTCTTGTAAAGTAAGAGTGTTTTAGTAATCTAGTTCTTGAACATTTCATGTTTATGTTTTCATTTTGTCTTTATATCAACCATGATGGAGGCTTAGACTCTCCTTGTAGTTGAAGTCTTTTATTTACTTATGCTAAGTCTTTACATTCATGTTGTGACAACCATGATGGAGGCTTAGACTCCCTTTGTAGTTGTACTTGCTTTTATTTACAAAGTATCAAGAGAGATAGTTCATCTTTTGGTTGTGGTGGAAACCCTCCAAAAGTAACTACTTTCTTTTACTTTTATTGTTCATGTATTTCACTTCCATTACCTGAGGATCCTTCTTTCTTAGAAGAGTGAAACTCTTCCACTTTTCTAGAGTTTTACTAAAGCCGTGAAGGGTGAAAAGTGATTCACTTATTCTTCATTGAAGATAAGCTCTTTGTTTAGTTTGCTTCACTTAGTAGCTCCTCTACTTAGAGGGATGAGTAGCATTCAATTTTCTAGCTTTGCCAAGGCCATGAAAAGTGAGTAGTTCCTCATTCACTCTTTAGTAAGAGGTGATGAGTATGTAAAGGTTATCCGAAAGCTATGTTTGTGCAACTTCTTCATGCTTTAATGCTTTATATTCCACCTGCTCAATGGATGGTTGAATATACCTAGCAAAGTTGAGGTACTTCGTATAAAGGGATTTCTCTATGATACGGATGACTCCTGCATAGAAAGACCCCGTTAGTTCAAGACAAGCACCCCGGTTAGCTCTTCATAACAACCTTTCAATCTCCACAATTATTGCGCTTTATTCAAAGAATGGACCCTTAATGCCATGGTTGGATACCTTCTAAAAACACTTGCTTGTTTGTAAACGGGTTAAGTCTAGGTATAGGCAATTCTTGTAAACTTCTAGAAAGGTATCGAAATTANTTTCCAGTATGACCATCCTACTACTTAAGGAATTCCAAGTGCTGATGCGACAAGTGCTAATTTTTGCATAGAATGAGTACCAATGGAAAAGAAATGTAGGGAAAAGTCACAATTGAGAGTCGAGTGTCTCAACGACCATAATGCTTATTCATTTTTAGTCAGCAATCTCACATATACACTTGTTCGATTGAAGTTTGGGGGTAGCTTCACTAAAAACCTCAAGAGACAACACTCGTCCACTAGGGTAAACCTAGCGGTTCAACGGCTTGTTGCATAAGCTAAATACAACTAGATGACCTACGAAAAAGGCATTAGGAATAGATTTACCTTTCATTGTTATTGTATTACTAGAGACTAGCAATATTTAGGTTGGGGGGTGTGATTAGTGCGTAAAGTTAACAATTTTTACTATGCCTTTTTAGACTAATTGTACTTTGATGGAGTTTAAGTAATGACATTTCAGGTCCTAAAGAGAACAAAGGCTCAAGAACAACAAAAATCACACTTGAATGTAACACCAGCACAATAGGGAACAAAATTGCAGAAGGTTGGAACAAAGCAAGAACGTTCGAACGTCAACCCATGTTCGAACGTTCTCTGAAATCCTACCAAGACCAGCTGCTGAGACATGGCGTGTTGTAGTCAATAAAGGGAAAATGCTGAGATACTTGAGTACCATGTTCGAATGCCAACTCATGTTCGAACGTCCTCTGGAATCCTGAAAAGACTACACCACTGGAACCTGGCATGTTGCAGTAAAGAAAGAAGATCCAGAAGTACTTGAGTACAACATTCGAACGCCATTCCACGTTCGAACGTTGTCCGGAGTGACTAAGGACCAAGTTGCTGAGTGTAAAGTCAAAGTTTTTTCAAGACGTATGGAAGTGACCATAACAGAAACCACAGGCCACTTGAGTGGAAGGAATCAGACCTCATCTGGTATTCGAACACCCTCAAAGCAAAGACACAGACAATGTTCGAACGGCATCTCACGTTCGAACGTCTTCTACAGACTGCCTACAGAGTAGTTGATTCCCATGGGTGGCAAACACTATTCACTCATCCTCTCTTATCTCCTACCCTCCCCCTCCCTTTCCTTGCCTACAAATACTCCCATGTTGGGAGCTTAAAGGGAATTATTCGTCTTGTAGAGAAAAGGGGGAGCAATCCTTGTTCTTGTAAAGTAAGAGTGTTTTAGTAATCTAGTTCTTGAACATTTCATGTTTATGTTTTCATTTTGTCTTTATATCAACCATGATGGAGGCTTAGACTCTCCTTGTAGTTGAAGTCTTTTATTTACTTATGCTAAGTCTTTACATTCATGTTGTGACAACCATGATGGAGGCTTAGACTCCCTTTGTAGTTGTACTTGCTTTTATTTACAAAGTATCAAGAGAGATAGTTCATCTTTTGGTTGTGGTGGAAACCCTCCAAAAGTAACTACTTTCTTTTACTTTTATTGTTCATGTATTTCACTTCCATTACCTGAGGATCCTTCTTTCTTAGAAGAGTGAAACTCTTCCACTTTTCTAGAGTTTTACTAAAGCCGTGAAGGGTGAAAAGTGATTCACTTATTCTTCATTGAAGATAAGCTCTTTGTTTAGTTTGCTTCACTTAGTAGCTCCTCTACTTAGAGGGATGAGTAGCATTCAATTTTCTAGCTTTGCCAAGGCCATGAAAAGTGAGTAGTTCCTCATTCACTCTTTAGTAAGAGGTGATGAGTATGTAAAGGTTATCCGAAAGCTATGTTTGTGCAACTTCTTCATGCTTTAATGCTTTATATTCCACCTGCTCAATGGATGGTTGAATATACCTAGCAAAGTTGAGGTACTTCGTATAAAGGGATTTCTCTATGATACGGATGACTCCTGCATAGAAAGACCCCGTTAGTTCAAGACAAGCACCCCGGTTAGCTCTTCATAACAACCTTTCAATCTCCACAATTATTGCGCTTTATTCAAAGAATGGACCCTTAATGCCATGGTTGGATACCTTCTAAAAACACTTGCTTGTTTGTAAACGGGTTAAGTCTAGGTATAGGCAATTCTTGTAAACTTCTAGAAAGGTATCGAAATTATGTGCTTAATTCTCACAATCCATCTTTATCTTTCGATTAACTTGCTGTTGACACGGGAGTTAATTGAGTTATAAAGCACAAACATAATAAACCTAATATTNGGTATGAAAATTTCTTTCAAAACCACGCTGTGGTTTGTGAACGAGATGTTGTAATCACTGATTTTGTTGAGTTGGGTTTGTTGGAGGAAATGGAGAAGAGGGAGTGGGTGTGACACTTGAGGAATGACAGAGACGCCGTTGTTGACTTGGTGAGGGAGTTCTACTCTAACGGCGCAATTCGAACATATGTACGAGGCACCCACATTGATGTAGATAAGGCATGTCTTTTGGAGGTAAGGAGAGAGATGCCTCAGATACAAAATCCAACGTACTCGCCAAAGAAAAATGTGGCATTGAATGTGGTTGGAAAGGAGTTAATGGGGCTGATTGATTTTTCATGGGGAGGGAGGAAATTTTTAAAATACGGAGAGATCACCCACAAGTACAAAATGCTTAATTTGATTGCAATGGTGAACCTAGCCCCCATAGGAAGAAAAAAAATGAGATTTTGCCCGAGATGGCACGCTGACTCTATACACTAAGGCGAGGGAATAACATCGACCTCCCCTCATTGATTTTGAATGAAATGAAGAAGGGGTGCAATGCAAAGAGGAGTGCACTCCCATTTGGCACACTTGTGACTAAGATATGCACCAACAATGGGGTGAGGGTGAGGCCGGAAATGGAAATCCAAAATCCAATAGGGCCGCTGAACAAAGGGTCATTCAAGAGAAGCATAGGGCATAGTGGCACCCCGGCGGCTAGGCAGGAGATGCCCCCTCCTCAAGGAATCGATGAGGTGCAAAAGGAGTTGGATGCTGAAGAAGAGAGAGAGATAGAGACAAAGAGAGAGCAGCCAGATCAAGTAGGCCCCAACATGACCACCCGACGTTCTCTACGGGACATCATGCTTAGCATTGAAGCTAAGCAGGATGAGATTCTGAGGCTTTTGAGGGGTGGAGCTGGTGGTACTAGTGGAGCTAGTGGTGCTGATGGAGATGGAGGAGAGGATTGATTATTTTTGTTCTTGAGGGAGAGTAGTTGATTTCTATTCTTGATTGTTGGTTGTTTGTTGTTTCTTCTTTGAATAGTTCTAGGAAATTTCTGTACTATTGTGGAGGAGTGTCTTTTTATAATTCTTGTGGATGTTTATCTCATTTGTGATTATTGTGGATACTTGTACATATAGGGGATGTATATTTCTTTTTAGAGTTGATTGTTGATAGTTGAAGTTATGTTTTGAATGGATGAATTGCATCATTGACATAATTGTAGACACATTATCTTTTATGGAATGAATGATTCAGTTTATCATTTTTATTTGTTTAAATTGCATGTATAAGATTAGCACTGTAATTCTTGCTAATGACGAAACAAATGTGGATGTTAAGATTGCTTATGAAAAATGACTAAGAACATGATCGGTTTGACACCTCAACTTAACAACCAATACGTAAAACCTCATTTTTTGAACCTCGATACTATCTCTATGATTTAATTGTCAAATGTACATCAGTATGAGCTATTCTTGAGGTATACAGTGATCAGACTCGAAAATGGAATTGCTATATAACTAACATTCCTCAGAACACTCGACATAATCAGTGGAGATGACAAAGAAAACCATCGAAGTCTTGAGCTTTATAGTGATTTTTGAGAGGATATCAACAATTACTCAAGGTAAACTCTTTCACTTCTAATCTCATTAAATTTGCTTTGATTGATGCAACTAAAGTGATCTATTTTCATAATCCACGGGGAACTTTTGCATACATATATATATATGCACATACTTGAGAAAGGATCCTAGGCCATCTTTGGATCGACTTTGAGTCTTACCTAATTCTTTTACAAAAGTATACCCCTAGTCAGCCATGCTTGAGCCTTAAATGAATGAATTCTTTTTTTTTTTTCACCAAAGCCACAAAAGCATACATTTACCATACCTTGCTATCTAATTTCTTGCACCCTCTTGCAAATCAATATGATAATAGAAAGGCAAAAAAATAGAAAAGAAAAAGGTGGCTACTGTTCAATAAAAGGAAAATCGGTGGAGCCAACCAAAAGAAAAAAAAGATACTATGAGACAAGGAATTGCCAAGAAAGTGAAAAATGGAAAAAATGAAATAAAGAAATCCCATTCCCAGGCAAAATTTTGAGAAACTAGAAGGAGGTGTGCAACACTGCGTAAAAAGATAGCCTTTGATCACCATTGACGTTCTTTCATTAGCCACTGACCTCTGGCCCCATTACAACCTACAAAAAGCCCGAGGTGATCTCAAGTGTGATGCATATGTGTATTATCTACTACAAGTGGGGTGTGTTAACTAGAATTGCTCTATTTGCATCAATATTCTTCCATGAGATAATGCCAAGGTTAAGTCTATTTTCCTCAAAACTTTGCTTTTATACTAATGATGCATGAGATTTTTTGACTCCCATCTTCTGATCACATGCCACCTTTGAGAGATATGTCACTATAATCGGAGCGATTTGTTTTGCTGAGAGCATTCCCAGAGAGGTTTGTGTAATCAAAGCTATCCATGGAAGGTGGAAAAAGGGAATGATTGTTATATACCAATTCTTGTTTCCAGTATGACCATCCTACTACTTAAGGAATTCCAAGTGCTGATGCGACAAGTGCTAATTTTTGCATAGAATGAGTACCAATGGAAAAGAAATGTAGGGAAAAGTCACAATTGAGAGTCGAGTGTCTCAACGACCATAATGCTTATTCATTTTTAGTCAGCAATCTCACATATACACTTGTTCGATTGAAGTTTGGGGGTAGCTTCACTAAAAACCTCAAGAGACAACACTCGTCCACTAGGGTAAACCTAGCGGTTCAACGGCTTGTTGCATAAGCTAAATACAACTAGATGACCTACGAAAAAGGCATTAGGAATAGATTTACCTTTCATTGTTATTGTATTACTAGAGACTAGCAATATTTAGGTTGGGGGGTGTGATTAGTGCGTAAAGTTAACAATTTTTACTATGCCTTTTTAGACTAATTGTACTTTGATGGAGTTTAAGTAATGACATTTCAGGTCCTAAAGAGAACAAAGGCTCAAGAACAACAAAAATCACACTTGAATGTAACACCAGCACAATAGGGAACAAAATTGCAGAAGGTTGGAACAAAGCAAGAACGTTCGAACGTCAACCCATGTTCGAACGTTCTCTGAAATCCTACCAAGACCAGCTGCTGAGACATGGCGTGTTGTAGTCAATAAAGGGAAAATGCTGAGATACTTGAGTACCATGTTCGAATGCCAACTCATGTTCGAACGTCCTCTGGAATCCTGAAAAGACTACACCACTGGAACCTGGCATGTTGCAGTAAAGAAAGAAGATCCAGAAGTACTTGAGTACAACATTCGAACGCCATTCCACGTTCGAACGTTGTCCGGAGTGACTAAGGACCAAGTTGCTGAGTGTAAAGTCAAAGTTTTTTCAAGACGTATGGAAGTGACCATAACAGAAACCACAGGCCACTTGAGTGGAAGGAATCAGACCTCATCTGGTATTCGAACACCCTCAAAGCAAAGACACAGACAATGTTCGAACGGCATCTCACGTTCGAACGTCTTCTACAGACTGCCTACAGAGTAGTTGATTCCCATGGGTGGCAAACACTATTCACTCATCCTCTCTTATCTCCTACCCTCCCCCTCCCTTTCCTTGCCTACAAATACTCCCATGTTGGGAGCTTAAAGGGAATTATTCGTCTTGTAGAGAAAAGGGGGAGCAATCCTTGTTCTTGTAAAGTAAGAGTGTTTTAGTAATCTAGTTCTTGAACATTTCATGTTTATGTTTTCATTTTGTCTTTATATCAACCATGATGGAGGCTTAGACTCTCCTTGTAGTTGAAGTCTTTTATTTACTTATGCTAAGTCTTTACATTCATGTTGTGACAACCATGATGGAGGCTTAGACTCCCTTTGTAGTTGTACTTGCTTTTATTTACAAAGTATCAAGAGAGATAGTTCATCTTTTGGTTGTGGTGGAAACCCTCCAAAAGTAACTACTTTCTTTTACTTTTATTGTTCATGTATTTCACTTCCATTACCTGAGGATCCTTCTTTCTTAGAAGAGTGAAACTCTTCCACTTTTCTAGAGTTTTACTAAAGCCGTGAAGGGTGAAAAGTGATTCACTTATTCTTCATTGAAGATAAGCTCTTTGTTTAGTTTGCTTCACTTAGTAGCTCCTCTACTTAGAGGGATGAGTAGCATTCAATTTTCTAGCTTTGCCAAGGCCATGAAAAGTGAGTAGTTCCTCATTCACTCTTTAGTAAGAGGTGATGAGTATGTAAAGGTTATCCGAAAGCTATGTTTGTGCAACTTCTTCATGCTTTAATGCTTTATATTCCACCTGCTCAATGGATGGTTGAATATACCTAGCAAAGTTGAGGTACTTCGTATAAAGGGATTTCTCTATGATACGGATGACTCCTGCATAGAAAGACCCCGTTAGTTCAAGACAAGCACCCCGGTTAGCTCTTCATAACAACCTTTCAATCTCCACAATTATTGCGCTTTATTCAAAGAATGGACCCTTAATGCCATGGTTGGATACCTTCTAAAAACACTTGCTTGTTTGTAAACGGGTTAAGTCTAGGTATAGGCAATTCTTGTAAACTTCTAGAAAGGTATCGAAATTATGTGCTTAATTCTCACAATCCATCTTTATCTTTCGATTAACTTGCTGTTGACACGGGAGTTAATTGAGTTATAAAGCACAAACATAATAAACCTAATATTCTATTACATGCCCTGATCCTCGAGCTAAAGGGTGGCTGTTACATTTTGAGAATCTTATATTTTGTCTAGAAAACTCTTGGAAAGAATCTTCTATTATATTCAAAAACTCCACCACTCCAAACTCTCAAAATTTTCAGTTACTTGGTCTCTATTATTTCTTATTTCAAAACACCAATCATAGTTCCCTGTAGATTCGACTCCGGAATTAACCAGATTATTACTACAACTTGACCGCCTGCACTTGTGTGTACACATTTCGGATCAAGTCAAGTTTTTGGCACTGTTGGCGGGGAACCATAAAAGGTGTTTTACGGTAAAAGGTAAAAAGACCTCACTTTTTGTGTAAATTTGCTTCACTGTATATAAAGTTGTTTTAATTACTTTTATGTCTGAAAATGCTCGTCACTATCAAAATTTGCCAACTGAATCTTCTGGGTCTGTAAATAAATCTGAACCATTNTGAAGAAGGGGTGCAATGCAAAGAGGAGTGCACTCCCATTTGGCACACTTGTGACTAAGATATGCACCAACAATGGGGTGAGGGTGAGGCCGGAAATGGAAATCCAAAATCCAATAGGGCCGCTGAACAAAGGGTCATTCAAGAGAAGCATAGGGCATAGTGGCACCCCGGCGGCTAGGCAGGAGATGCCCCCTCCTCAAGGAATCGATGAGGTGCAAAAGGAGTTGGATGCTGAAGAAGAGAGAGAGATAGAGACAAAGAGAGAGCAGCCAGATCAAGTANCGAACTCTGAGGGATTACTTAAATCCCACAAGGAATAGTGTCCCCTCTTATTTTATCTTTCTTGAAGATGCACCCTTCTTTATTGTAAAGACGGGGATAGTTCAACTACTCCTTCAATTTCATGGACTCGAAATAGAAAACCTATACATGCATATAAAAGATTTTGAGGAAATATGTGGAACTTTTCAAGACAATTCTGAACTGGCCAAGATGAAACTTTTCCCTTTTTTCTTAAGGGACAAAGCTAAACAATGGCTAAATTCTTTAAAAGCTCTTTCAATACCTGACTAGCGGGCATTATAAAATGAATTTTTCAGAATGTTTTTTCCTCTACACCGCACTAATGCATTGAAAAGGCAAATCATGAATTTTTCAATCAAATATGGAGAAACCTTTTACCAAAGTTGGGAGAGATTCAAGGATCTGCTCCTGTCCTGCCCACACCATGCTTTTGAGAATTGGACTTTGGTAGGATTTTTCTATGGCTCCTTGCCCACTAGACTACGTCAGTTTGTTGAAATGATGGCTCAAGGAGATTTTATGAGCAAGAGTCCGGAGGAGGCATTAAATTGGCAAATGTACATTGGTATTTGTTATTATTAAGGTAAAAGATGATCATACTCGAAAAGGGAATCAATATATAACCAACATTACCTGAAACACCCAACATAACCAGTGGAGATAACAAAAAATACCACGGTAAGTTTTGAGCCTTGCAATGCTTTTTGAGAGGCAATCAACATTTACTCAAGTAAGCTCTTTCACTTTCAATTTTTGAATAATCTCATTAAACTTGCTTTGATTGATGCAACTAAAGTGATCTATTGACATATCCCACAGGAAACCTTTGCATATGACACATATACGTGCACATACTTGGGAAATGATTTTAGGTCATCTTTGATTCAATTTTAAGCCTGAGCCATTGCTTTTACGAAATTATATCCCTAGTTAGCCATGTTTGGGCCTTCAATGAATGATTTGTTTTTCAAGAAACTCATATGTTAACCAAGCCACAAAAAAAAATATTTTGACACACCTTTGCTATCTAATTTTCTTGCACCCTCTTATAAATCAGTCTGATACAGAAAAGCAAGAAAGATAGAAAGGACGATAGTGGCTACTGTTCAATGAAAAAAAATCAATGGGAACAACCGAGAAAGAAAAGAAACAGAAAAAAATTGGGAATTGCCAAGAAAGTGAAAAAAAATGAGAAAAATGAAAGAAAGAAATATCATGTCTAGGCAAAAGAGCGAAAAGCAAGAAAGAGGTGTGCTACACTACATTAACAGGGGGATAGTTTTTTAATACCATTGACGTCATTTCGTTAGCCACTGACCTCTGGCCACATTACAACCTGTACAAAGCCCTAATTGATCTCAAGTCTGATACATATGTGTATTGTCAACCGAAAACTAGGGTATGTTAAATAATATTTCTTTAATTGAATCAATATTCTTCTATGAGATTATGCCAACAACATGATTAGTCTACTTTTTTAAAATTTTAACTCCTTTTCTAACTATGGATGAGATTTTTCGATTGGCCATCTTCTAATCACATGCCCTTTGAGAGACAAGTCATTATAATCGGAGCGAATTTTTGCTGAGAGCATTCTAAGAGAGGTTTACTATCCATGGAAGGTGGTAAAGTGGAATGTTTGTTATGTAACAATTCTTGTTTCTAGAATGACCATTCCTACTACACAGGGAATTCCAAATGCTTATGTGACTGATGCTCATTTTTTAATAGAATAAATACCTATGAAAGAGAAGCATGCTGGATATAAGTCAAAATTAAGGGTTAGGTGTCCCAACGACCATGTTGCTAATTTACTTTAACTAGCAATCCCACATACACATCTATTTGACCAAATTTTGTGGGCAACTTCACTGAAAACCCTCACGAGACAACACTCGTCCATTGGGGTAAACCTAGTGGTTCAACGACTTGTTTCATATGCTAAATGCAACCGTATGACCTACGAAAAAGGCATTACAAATAAATTTACATTCAGTTGTTGTTTGTATTACTAGAGACTAACAATATTTTGATTGGGGGGTGTGATTAGTAGTTAAAATTAGCATATTACTATGCCTTTTAAGACTAATTATACCTTGATAGAGTTTAAATGATGACATTTCAGGTCCTAAAGTGAACAAGTGCTCAAAAAGCATCATATATCAAACTTGAATGTAGCACCAACACATTGGGGGACAAAATTGGAAAAAATAATGTTCTACACTTGCTTCATCCAAGAAGCACACTAGATATCATCTAATCTCCTCATGCCCAACCCACCCTCAGACTTAAGTAATGTCTTTCCAAGCAACCCCATGTCTTCTCTTTATCTCAAGCTTATTGGACCATACAAAATTAGTACATTAAAGAGTTTCATTTGGACATAATGCCCTTAGGAAGATTCAAACATGCCAAAAGATGACTTGGAACAAAATTTAGCACAAACTACACAGGAACCAACCCATATTAAACGACATTCCACCATAGTAACTTCAACTTTAGATCTAAATTTTTATATAATATCAGCAAAGTAACACAACTTTACCCTCTAATTATAGGGCATCCCAAATAAGTTAAAGGACACTGCTTAATAGGAATGTTGCCCACATGCACCAAAATTCCCTTTCTTGACTGAGAAATTTTAGAAGAGCAGTACAAGGCACTCTTCTACCTATATGCTCTTTGACCTGAGCTTCCTTCATAAGAACTAATAAAACCCATCAATCTCTCAAATGACATCTTATTTCCCCTTAAAAACAAAAGAGTATCACCAGCAAACAAAAGGTGTCTCACCACTATAGTAACTCTACATGAATGAAAAGGCCTTACCAAACTTGTCTGATAAATCCTCCTTAATCCTCTACTTAATACATCCTCTACTAGTTTGAAAAGACTAGGGGAAATGGGATCCCCTTGCCTAAAACCTCTAGAGGTAGGAAAGAACCCATGCCTCTATCCATTTATACATATTGAAATATTCTGATTATTCAAACAATTTTAAATTAGTTGTACAAACATGTCAGAAAACCCAAAACAAACCAATGGCTTCATCAAAAAATCCCACTCAATTCTTTCATCAGTCTTCATCATGTCTAACTTAACAATTATATTACCCGCCTCCACTATTCTATCAAACTCCTCTACCATAAACTGAGCTAAGGAGATACAATCTCCTATACTTCTCTCGTTGACAAAACCATGATGCTTCTTTAAAACTAAAGAAGGAAGAAGATCAATCAGCCTGCTAGATAGCACCTTTGTAAGTATTTTGTACAAAAAATTGCACAGTCTTATAGGTTTATACTTGGAAAAAAAAGCGAGTGGACTGGCTTTCTTTGGTATAAGGGCCAACAAAGTTGCATTCACAGATCTAGGAACAATGCCTCCTTTTAGAAAAATGTTAACTACTGACAAGATATCATCCTTAATGATTTCCAGAGTAACCTAAAAAACTTTCTAGAAAGACCATCTAGACTTGGAGCACTTTCCACTGACATAGAGAAAACCATAGCTTTCAATTCCTCTTGTGAAATTGCCTTCAAAAGCCTATTATTATCTACTCAACTAACAAGATTTGGGATTACTGAAAATAACTCCTCTTGAATCTCATGAGATTCAGACTGATATAAAGTAGAGAAAAATCCCTTTGCTACTCTAGCAATATCACTCTTAGAATGAACCCAATTTCCTTCCTCATCCTGAATCCTCCTAATTTTATTTCTAACAGCTTTTCCTTTTTCTATAACATGGTAGAATTTCATATTCCTCTCACCTTCCAATGCCCACCTAACATTAGCCTTTTGTTTCCAATAAATTGCTTCCAGCCTAAGAACATCATCAAACTCATTCTTAGAATTTTCCAAAGCCTCTAAATTGACAGTTGGTGGATCTTGATCAACTCTAGCCTTATCATCAGACAAGGCAATCTCCTTATATTTAATTTTATCAAAAATATTGCCAAACACATCCTTATTCCATTTCTTCATATGAAACTTCAGAAATTTTAATTTCAAGAAAACATCTTCTATTGGATTTCCAAAATAACTCCCTCCCTATTTTGTTGATACCATTGACAAAAAATTAGGATATGCTGTCCACATATCTTGAAACTTGAAATATGATACTATTGATTACATAGGAGCATCATAAATCTTGACCAATAAAGGGCAATGATCTGATCTTCCTCTGGTCATATGCACCACCTCAACATTTTCAAAATTAGACGCTAGTCAAAATTAATGAATCCTCTATCTAACATCTTTCACATCCTAGTGATCCCTTGATGATTATTGCACCATAAAATTCTGCTACCAGAATAACTACAATTAATCAATCCTCCATTATTAATAAAATTCCCATACTCCTACATTGATAGCTTAGAAGGGGAAGAGCCTCTCATTCTCTCAACTAAATTTAGAATGGCATTAAATTCACCCAAAACCATCCACGAGGTATTGGATGGAATAGAGTGTTCTAACAAATGCTACCATAAAGGCCTCGTTAAAATATTATCACAAGTAGCATAAACAACAGTCACCCAAAAAACTTCTAACCCTTTGAAAGAAACTTCAGCAGTCATAGCCTGATCATGATAATCAACCACCTTCACCACCATTCTACTATCCCATAATTACCAAATGTAGTTTTTTGCTAAGTGATTATAACAAAAAAAAAAAAAACCTTAGATTAATACTACTAGCAAAACCATGTAACTTAGTAGCATTCATCTTTGGATCTTGAATTGCAACAAAGGAAATTTCATTCATTCTAACTATCTTTTTTAGTCTCCTTCTTTGGATAGACTTGATTGTCCCTCTCATATTCCATGAAAGAAAATTAAACATAAAAAATGAAGAGAAGTGTTACCTTTAGACCCAAGTCTACTACTTGCTTCTAAAGATTGTACTTCACCTAGACTGTTTGATTGATCCCCAATTTCTTCCATAGCATATTCCTCTATATCTGCTACCACACTTTCACAGCTCTTAGAACTCTCATTATCTTAATATAATCCTTTATCTGGGGGTTTCTACAAACTAACCAACCCTGTATCATCATCCAGAGAAAAATTACTCAAGACACAAGTCCCAAAATGATCAACTAGAAAAGAAGATTCTAGAGATGGAAGTTGAGATCCCTCTTTCCCTTTATCTGACACCCATACATTGCCTAATTCAACACCTTTCTGGATCTCCTTCTCCTTCTCCTAACCCTAAAAAACCTTATCAAATAAAATTTCACTTAAACCTCCTTTTACTTTATGATCTTGTTGACCATCTTGAGAGACTTTTTCATTCTCCATGTTCATTATCTCTACCTCTTGAGCAATCTGATTGCTTGCAGAAACTTATTCAGTAATAGTAACATTCATTGAATTTATTAGAGTGTCCTTAAAACACTACTCCCTCCTCCATTTGCTTCAACCCTTGATCCTCCTCCTCACGACTCTTCAAAGATTCCACAATAGCACCATCTATTTTTTGCTTAAATTCTTTTCATTGCTCTCGTCTCTAGTTTTCTTGCATCACACTTTTCCCTTTAAATAACTTCCAAGAATCCTCATTACTTTTTCCATCATAAAGATTATCAACATTCTCTGTTATCCTTTCGCCTCTTTCTTTCTTGTTCTTTCTACACTACAGATTTCCATGCCCTTGCTTCAGCAAACAGAACAATACTAACCATTGTTCTCGTAACAGATCCTCTGCCATCTTCTGCTTGATCCTCCCATATGCAGCCAAAATCTCTTTGGATTATTGACTAAGATATTAACCTCTACACAAACTCTCGCAACTCTTGGTCTTGCCTACTACAGAGTTGAATTATCCACCACTAAAATTCACCCCACTGGGCTAAAGATATCCCTCAAAAATTCCCTATTAAAGAGATGAATCGGTAAGCCAGAATGAGATACCCATATAGGAACCACATGAGGTTCCACCCCAGGCTGAAATTCTAGAAACCATTTAAAGAATCTGAACAAAAAAACTTCGATATAGGACGCATCTTTGAGCAAAGTCTTCACATAATCCTCATAGAGACAAAATTGAATCTACATGTGCCTAGGGTCCAAAGATTCCCATTATAAACTCACATTTGAGTTGCCCCTGATGTACCAATACAACTCGGTTAAAGTCTGATGAAATTGGTTTGAAAATTCTTGTGTCTCTTTAGAAGTCCAATACACCCCTCATTCACCATTATTAAACACTATTCTCTTCGTAGGTCTAGTATTGGATGTAGTAATCACTGGAGGCTTAGGTTGATCAGTTTCCTGATTTTGTAGAGAAGCCTTCGACATCATAATTTCTTGACAATCTGGAATGATTGATTCAAAGGAATCGAAGAATTTGATGAATTCTTGAATAAAGATGCAAAATTCTTGGTAATATGTGGTGGTTTGAGTGCAATCAGCCTTTGATTATGGTCAAAATTCATGGTTATTAACAAAAAAATAAAGAAGAATGTAGCGAGAAGTTAGATTTTCTAGGACAAACGAGCCTTGATTATCCCACTATGAGTGTTACGAAATCGTCAAACCCCTCAAGGTAAGAAACTCATCTACCCCTACTACAATACCCTATCAACTACAACCGACATTAATCACTCCCACTAATACATGTGATACTTTTCATAATTTTCTAATAAAATCCAACTATAATCATGAACCATGGTTCCATGACCTTTCAAAGGGAATAATTTAAGAAAACATGCAAGAGATCTTGAATAAAAATATTTACATTGATCTTAACCAAAACTAGGGTTTTAGAAATCAAGAACATGTAAGTTTTGATATAAAACAAGGATAAGTTATGTTATAATTAAAGAACTAGGTTTAAAATTCATTTATATTCAAGAAGCGATTCACATAAATGAAAATAATTCCAAATAATTCTCTATCTAACAATTATGTAAGGATTGAAACATATAAGTAATAATCTTAAGGTCAATCTTGAATTTGAGAAAGAAACCCTACCTTTAATATGTAATTTGATGCAACCCTAGCATTTTGATTTATTTCATAGACATTAATTTTCCACGATCTAGCCTTTTCTCTTCCCTATCACCATCTCTTGGCCTCCTAGGGTTCACAACTAAATTCGACAAGAAAGTTAATATACACGAAACTCACACTTCATGATCAATCTTTCAACAAGGATTCAAAGTTTCTATCATCATATACGAAGTAGTTTTAATATCATGTTATCCATCTTTTAATTTTATACAGGGTCTTACATCCTTCCACTGCTTTGTTATCCTTAACATGTGTAACCTCCAAATTCATCCTTATCCTTCCCCTATTATGACGTATTTGGCAAGTGTTACACTCCATTGTTTACAGGTATCCTATGACACACCAAAGAAGATTTTTGATATACTAGCATGACTACACATGTCTTGATACTTGTGATACATGTATCTATACACTTATATGGACATCTTGGATACTTTGAGTGTCTAGCATCGCATTTTTCTTATGGCACAAAACNTCACCCCACTGGGCTAAAGATATCCCTCAAAAATTCCCTATTAAAGAGATGAATCGGTAAGCCAGAATGAGATACCCATATAGGAACCACATGAGGTTCCACCCCAGGCTGAAATTCTAGAAACCATTTAAAGAATCTGAACAAAAAAACTTCGATATAGGACGCATCTTTGAGCAAAGTCTTCACATAATCCTCATAGAGACAAAATTGAATCTACATGTGCCTAGGGTCCAAAGATTCCCATTATAAACTCACATTTGAGTTGCCCCTGATGTACCAATACAACTCGGTTAAAGTCTGATGAAATTGGTTTGAAAATTCTTGTGTCTCTTTAGAAGTCCAATACACCCCTCATTCACCATTATTAAACACTATTCTCTTCGTAGGTCTAGTATTGGATGTAGTAATCACTGGAGGCTTAGGTTGATCAGTTTCCTGATTTTGTAGAGAAGCCTTCGACATCATAATTTCTTGACAATCTGGAATGATTGATTCAAAGGAATCGAAGAATTTGATGAATTCTTGAATAAAGATGCAAAATTCTTGGTAATATGTGGTGGTTTGAGTGCAATCAGCCTTTGATTATGGTCAAAATTCATGGTTATTAACAAAAAAATAAAGAAGAATGTAGCGAGAAGTTAGATTTTCTAGGACAAACGAGCCTTGATTATCCCACTATGAGTGTTACGAAATCGTCAAACCCCTCAAGGTAAGAAACTCATCTACCCCTACTACAATACCCTATCAACTACAACCGACATTAATCACTCCCACTAATACATGTGATACTTTTCATAATTTTCTAATAAAATCCAACTATAATCATGAACCATGGTTCCATGACCTTTCAAAGGGAATAATTTAAGAAAACATGCAAGAGATCTTGAATAAAAATATTTACATTGATCTTAACCAAAACTAGGGTTTTAGAAATCAAGAACATGTAAGTTTTGATATAAAACAAGGATAAGTTATGTTATAATTAAAGAACTAGGTTTAAAATTCATTTATATTCAAGAAGCGATTCACATAAATGAAAATAATTCCAAATAATTCTCTATCTAACAATTATGTAAGGATTGAAACATATAAGTAATAATCTTAAGGTCAATCTTGAATTTGAGAAAGAAACCCTACCTTTAATATGTAATTTGATGCAACCCTAGCATTTTGATTTATTTCATAGACATTAATTTTCCACGATCTAGCCTTTTCTCTTCCCTATCACCATCTCTTGGCCTCCTAGGGTTCACAACTAAATTCGACAAGAAAGTTAATATACACGAAACTCACACTTCATGATCAATCTTTCAACAAGGATTCAAAGTTTCTATCATCATATACGAAGTAGTTTTAATATCATGTTATCCATCTTTTAATTTTATACAGGGTCTTACATCCTTCCACTGCTTTGTTATCCTTAACATGTGTAACCTCCAAATTCATCCTTATCCTTCCCCTATTATGACGTATTTGGCAAGTGTTACACTCCATTGTTTACAGGTATCCTATGACACACCAAAGAAGATTTTTGATATACTAGCATGACTACACATGTCTTGATACTTGTGATACATGTATCTATACACTTATATGGACATCTTGGATACTTTGAGTGTCTAGCATCGCATTTTTCTTATGGCACAAAACATATCCAATATTATAGTCGTTGGACTCCTCTTCAAGCATTGAAATTTTTTTTTTTAGGTCTATTTATTTATTTGAACTCTTCCGGTCACATAAAATCCTAAGTGTTTCATCCTCGATTGTATCTCTAATTTTTATAAAATTCAGAGATGTTACAATCCACCCTCTTTGAAAAGGATTTCGTCCTCGAAACTTATAACTATATAAATTTGATAGCAAAATATTAGTACATCAACCCATGACCACATACAAATCAATACAAGCATCAGTCTTTACAATATGACGTATAAGCCACGCCCACACAAAAAAAATAATTAGTTCACAATCTCCCATTGTCATCTAGACAATATGCTACAAATACTTTACTTGCCACAAAAACTATTCAATACACAAGAAATAAAACATAATAAAAATCAAACCAATTACGACACTTAATTCATATTATCAAAAATCTTGAAATATATTCACAATGTGTGTGTGTGTGTGCATATATATCAACTTACACCATTATAGCTATAATATTTGCACTACAATTGCGCAGATCAATATCTGTTACTAAGGCCACATATATGTCTATAAGGCATTTAAATTCACTATTAAAACTGTAATATGCACCATCAAGACTATATCTGCCACACAAGCTATAAATGTCCATCACACAAACTACAATATCTGCCACACAGGCTATAAT
The DNA here is from genome assembly GCA_963454935.2 of Ilex paraguariensis. NCBI lineage: Eukaryota > Viridiplantae > Streptophyta > Magnoliopsida > Aquifoliales > Aquifoliaceae > Ilex > Ilex paraguariensis. Next base: position 341,222 of record CAUOFW020000001.1, read on the forward strand.
ATTTGCCATTTAGGCAATAAACATTTGCACCACATGCTATAATATCCGCCACATACGCTGCATCACCACTAAGGCTGCATATCTTCTACTAAGGTTGCATATCTGCTATTAAGGCTACTTAGCATACTCACAATGTCACAACAAGCCAATGTCAACACAGTCATATGTCAGTAGCAAATAAATATACTCTTACAATTTTCAGCCACATGAAATAGTACACTCACATTAAGGAATGCACTACAAACACACAACCTCATTCCCTAAGTGGAAGAACTTCACACATAATGGTCCATATATGAAGAATGCATGTGTCATAACACCAGATAACACAACCTGAGTTGCTAAACTTTCAAAGTTATTCTTGGTCTAGTTTCACCAATTTAATGTTCAATAGATGCATTTTCTATAATAAGAACGATCTAATTTGTAACCCAGGCCAGTTTAACAAGTGTACTAGGCTAGAGTTATATCCAAACCTAGTTTAAACAATTAATGCAAGATCTAAAAATTAACTATGCAAAGATTAGCATAAAATAAATGTTACAATACTTTGACTGTATATAAATAATAAAATCATATATTTCCATTGTTATTCCGGGGAGAGGGAACCAATATGAATTTTCTCTCACAATTATACATGTAGAGACCAAGGCAATATACCCAGAGGGGGGTGAATAGATTTTTCAATTTTAGTCCAAATTGATTACGAATTAAAACCTATATTGACCATAATTACCTCTTCTCAATCAAATGCAAAAATTAACGATGAGAATCCCTTTAGTCACTACAAGCACCTTTAACCATGATTATTAATTTTAATTAATGTTCAACTAATTTAGTCTCAATTAATCTCACGACAATCCCAAAATCCAAAACCAATGCACTACTATGTATGGATGAATATTCAATCAATTATTCCAACAAACACATAATGTGCCTGTGTGCTAATAGTCACAAGTGTATACAATAGAAAGTAAACAACACAAGCAATTTATTGATGCAAAAACCTTCCTCAAAAAAATTATGGAAAATCTTCTCGATTCCCCAAAGCCTAATCCACTACTTGCTAAATCAACATACACGTATTCGAGACTTATACCTCAACTAATACCTTATTTAGATGCTCCTTTCCTTTTTATGTCTCTTCGTCAAATGTCCCTCTTCGACGTCTAGTGTATCTTCACTTGGACCTTTCCGTCGCACAGTTCATCTACTCCTCAAGCAATTATGGGCACGCTAACAATCCTAGATATGCACATACTAATGGGTTTATTGAACCATCAAGATCTTCAACTCTAATTTGGGAGTTGGGGAGAATCTCTAGTTGTAGCCATTGGATATTAGGGATCTAGGTTGTGGTGGAAGCTCCCAAGGTAAATGAATGATTTTCTCTCTTCAAAATCTCTCTAGATGCGTACAAGAGACGTGGAAAATGCTCTCCTTCTTTATAGATTTAGAATAAGGGTATTCTTAACAAATAATAAAACTCAGATTCACAAACGATCGCTCGATAGTGGGAGTGTGGTCATAGGGCGGTTGTCGCTGGAAAGAAAATAACATTTTAAACATCACTAAGGTAGGCACCACTCGAGCAACCATGAGACCGCTCTAGCAAAGGCTATTGAGTATACATCAGTTCCTACAGTTTTTTAAGCATAAAATCATGAAAAAACTTGCCCTCTTGGGCACTAATGGGTGTTGCTGAAAGAGAGGTCTGATTGTGACTCAAGCTATATTTTCAAAACTCATAAATTGTTCATAAAAACTTTTCTTTTGAAACCACCTAGGAATTATAATTGGATTGCTTCTAATTATATTTTCGTCCAAATCAACCTAAGTTAAAATTAACTTAGGGTTCATCCTAAGTATCTAGGTCATTATCTTTGTCCTAAGCATGAAGATGCATACAGAGGTTGAATTATATAGCTTTGGCACTTGATCTTCTCCCTTCAATGATTTTTTTGGATCTTAATATTGATTGCATCATGACCATGGAGTAGATTGTGAATTTATAATGGACTCCACGAAGTTAGTCAATTACACATCATTTAAGAATCTCCCCTTTGGAAAATTTCGTGAAAAACACACATTAGAAATTAAGATTACAACTCAAAACCATTGAAGAAAAGAATTGTAAACTAATTTCAACTCTCATGCATACATCATAAATCTCTGTCTAGTACAAAGATCTACTTGTTTTGATGAAGCTTGAAGATCATGGTCCTGCACATCACCATTCAAACCAAAACCTCGTGAAAAGTATCATATATTAGAGAAATACATACATAATCATAGGTTTAGAAAGCACCAAGCTAAGCATAGGGCATAAATATGTATTCATCATGCAAGGGCAAATATGTCACATGTTAGAAACTTGTACAATATGCTTAAGAACCTATTAATCTATCAATATGAAACACATCAAGTTCTCCCCCTAATCAAGAGTAAATCTTCCTAATTCCTCTCATATATACCTAAAATATTTTCTCCCTTTTTTGTCACAAATATCAACCCAATGACGACCTATGACAAGCAAGGTACATAATCAAATTACCTAACATATTCTTATCTTATTTGCTACAAATGTCAATTCAATGATGACTTATAACAATCATGAAATAGAATCATAGTATAACAAGAAGGCATAAATTCATAACAACTAGCCAAATCATGCAAGAAAACTAAGAGACAAACAAGGCATATTACTCAAGGTCAAAATATGATTAAGCATCAATGAACAACACTAAGCATGTCTCACAACAACAAAAATAAGAGCTAAACAAATAAAATTCAATAAAAAAAATAGATTACTTTAGTACAGGCCATGAATAGATGTAGAAATACTCATGCTCACATATAACCTATCCTAAGTCTCTAAAGGCCATAGCTCAAATGATTGCATCTCCACCAGCCTCTCTAGGTGCCTCAGACTCATCATCTAAAATAAAGCAAGACTGTTGCATCGTGTGCTTGAGATGTCAAACATCCCTCTTAATCTTCCATTGATCCATTCGTAAGCTCATCATACCGTCATCACTAACATCCATACGGAGAGTAGAAATACTATATTGCTTATCAATATTTTTCTGTAGCTATCCTAGTGCTAACTAAATAATAGTCCACTAATCCAACGTAGCTACAAGAGGTGGCCTAAGGAGTGTGGTATGTGAGGTATGACCTCGTGCTTGCCTCGACGGTGGTGCATGACTAGATGTACCAAGATTTGCAAAAGTAGTACCATGTATCTAAGTCTCAATCTCATTACCCTTTGCTTCTACCTCCATAAGGTCAAGTGTACATCTCACTTGTGTCTCATTCTATCTGAGAGACCCCTTGCCTAGAGGTCTCTTTGGTCTCATAAATTGGTTACAATCAGCACCAACACTCCTATCTAGACATGTATAAGCAATTAGAGAACCAAATGGCAGAGTATTACTAATTCCCCCCTCATCAAATACTCTCCAAATGACTCAAAATATCACATGTTGTAGATTGATCTCCAAACACGTACCAATAACATGTAGCAAATAGGTTCATGTTGTGGAAAAAGTTGAAATATGAGTCTTCGAATCAATGTTGTAGTTGACTATCAGATTTATAAACATATAATCAATAGTCAAATCCTTATGGTACCACAACTAGTAGTTCCGCCCATTAGGATAAGGAAGCCCATACAATATAGAAGCAACTAATGACAATGTGGATATAGCACTCTTAGGTCGAAAATGAAAATGATCACGTGTTACCCGGGGAAGATGTAGGGTGGTGGCAATAAGGTCAATGAAAAACTTGAATAACACACCTCAGACATATGTTATGAAGTGTTCACTGTCCTCTATAGTGTATGAATGTGTGCGTAAAATCTCTTTATCCATGTCCACATTTTTAGGCACTAAGGCTGCAAATAGCTTAGTCCACTTTCTCGAGTCAAATAGCAGGATGGGCTAGAAGTGTTATTTACCCCAACGTGATTAACCTCACAATCCACAAGCACAATCTGTGATGAAAACTATCTCTTATAGAAGTCTGAATACTGTGGTGTGTGGAAGAAAGCTCAACCATCCAAAGCTTATACCCTAGCCCTCTTTTCAGCTCATGGAGGCATTTTTCTAAAATGAATCAGTGAAATAGTGTAACTATATATGATAAACTCATATATTAAATCAAATAACATGAAATCTCACTCTATATGAAGTTTAGTCACTTGAAAATGCTTTGGGCAGGGTCGAAAATGAATGGGTTCTAGCTCGGAAGTAGTGGAAATGAGAGACTCCCATCAAAACTTGGTCTTTTCAGCAACTACTGTCGAATTCCGATGCAGACTGCTAGAGCGAGATCATGGCCCACTTGAGTGAGCTCTAAAGTGGAGAACCTTTGTTTTTTTACAGTTCGAGTTAGGGAAGATAAATTATTTCGATGGAAGAGCAACTAGGAAATGGAATTTCCTAAATTCGATGGACATCATCTGTAAATTTACTAGCATTTTAGATAATTGCTATTAAAACCTATTTTTCTTGTAGTAACAAGAATACCAGTTCTCAAAGTTTCAATAAAACTATTGATTCCTAAATAATACAAGATGAATTGAAAAAAGAAAGACAAGACTCTTCTATAATATTATTCATCAAAAACTCTTTTGCCCTAAGTCTTACATGAAGCTTATATAGTAGCAAAAACCATAAATAAACTAGAACAGTAAAATCCTAATTACATTAGGAAACTGAATAAAATAAAATTCTAATTGAATCAAAAATAAAATAAAATATTTTTTTAGTTAAATTAGAAGATAAAATAAACCTTCTAGAGTTCCCTAATTGAATGATATTGACTATATTCAAATAAAATATCAAAAATTCTTAACATTGGTTATACATCAATATTATACTAAGGTTTAACATAAAAAAAATGAATAAAAACAAATGAATAAAAACAAATGAGAACATGTAGAAAGTTAGAAAATCAAGAAGTTAACTTTGGAAAATGTGTCATTTTAAAAACAAAACATACGCATAAGAGTCAAGTAAACTTAATCAAAATGTAGAATGTTAGCGGTTACCTTAAAATAACATTATGATGGCCAGCTGTTCGAATTTTATAGAGCCTTAACAAAGTTAATCCTAATATCTAGATTGACAATTTTTTGGGGACCATCAAAGGAACAACCTGTAATAGTTGGAGAAATCAAGTAAACCAAGCTACTTTATTAATTATTCCGCAACTTTAGGATCTGGTTAGAGGAAATCAAATGAAGAGTGCACTGCATTTCTTCGAGGAAGCTGCAGCTAAACGTGGATTGGCTCGCTGTGGCAGTGTTCTAGTAACATTAAGAATGGTTTCGAAGATTTAAAGCCAAGAATATTTCTATTTTCTAACAGTTCCGTCACATGCAGCTGCGAATCAACATAGATCGTTCGAAATGTGATCCACATCTAAGATAGCAGATATGGGTGCATAACAAATGTATTGAGTTCGTTACTTTTAATGAGTATATCTGATAGTAACTTTGAATATATTAGAGTATGAGAGGATGGACAGTTTGAACTATAAAAGTATAATGAAATATATGAATAACAAACATTTGTCAAATTTGAAACAATGTTAAAGAAAAAAAAAAAGAAACTAGAAAAGAAATTGTAGCAACCTAACTATGGATGTGAATCCTATTATATGGAATGCTAAATCCAACTTTCACCATTTTATTACATATGGGACCGTTATAGGACTGAAGTTTTATCTTTTCATTTGTTCTCATTTTTCTTTTTGAAAGTCTGTAATCCTGTTCTTATTAATGTACTAACAACCTTTTAACATACCTAAATTGCAAGAATTATTCGATATTTACAACATAAAACCCTACAATTGAAAGAAAAGTGACACTATACTGTTGTCTAGTATGACCCTAGAATTGGAGACAAAAGTGAACCAAACATCCTGTAAAACTAACTCAATCACAAGAAATTAAAGCACACAAAGAAAGACAGATTCAAAGGTAAATTACATAAAATGGTTGTTCCCATGAATTAGGCTCACAAGCATCGAAGGATTTGGGAATGCCAAAGGAGGGAAATGCTTCTATCACGGTTTGAACTTGATTGCCAGCTGCGTCATCATCCTACTGATGCCTTCTTTTCTTTCCTCCTTGATTATGGTCGCTCGCTTTGCTCCTTGAACGTCCGCAAAACACCATCAATGGCAATATCAAAAGCATCTTTAGTATTCCCTAAATCCTGAGTTGACCATGAATATACAAACTTTGGGACAAGCTCTATTATTCTCTCTCTCATGCTTCTCACTTCTTTTTCACTATACCTCTCTAGTACTTTTCTTATAGAACTACCATTTCTCACATCAGTATGGTCTATAAATACCGAGTAACTCTCGTAGGCACCTGGCAAGTGCCACCGGTATTGATTCATAAAGCTTCCCTTCCAGAAATAAACTGGGATTGAACCGGCTAGCATGCAATCAAAGAAGGAGCGTCTCGTGAAGCCATCGCCTTTCGGCTGCAAACAGAAGTACGACTCTAAAAACGCTTCCAGAATTGCCGGGGCACCATCATAGCAATGAGTCGCAGCACAATCAACAACTCGGCACGAGTCAGACTCGTTCTTGCAGTAACTCATCAACAATCCTCTGAAATCATTCTTGATCTTCTTCCTCGTCGCACCAACAAAACAAAAGAGGCTTGTACGCTTTCGAGCACTGATAAAACTTTGCCATTGGACCAGTTCTGAATTGGAACGAGGGTGGAATGCAGTGGGATAAGGTACACTAACCTCCAAATCATCCCAGGGGCTTCGCTCAACCGCAAGGCGCATTACATTTTTCATCGAAGGCATATAAATAAATTTCGATCCCCATTCAGTGTCGCTATCAGTTAAACGTCGAAAATCCCATGTCAATCGGCCTAACATGATGAAATGATCCGAACCATTGCTTCTCGGCCAATAAGGTTGATCCTGAACCCATCTCATCNAAGAAAAAAAAAAAGAAACTAGAAAAGAAATTGTAGCAACCTAACTATGGATGTGAATCCTATTATATGGAATGCTAAATCCAACTTTCACCATTTTATTACATATGGGACCGTTATAGGACTGAAGTTTTATCTTTTCATTTGTTCTCATTTTTCTTTTTGAAAGTCTGTAATCCTGTTCTTATTAATGTACTAACAACCTTTTAACATACCTAAATTGCAAGAATTATTCGATATTTACAACATAAAACCCTACAATTGAAAGAAAAGTGACACTATACTGTTGTCTAGTATGACCCTAGAATTGGAGACAAAAGTGAACCAAACATCCTGTAAAACTAACTCAATCACAAGAAATTAAAGCACACAAAGAAAGACAGATTCAAAGGTAAATTACATAAAATGGTTGTTCCCATGAATTAGGCTCACAAGCATCGAAGGATTTGGGAATGCCAAAGGAGGGAAATGCTTCTATCACGGTTTGAACTTGATTGCCAGCTGCGTCATCATCCTACTGATGCCTTCTTTTCTTTCCTCCTTGATTATGGTCGCTCGCTTTGCTCCTTGAACGTCCGCAAAACACCATCAATGGCAATATCAAAAGCATCTTTAGTATTCCCTAAATCCTGAGTTGACCATGAATATACAAACTTTGGGACAAGCTCTATTATTCTCTCTCTCATGCTTCTCACTTCTTTTTCACTATACCTCTCTAGTACTTTTCTTATAGAACTACCATTTCTCACATCAGTATGGTCTATAAATACCGAGTAACTCTCGTAGGCACCTGGCAAGTGCCACCGGTATTGATTCATAAAGCTTCCCTTCCAGAAATAAACTGGGATTGAACCGGCTAGCATGCAATCAAAGAAGGAGCGTCTCGTGAAGCCATCGCCTTTCGGCTGCAAACAGAAGTACGACTCTAAAAACGCTTCCAGAATTGCCGGGGCACCATCATAGCAATGAGTCGCAGCACAATCAACAACTCGGCACGAGTCAGACTCGTTCTTGCAGTAACTCATCAACAATCCTCTGAAATCATTCTTGATCTTCTTCCTCGTCGCACCAACAAAACAAAAGAGGCTTGTACGCTTTCGAGCACTGATAAAACTTTGCCATTGGACCAGTTCTGAATTGGAACGAGGGTGGAATGCAGTGGGATAAGGTACACTAACCTCCAAATCATCCCAGGGGCTTCGCTCAACCGCAAGGCGCATTACATTTTTCATCGAAGGCATATAAATAAATTTCGATCCCCATTCAGTGTCGCTATCAGTTAAACGTCGAAAATCCCATGTCAATCGGCCTAACATGATGAAATGATCCGAACCATTGCTTCTCGGCCAATAAGGTTGATCCTGAACCCATCTCATCACCATCTCGCCATGCCGATCACGGTCCTTGGCAGTATAATTGTACCACAAAAATTTTCCGACTGCAAGGCCTGCGTAAAATGGTATGTAGAACGCCGTGGCTAGTTTAGGTTCCAGTGTTCTGCAGCTATAGTTCAACATCCGATGATGATATATGACCTCTGCCGCATACATATCTGTCCAAAACCAAGCCGGAGCTAGATTTTCCGGCACTACTACTTCTAGTCCGGTGGCTTTCGGGCCAAAACCACTGTTTGAAACCGCATTGCATCGTGAACTCCAGGGGTCTATATCATGGCAATTATCCAAAAACCATTTGTTGAACACAGGTGAAAGATTGTATACATAAACCCTACCCGACTTGCATTCTTCGGCGGGAGGCAGCTTGAAATGTTGGGTGGATACCAGTGGCGGCAGCTGCGGGGCAGCACGACTGAGGAAGACTACGATGGAAACTTGGAAGATAATCGTTATCATTATCCATCCAAAGTAACGTATAGCGACGTGACCTTTGATTGAGTTCAAGTTGTTTCTGAGCTCGAGGATCTTTAGTTTCTTAGGGATTTGATGTTCAGCGGAAGGGTAGCCGTAAAGTGACGTCATCACTCCGACTAGGAATAGGGGGAGTGAAGATGGCAACGTTTTCTTAAGGGCTTCTAAACAATTTTATATGGCAAGTAACATTGGACTAAATTTACAAATCAATCAACTTTTACCATTAAACTAGCATCGACCATTGAATATTAGTGACTCATTAATAATGGAGTAATAAATTAGTGAATACAATTGATTTTGCTGTAAATATTACAATTATATTGTATATACATTATAAATAAAATGGATTACCCATAACCTACCAATTACACTAACAAACAAATAAAAATTATTAGGTACCAGTGCATTGGTGTATAACTTTTACCCATTGATATACCAACTTAATTATTGTATTTGATGATCGTTATATTTGAGGGCCTCTAAATGAGGCCTTATCTACATTAAGTAATTCTATATTATCTTGTTGCTTTGTAATTCTATTATCTATATTTATTTAGTTTTACAACACGTTGTCAATACGAGTCTTTATCCATTTGAGAAAAAAAAAGTTTATCTTTTTTATCTATCATACGTCAGATGGTGCACTACAACAAATTTATTTTTTAGCGACGAATTGACTCGTCGCAAAATGTATAAATTTTGTCGTCGCAAAATGTATAAATTTTGTCTTCAAAAAATTTTGGCGACGAACCCATTTTGTCGCTTTAGGCTTGTCTGGGAAAGTTTTCAGCGAGAATACAAATTTCGTTGACAAAAATACACAATAGGCGACCATAATTTTGTCGTCAAACATGTTCTTATGGCGTCACTAATGTTTTGTTCGTCGCCAAAAAATAAATTATTTTAATTACATAAAATCTTTAGCAACAATTATATTCATCGCAAAATGTGAAAACTTTAGCGACTGTCTCTATTTCATTTGCTAAAAATAAGTACACATAATATTGGCGACAAATGTATTTATCGCCTAAAAAGTCAACCAACATTTTAGCAAGGAATTTTTTTCGTCGCAAAATATGATGAACAATGTTTTAGCGACGACTTGTTTTCATCGCCCAAAAAATGAACATGATTAAATTTCAATTGGCCCTATAACAATTTAAAAACTTATAACAACTCAAAAATATTCCGACCAATTTCAATCATGCACATATGACAATAGATAATTCATAAAAACACATCACAATTACTAAAACATTAATATATTACTCAAAATGTAAAATAACATCCAACAATTTTCAGTAGCATCAAACAATATCTAAAACTCCTAACAATTTCCAAAATTTTCAACATCTAATATCCCAACATCTAAAATTCCAACAATAAAATATCTCAAATATTTGAAAGAAAAGATGTCTGAGTATCCAAAAAGAGCTCTTTATAATCCATCTTAATCTATGACAAACACAAAAAACTCTTTAACGCATTATAGAGAAGAAGTAAAAGAAAAAATATACAAAATTTGAGTTTATAGGTTAATAAATTAAATATTTGACTAAGTATATGATAATAGCCAAAAACAAAACATAAGTCCATAGATAAAATAGCTTACCAGTAAAGTTGAATTGCTCGGCTCCCTAATGCCCCCACTACGCTGAACTGCTAACCTCACCTCTGTTATTTGTTGCATCATCATTTCTTGCCACTTCTCCATTTGCTGGAGTTTTTCCTTGGTTTCATCCAGCTCTATCTTCAGACTCGTCACCTCCTCTTCATTTGCAATAGTTTTAGATGTTTTTTTTGAAGAAGGTTTCGGTCTAACCCCACAACCTCTCTTATAGCCAGACTTGCAGCCAAGGACGGTGTTTGCAATCTCCTCCTCAGACATATGTGATTCACCATCTTGTGTGGACTTGTCTCTTAATTCCTTTATTTGGTTCTAAAATTTTAAAAAATATTTAATAACTTGTTCACAAAACGAAACTTATCAACCTTATAAATCTCAAATACAATAACATCAAGAAATTTTTTATACTTACGTATCGAGAATCAGCTTCTTGTGATATCCATTTGTTCGACTTCTTGCTAAAGTGAGATTCACGAAAGAAATCTACAAAATGAAGTGGCTCCTGGGTCTCGGGATCTTTCTGTTTTAAAAAACTGTATAGTTCCAACACCTTAAATAAGATAACATACAAAAAATGTATAAGTTAAAACACTTAACCATAACATGCATTGCAGATGGAAAAGACTTGGAACCCATAACATAATTGTAGGGTATCTTGGCACAATTTGCAGAATTTATTTTAGATCGTTTCTACATAAAAAATTTAACATAGGTTAGCGTAGGGACAATATCCGATTGTAAATAAAAACCAACATGAATATACACAAATTACTTATAACTTAGAATAAATAACATCTCTCAGTCAAAAATAAATAAATGTAGTATCTCAAAACACCAAACCTTATAACCTAGAATTAAAGATTAAAGAAATATCAACAGTATTAAAGATGATATCTTGAACTTTTGAAGGCAATATAATGATCGTAAGGCACTCACATAATCACATCCACAATATCTCAATTCATAGGTGTCTCAACTCTTATGTAGTATTTTGACCAAATAAAAAAACTCTCATGTAGTACAACAGTTCAAGAATCAGCCAGTCATGACACTGCTAGTAGCTGAACATTATCAAACACAAATTGTAAATCAAATTATTCAGATCTATTAGAACTTCAATTCTCTTTCTACTTTTTTTTTATGCGGAATGATAGATTCATCGCAACACATAGATTAATCATTCTTGAGTCCTTAACCACTACCATATCATTGACATCTAATACTGTTTTCAATTCATTCTCACAGGAGTTAACAAAGACTGTGTTGTTAATTTGGATGGGAACATTCTTGTCCTGATCAATGCTACACTAGTATGCCAATTAAGAGTCATCCCCCAGACATAAGGAAACGACGTAATCCAAATCCATTTCACTAAATTTCAAAAGTAGCTATTAGAAATAATGGTTGAATTGATAAAAAAAAAACAGAAGCAAGAGTGAATTTTCTGACGAAAGGGTAGATTTAAGTTGGGATTGTAAGCCTTCAATCCCGTTAACAAATTACACCATATTAGGCAAAAATGGAAGACCTTAACAATGAATCCAAATTCAAGCACCGACTCCATTGAACCAAACTACAACTGTAAGTATTGTATAATCCTGTTTGTTTTCAGCGACCCTTGTATGCTTTTAAAATGTGTTCAGACTAAAACAGCTTCTTTGGGACCCATGATTCATACCCAATACATTCTTTTTGTAACACCCCAAAAATCACCTTGGAAGACATTACAATTTGAAATCATTCAGATCATGAGAGCAATTAATATGATCCATAAATAAATAAGATTTCATTCATCATTCATAAAATTTACAACATTATCCCAAAAGAAAATGCACACTATGACGCTTACATCTCAAAAAATTAACTGTTATAGTGCAGCGGAATAACAAAAGAAGACTAGACTTCAAAATATTTCAAAAATAAATTTTCTAGTCTAGAAAAAAAATAATGTTGCTCTAAGCGTCCACCTCGGGATCTACGTTCCCTTTTATAGGAGTTTCCCAGTGTGTCGGTTCATCCACTCCCAACTCCTCCTCTTGGACATAATCTAAAAAATATTATTTGTACGGGATAAGCACTAAGCTCTGTAGTAACATTTCTCCCATACTCGAACAAAGTTTAGAAAAATATATAAAAACAGTCGGTCACCTTTCACAAATAACATTTATGAAATTTGAAATAAAACGGGGACAATTAAACAGATCTCAAGTTTAAGCAACAACAGTAATTTAATGCATAAGTGAAACCAATATACAACTAATAATTCATTTCACCATAAATCGTTTCTCTCAAGTTCTTTCGGAATCCCATACTTCCAAAGATTCTTGTAGAAACCATTCCTGGTACAATGAACAATAACCCACTACTGTAATATACGACTAATAATCCATTCCACCATAAATCGTTTCTCCCAAGTTCTTGCGGAATCCCATACTTTCCAAGATTCTTGTAGAAACCATTTCAAGTACAATGAAAAATAACCCATCACAGTATTCGTATCTTTGGTATGAAGTAAGACCTCGCATGAATATCATCGAAAATATCATGGCCCACGTACAATCTACACAAATCCTCGCAAGGATATCCAACCTTTACGAAGGGCATATGCCAACACCATGGCAGTGACATATCCAACCAAAAAGTAGTATATTGACCCCTTTTTCCATGATAATCCGTAAGCGATAATAGTTTAGTCCTCGCAAGGCACTAACCCCATTACGAGTGGTAGGAAAAGTTCTAACCCACATGGAGTAAGAAGGCGTCTACACACTCCAAGATACCTGGTCAATAGTAGCCCATGTTTATCCAACAACCATACAAGAGATACAATACCAACAATTTCCTCAAATAACACACAATTCCATAAATCCCCAATTTCACATGTAGTATTTCAATAGAGCACGTGAAGAAAATGCAAGAGATTATCATTAATATCATTTTAGTACTCAACTAAAAGCACTAAAGTTTTCTAAGTCAAGAACAAAGGAAGAATCAAGAAGAAAGTTCATCTCTTTTGAAAACTAGGGTTTTATATAAAGAAAATGAGATTTTATGGGTATTCAACCCTAACTTGTGTAAAACATGATAATAATTGCAAGAAGGCCAAGAAAAGATGATTTCATAGCAAATATATAAGATTTAGAGTCAAAGATTACATATATAGTCGCCCTAGCATCAATGGACAAGAATGAAAGAAAACCCCCTACCTTGGTGTTCTTGAAGAACTAGGGTTTTGATCTTGAATCAACCCTTAAATCTCTGATTTTTTCTTTTTGCTCTTGTGTTTTTCTCTTTCTCTCTAAAGCTTCCTAGGGTTGGAAGTGGTGAAATGGGGTTAAAGAAGGTGTCCTAATGTATTTATAGGGTAAGAAACGGAGACAAAACCCAAAATCGGGTCGAATTGGGTTTTACAGAGCATATCAGTACTGTGTACCGGTACTATTTAGCTTCTAGAGTTCGAAGTACCGGTAAACTTTGTCTGTTGAAACCTCTAATATAGTTTTGGCCTATTTAGAGGTCGATTTGAAATATTTTCGTGAAATACACTTTTGTAGCTCTAGAAGTCTACTATCTACTGTCAAAATTTCAGATCCAATGGACTTCCGAATAAAAGGTTATGATCAAAATACTAGACAGTGTCCAAGATCCTTTTTACCCAAATTCTCTCTAAAGTGTGCTTTAACTCCGGAACACTTTCTAACTTCTAATACACCCCATATTACTTCTCCCAAGGTTTCTCGACCTTCTGGATTCAATGAAAATCTTATTTTGACCTAAAAATGTTTTGAACTTACCTAACAACCTCTTCCAAGCTTAAATACCTTCGCAACTTAAACTTCACAATCAATTTGTCTCCCAAATATATATTTCTACTGTTATAATCTATGTGTTTCATTCTTATGTCATTACATATATTAGAATTACTAAAAAATTATATCATTATATTAATATAAACATGTGGGGGTTTACACTTTTACCACCCTCGAGGATGGGGAAATGCTTTGAGTAGCAGCCAAACATGCCAAAATAGTCCCCTACATAACTTTAAAGAACCATAGGTATCTTTCCCTCAATTGAACAAAAAACATGAATATTTTTCGAATTCTAGAAAACTAATTGTCAAAGAACATTTGATTCATTGATTGAGAAAGACTCAATATAATGTAACTTCGTAGCTGTCTAAACCTTAAGGGACTCCTAATCTGAAATCTCAATCAAGTTCCAACACTGGAAGAATATCCTGTATAACTCGGTTTATAGGAACTTTTTTTTGGACCCAGTTGATAGGAACTCACACCTCCAAAACTAGATTCTATTCAAAACCTTAAAATTTCATCAACACAATTCAGTCTACTTTCTTTCCTCCTCCAAAGATGGTAATATGAATAGATTATCTCAATAAGATGATCACGTCAATAACATCATAGGAGATCAGAAAAGGATTATTAGAATGTGCTACTAAAGGAATACTACAAAAAGTTTGCCATCATGTAAAAAAACTCATAAAATCTACTCAAATTGATAACTTTTCCAACCATAAACAAAATCTTCAACCTATAATTCAATGCAGCCAATCAAACAGAAGCAACATTAAAACTTAAAAGCATACAAAGTCAGTCCAACATTTCACCGAACACATGGTGGGTGTGTACAAATTCAGTCCAATATAATATAAAAATAGTCCAATGCTTAGACACATAAAGTAAAAATCACCAAACCAATGAACTCAACTCCCACAGTCAGACTATCAAAGTCATATTTTCTAAGACCACTCAAATAGAGGTTTAGACTCTTAAAAATCACTAAAAGTTGGTTGAGAAGGGTCCAAAATTGCACATAAGACAACTAATAAAGCTACATGTGTTTGTTAGCCACTTCTAAACAAAATCAACGTTGATTATGTATTTATGTTTATAAAGATGAAAATTAGATTGGTACCAAACCTACCAAAATCCTATGCCATCACCATGACCCATGTCATTGCAAACATCAGAGAGAGAGAGAGAGAGAGAGAGAGAGAGA